>CM053029.1:490689045-490791545 GCA_028564925.1 Lithobates sylvaticus
TTCCTGTCTGCTCGTAATCCTGATCTTTTGGCGTGTCCCCGACTATCCCTGTTTGCCTGTGACCCTGAACCTTTGGTGTGTACTCTGTTGTTCCTGTCTGCTAGTCGCCCTGACCTCTGCCTTATATCTTTTACTATCCTTTTTCTAGCCTGCTTGCTTCCTTCTCCTTTAGTCTACCGTGAGCGTGAGCTGTGAGACCCTGGGGGCCGCGACCTGGAGCCAGACTGCAGCGCAGTCCATCCTCACCACTAGAGGCTCTGGTGAACACCTGCTGGCTCTTAGACTCCGCGCCCTGGGGAATCTATGCTCTAGCTCCCACTGGGATCTGTGTTAGTGATACAGTAGACCTGCTTCCTGAACCTCCCTAGGTACAATCCGCAGCAGTCAGTCCACTATCTTAGCGGTGCACTTCCGACTCCTACAGAGTGCATCTGTCATCTGGTCTCAGGTGACCTGACACAGCCCAGAGAGTGTCCATATCCAGGAATGCAGTAAGTGACAGAGCATATGTCACTGCATATAGCACTAAGCTACAACTATTTCACCCTACCCAATCATGTCACTATACCTCCGTATGCTATCTAATCCTGTCACTATACCTCCCTATGCTATCTAATCCTGTCACTATACCTCCCTATGCCATCCAAATCATGTCACTATACCTCCCTATGTCATCCAATCATGTCACTATACCACCCTATAGTATCAAATCCTGTCACTATACCTCCCTATACTACCAAATCCTGTCACTATACCTCCCTATGCCATCCAATCCTGTCAATATACCTCTCTTTACTACCCAATCCTGTCATTATACCTCCCTATACTATCCAATCCTGTCATTATACCTCCCTATACTATCCAATCCTGTCACTATACCTCCCTATACTATCCAATCCTGTCACAATACCTCCCTATACTATCGAATCCTGTCACTATACCTCTCTATAATATCCAATCCTGTCACTATACCTACCTATACTAACCAATCCTGTCACTATACCTCCCTATACTAACCAATCCTGTCACTATACCTCCCTATGCCATCCAATCCTGTCAATATACCTCCCTATACTACCTAATCCTGTCACTATACCTCCCTATGCCATCCAATCCTGTCACTATACCTCCCTATACTATACAATCCTGTCTCTATACCTCCCTATACTATCCAATCCTGCCACTATACCACCCAATACTACCCAAACCCGACACTATACATAAATACACCTGATGCTGTACACTCCTGACCTCCCCTCTACTGTGTCCTCCAACCCCCCTGTACTGTGCCCTCCTGCCCCCACCCCCATACTGTGTACAGTCATACATAAATACAGGCCGCTGATAGGCTGGAAGAGGCATTTATGACAGGGGGCAGTGTGTACAGGGATGGAGAGAGTTTCAAAAAGGAGTGGGAGCAGTGTGTACAGGGAAAAAGAGTCAGTGTATATGGGGCGGGGGGGCAGTGTGTAGAGAGGGAGGGACAGCGTGTATAGGGGGTGAATTTAATTTGAGATAATCCCTTAGTTGTCTGTATTTGTTGTTTCTAATCAGACTAAAAAGTCATGCCCAATATGTAGCATTATTTAGCCACACTCACTCCATGCCACCGCGCGCATAGCGTGCCGTAGGTCACCATCTCCCTGGTAGGGGCCCTAGTGCATTACTTTGCCCAGGGGCCCATGATGTTATTAAGATGGCCCTGGGTATGGTGATCTGTGCTTGTCCCCTTGGTCTGGGCATGCCATCCTGCCTCAGCCCCGGTTGGACAAACTACATCCGAGGCTCCATCCCCCCTATATCAGCCAAGCATGGGTATACAGCTTACTTCTGAGTACAGACCCTCTGCTCAGTACCTTTTTTTCTCCCTTTTTATATATATGTTATATTAACACATAATCCCTATGCATTTGCATTTATAGTATATCTTTGCACCCAACTCCTGATGAGTGGTCAAGAGCCATAAAATGCGTAGAGTTTCCCAGGGTGCCTTGACAAGTCTGGCAGACCATTTATCATTTTATATGAATTGGCCCTTGGCTTATATATATATTTTTGCATATTTTATGTATTTATGATCTATCTGGAATCATGTCTATTATGTGTATGTACACATTTTACATATGTTTATGTCAGCTCTTTTGCAGTAAGGTTTTTTTCAATGACCATTAGAATATATGATGTATTTCAGTAATTGTTCCTATGTATTCAACTAATAAATTCCATTTATATACCATATGCAATATCTGATAGCAATGACATCCCTCATTTAAAGTCTCACTTTTTCCTTCCATTTTTATATATGTACATTGGGGATTGAGGTTTGTCCTTGCAGTTGTGCCAGGTCACATTCTCTCTGTTGCTTCTCTCTGTTCCTATGTCTTTATGAGTTGCCAAGTAAGATGTTAGTTGTTAGCTATCAGTGTTGTTTGGTGTACAATACCTGAAGGTAGGTCTCCAGAGCAGTCCACACATTCCATTGCTCCATCTTGGCTCCATCCTTTAAATATTGCTGGATTCGATTTTCCCTGTCTTCTGGCTTTAGTGCAGGATGTGCTTGATTCCTTGGAATATTTAGGACAGTTTCATGTACATATACTGACCAGAGGTTGCATGTTGCTTCTGTGGTATGAGGTGGAATTTCCCAATTGCCCCTCTGCTCATTGTGGCCAAGTTCATGTATCGGTCCCCAGAAACCATTTTTTTTAATGTGCTCGACATTGGTTATTTCTGTTGCTGACTGTAAATGGCACATTATTGGGTATCCAGCATGCATCCAACCTTAAAAACAAGACACAATAAGTTACAGATCAACATCACCCGTCACAATAATTACACTAATACGCCCACAGCAAACACCTGCAGGAGGAATGCAGAGGGAGGTGAGGCCTGTCAACCCCCAATACCTCACCTGTGACAAGTTGTCCCAGTGTGAACCGAGCCTTGTGGTATCCAGAGCATGATATTATCTCATGTGTTGCAATGTAACCACTGTACAGCAGAGGTATATGACTCAAGATCATGTACAATTTAGACAGTGATGTAATTATACACAAACAGAAGTTGCAATCCAAGTTTCAATTTTAGAACAATGAATTATTATGCCCCGTACACACGGATTTTTTCCGACGGATTTAGTCCGACACTAATGTTGCACACACACGGTCGGACAAAGTTGTCGGAAAATCCGATCATTTTGAACGTGGTGACGTTTGTTGCCTACGACGGGACTACGTAGAGGCTAGTAGCCAATAGCTTTGGTCTTGTAATGTGATCTGAGCATGCGTGGCACTTTGTCCGTCGGAATTCGCTACACACGATCGGAAAAAGTCCGACAGGACTTTGTTGTCGGAAAATTTGAGAGCAGGAGATAAAACTTTGTCCGTCAGAAAATCCGATGGAAAATGTCCGATGGAGCCTACACACGGTCGGAATTTCCGACAACATTGTCCGATAGGACATTTTCCGTCGGAAAATCCGACCGTGTGTATGGGGCTTTAGTTTAGTGTCGATGTGTTACTAGCCCCTGCTTATGATTCAACTTCTCAACAGAAGCGCTAATGATAATGATAATATTTTTTACTTTTTGCTATAATAAATATCCCCAAAAAATTTTTGGTAAAAAAAAATCGCAATTAGCGATTATTGATTGGTTTGCGGAAAATAAATCACATTTGGCTACCCGCCGGAGTGCACATGCGTGACGCCGCCACTTTGCCACAGGGCTCTGCATAATTATAATCTAACTCTATGTCCACTTTGATGGTGGGGCTTGAACCTGGACTCAGGGGTGTGGGCACAAAACTCTGCGCAAGCACAGATCGCCACAGTGTTGCCACATATGGCGGCATTGAGCATGAGCAGTCCAGCGGGTAGCCAAATGTGCTGGGTCGCCCTATGTGATGAAACAGAGGCACTAATATGCCACACTTATGGGCACTGATAGGTAGCACTGATATGTGGCACTGATGAGCACTGATAGGCAGCACTAATGGGCACTGTTAATTGGCACTGATGGGCACTAATATGTAGCACTGATAGGCGGCACTGGTGGGTGTCACTGATGGGCATTGATGGACAGCAGTGATGGGCAGCACTTATAGGCGGGACTGATAGCCAGCACTGACTGGCATCACTAATGGGCACTGATTGTGGCACTTGTGGGCAGTGGTGGGCACTGATTGCTGGCACTGGTGGGCACTGATTGCTGGCACTGGTGGGCACTGATTGGTGACACTGTTGGTGCTATAATGTAATCAGGGCACTGATCATCAGTTCCCTGATTATATGTTTTGTTGCCCCCTGTGAGTAGATGCTGCTGATCGGCTCTCCTCGCCACACACTCTGTCAGTGTGATGCGAGGAGCGCCGATTACCGGCATCTCCGCGTTTACATGTGACCGGCTGTGATTGGACACAGCCGATCACCTGGTCAAAGAGCCGCATCCGCGGCTCTTTACAGAGATCGTGGTCACGCCGTGTCCTAGCATCACGGCGCAGCCATGATCGCCGCGCTGCGCACCCCCGCAGGGGAGCGCGAGAGTGCCTGTTCTGGAATGCCGTCACATGACGTCACTCCAGAACGAGAGCCACACCACCCGCCGTCATTTGACGGTGGTCGGACGGCAACTGGTTAAAGAAGATTTTCACCCTCCATCCCCAATTTTTTTTGCTGGTACAATCTTTTTTTGATATGAGAAGAAAAAACAGATGCCAAATTCCCACGCAGGGGATATAACCATGAAACATAATACATATTTTCACGCAAAAACACAAATACATTTTTTTTATTATTATATAAATTATAAACCAACAGTAACCCTCAGGCAGGGGCCTGGGGGGCCAACATGGGATGCCTGAGCCTGCAAACTCAGGGGCTGAGGTGGGCAAGGGGAGGGGACCTGTCCACGGAAATGAGGTGAACCAAACCAAACTAAGCACAGGACAAATGAATGAACAAAAAAAGGGGGGGGGGGTAGAGGAAATGGAGGGAGGAACAGAGCGATGTACAAAGGCAAAGAAGGGGTAGGGAAAGGAAGTTTTTCCAGGCTGGGGATGGAGTCAAGTTAGTTTGAGAGGCCTAGTAAGCTGTTCAGGTGTAAAGTTGTAAACGCATAGGACCACCACGGGGCCCATATTTTGAGAAATTTGGCATGGGAGACTTGGAGGATACTGGTCATTTTTCATGGATCATAAGAGTCGTCAAGGTGCTCTTCACCTCTGAAAATGATACAGCTAACTTTTTTCAGGCCCTTGCTATTGTGCGCTTAGCTGCAATAAACAAATAGGTGGCTAGTTTCTGCTGGTAAGAGAAGAGTCCTGGGATCGGACAATGGAGCAATGCAAGTTTGGGGTCCTTGTGGAAGAGTACATGGAAGAGGGTAGACAGGAGTTCGAAGACCCTTGATCAAAATCTCACGAGGTGGGGGCAGGACCACCAAATGTGCATTTTATCTCCTCGCTCACCCCATTTTCTTTAAAGCCCTGCTTCCCTGGTGGTGAGTTCTGCTAATTTTGGATACTCGCTCAGCGGACAGAGCGGATCCAGTGCTGTCCAGCTGAGATCCTCTTCTCTTCTGGCAGGACTCGGTCCTGTACTGCCATGTTTTGACATCATCAATAGGTTGCCCGCTGTTCCGGGTTCTTCCAATAACGTTCTGACAGGCCTACCCCCTCCTCCTTTCCTCAATGAAGGGCTATGCCTCCTGGGAGGTAAAGGGAGGAGAGTGCATGTCTTTGGCCTAGGCGTACATTTTATTTAAAAAAAAAGAATATAAAATAAAAAAACAGAGACCTATTCCTGCAGAGGATGGGAGAAGGCATGCAGATCATTTATTGGAGGGTAAAGATCCCCTTTAAGAAGTCACAAACAAATGTACTATTTTCACCAGGGCTAGTGGTAAGCATACAACGGCAGCCTTGTTCTTTGTGAAGTATATATTTTTTCTATACACTCAAAAGATGGTGGTGTGGATTGGGGTCATGGCCCATCATTTGAAATTCCATCAGTTATGTACGGTATATGGTATACTAAAATGAATCAGGCAGCTATTATCCACATAACTTTGCTAAAGTTTTGGTTAAGTCCAAGTTATTTAAAAAAAAATTGCACAATGGATGGAAATGTGCTCACTTTCCCATTAAAATAACAAGAAACATTTTCTTCATGGGAAAAATACTTTACATTAAATGCCTATAACATAAAGTGTGTCTTTCTTTAGTGCCTGGGGTATGCATGTTTACAGAATTATCTCAGAAAGTAGCCCTCAAACTACTTCTTAACACCCCCATCAATGATCACCAAAATAAAAATAACAACGTACCAGCTGATATCTGCACATCTGTCACAATCCTTTCAGGACGTGGAAATTTCTTAGGAATTGCTGCTAGATCAGCAATGGCTGCCATGATCTCATCCCACAATGACATCAACGTTTCTGGATCCTCTAGTGAGCGGATGGCATCAGAGGGTACAGTAAGAATGATACTTTCTGTAATAAGCTCAGCCCAAGGAGCTGGATAGTTACGAATTGTTTGCTGCCATGAAGAGAGGCTAGTCTGACCTAAAAAATAATACAAATGGCATTATTGTAATATTTTATTTTACTAGCATTCAATTTAATAATCCTTAATTAAATTTAACTGTAAGGTATTGCAGTATAAAATGTATTGAGCAAAATATCTAAAAGGAATAAGCTGGCATATGATTGGCAATACCTAAACTGCTATTATTTTGACAGCCTACCACCATGCTAATGCTGCAGTTTCGGTAATAATTCTTTATTTGATACCAGAAATGTACATATTTCTGTACTTCTCCAGATACTACTTGTACACATACAAGTACATACATACTAAAAAGCTAGATATGTGCAAGAAATATTTTGTTTCAATATTAAGTCCAGCCCTGGAATTATCCATGTTGCCTGGGTTGTCTGCTACTGAAATTCCTTTTTTGGCTTGTATAACTACCCATGGACTGTTACTGTTTATATACTGTTTATCCATAGACATCAGATGGTGGTCTGCCATTAAAAAACATCCTGATTGGATTCTACTTTGCACCCAATATGCACATGCTTGATAAATGTGTGCATATGTGAGGAGCTACGGTCCTCAAATCCTTGAAAATACAATAGAATAACAATGTTTCCTCTAAGACAGGGGTCTCCAAACTTTCTAAATAAAGGGCCAGTTCATTGTCCTTTAGACTTTAGGGGGGGGGGGGGGACTATGGCAAGTGGGAGTAGAAAATGTCCTGGCAAATAAAAGATAAATTACTGCATCATTGGAGTCACCAGGAGAAATTAAGCCCTGTTGTTGACAATGGAAGGAATAGTGCCCACCATAGAATAGTGGGAGTGGGAAGAATTATGCCCCACAGTTAAAGGCATGGTGCCTCATAGTTAGTGTTAGTAGGAGGAATTGTGCCTCATATCAGTGGGAAAAATGGTGCCCCAAGGGTGCGGATGCGGCCCTTTGGCAAGCAAAGGGCTACATCCGGCCCGCAGCCCACACTTTGAAGACCATTGCTCTAAAAGCTTGTTTACACCTGTCACCCGCTATGAGCAATCCACAGTGGATTGCTTTTTAGATGGTGTTTGACAGTTGAGGAAAAATGTTGCTTCCTCACCACCTGGTTTGCACACGATTACAGGGCCGCTCTAGAATGGCCCCATACACTTGAATGGTCGTGTTCAGTGGCAGTAGTCCCCCCCCCCCCAATTGCAAGTATAAACTAGGCCTTACAGAGAAGCAATTACATTATTTATTACAGTCATTTTGGAGCATAGTCTTTAAAGCCTTCCTAGCATTGAATGTATCTGAAGACCAATGTTTTATACCAACAACTGCATGTGTTTTAAACTTTTATTTTAAATCCCAACAATTAGCACCTCTATTGATGTGATGGGAAATCTCTCCAATGGAGTAACACATAGAAATGTAAACTGTACCCCGCTCTATCAAACAAAATAAAAATCAGTAAAATTGTACATTAATTAATACCAACATGGTCTTTATAGTCATAACTAATGAAAGCAAGATTTTACAACCAGACGAGCCTTCTTTTTGTCTTCTTCATCCTTTATAATCTTTCGTAAACAAATCATGACCTTTCAAATGCATTAACTGATCATGACTTTTGTTGAGCCACATTTCTGTTATCTCCTACTCCTGAGCTTCTTTGACTTTTTCTAACCTTTTTTTTTTTTTTTTTTTTACAAAATCACTGCAAAAACTCCAAACTATTTAATTGTGTTAAACACGAATATATCCCTGCAATAATAATAATAATAATCTGTATACTGTATATTTAATAGCAAAAATGCACCTTTACAGACAAAATGCAAAACATTCTGTACTCAGTATATTCTTTTTCCAAATGCTTACCCTTAATGAATGTTGGAGCTTGTTCTGCACCACACACTGTCACTTGAATCACACCCAACTGGCTTTTTGCTTTGACAATAATATATAGAAGACCTCCCCATATACAAGACATTTTCACTTTTTCTCCACTAACATCTTTCTGATGTATAACCGCAGGAGCACGACAGAACTCCTTTGCTCCACTCAAGTTATCTGAGTGGCAGCCAACCTGAACCTGGAAAAATAGTAAAAGAAATGTGTAAGCTAAATGTGTATATAACAGTCATTTAAAAAAGAAATTATATATTGAATTTGTTTTGCCCAGTAATTCTAATCTTAAACAATTTGTATAGAAATTACCAAAATGTTCTCCCAAATTCCCCCCTCTAGAGTGTGTCCCAGTGCTTCTTTTTTGTTTTACCCAGTTTCTGTAGGGAGAAACAGCTTTTATTTATCCTTGTGAGTGAGTGGCACCTGCTGGGAACTCAGTTTGTGTCTTTTATTAAAACATACCCCCATACCCCAACTCTTTTCAGTGTTTATTTTAAAAAAAGCCTATGCTAAATGCCCTTTTACTTACCTAAATCCATGGTCATGTGATGTGTCGGGTCCTGAGTCTTTTATCTACTTCTTTTGGTGTCCACATTGCTGCTAAGGTGACATGGACACTTCAAATGGTGTCCAGTAGTGGATTCCTTGTAGACAGCATGCCTTCAGTGTAAATAGCCATCGTAAAGGAGCCACAGTTTGCATCATGTGCGCGTTTGGACAAGCATTGGTGTAAACTCTTATATAGCAGTGTACATCCATTCATTGCAATGAGAAGCTGTATGCTGCACCTGTGGCTCCCTTATGCTGGCTATTTGTAAGTGCTGCACCCCAAAGTTCTGCTTCAGAAACAAAATTGAGCACCAGCAGCCACTGGTAATCACAGACTATATTGTGTGAAGATTCTTAACCCCTTTAGTAAATTAGCTCAAATGTTATGATTTGCAACTACATGGCTAATGGGGGTGCCAAAAAGGGCAACAAAATTAAGTACAACAGTTTAGAAAATAAATACCTGAAGACCTTTTCCAGCAGCTGATGCTGGAAACATTAGTATTGCAGTTTTTCCAGGGGGCAGAAAGAGTCCAGTACTTCTCCACGCATCAGCACCTAGGAGTAATGCAGTAATTGTTAATGTACCACAAATCTCGCATAGATGGAGGCACAGGCATTATAATTTTTAATGTTCTACCTGGGTTTGTGGCATCAATCTGAACTGTAACAGGGTCCTGGTCCAATAAATCAGTGTCGCCTTCCTCATGGTCATTCAAACATTTAAGGCAGCTGACTTCTTGAGCCAAGCACATGATAAAGGCCTCTTTGGAGCTGTTTTTCACAGGACACTGTTTACTGACAGTGGGCAAACGACACCCTTGTACTAGATGTGCCAGTTTTTGTTGTAGTGATGAGGTGAGAGGGCTGGCTGGAAGCTTCATGTATGATGTGACATCTTGTCGGAGTTTGTTCAACCAAGAGCTGAGAGGTGGTGTCAGCTCAACTCCACTGTTCAAGTCTTTTAGCATTTCGCAAGCTGCTCTAGGGAAGTGGTAAATAGTACTATCAACTGCTTCAGGATCTAAAGCCTTATAAACTCCTTGCCCAACTGTCTCTGCTAGAATACTAATTCCAAACTTGTTGAGGATTTTATTTCCTGGGTACTGGGAAAGCACATTTGGATTGGAATAAGACCAGTACCAGGCATGACCAGCGATGAGCAGGCCCCCACCTTCCGCCACAAATCTATGGATCTTTTCAGCTTCTGCATCACTGTACGAGTTGCAGCAATATACACTGAGACCAGGAATCAAGTCAGAAGACACACAAGATAAACCTTCATTCTGTAACACCTGGAGGAGATTTCCCAGTTGCTTAACACCAATTTTTCCATTTCTGCCCATGTCTAGCCAAGAAATAGCATTGAGAATGAAGGTTTTCAACTCTGGCTTGGAGAGGTAGCCTTCATGTGTTCCTACAACAACACGTCCTCTGCCGTAGTATGCAGCACCAAAAAAGCATTGATTGTTGTTGCTGAGCCCAATTGGAAATGTTAGAGGCCCATGAAGAAGAAGTTCTGAGGGTACACATCCTCCACTGATGTCCAGTTCATTAACACCTTGCATGAGATGTTTTAAATCCGCTGAAAAATTTATACTGTATAAAACAAAATAAGACACCCCTGCAGTCATTAGTTTTGCACACAATAAGAAATGAACAGGAATTATAAGTGTAAGTGGGTGCAGTCGGTTGTGTGTTCCACCCAATCGCCTCCCTCCCCTGTTACTGTGCTGCTGGCTCTCCTCTCTTCACTGTTGCTGGCTGTCGGCTGCTCTCCCCCGTTGCTGCTCTGATAGCTGCTGCTGGAGTGGCTCTATGTTTGGATCTGCTACTGCTACCTGCTGGATAAGTGCTGTACAACACAAGTAAATGGCTGCGGAACTACATTGCTTACAATTCCCTGGCAGAGCAGAGGATTAAAGACAGGTCTTTTTGTGGGCAACCACTGGAGCTTGGGGTAGTCTAGTGCTGGGAGTGAATGATGACATGCTACCTTGAGTGTCTGCATCCACTCATGCCAGGGTGCCAAGAGACTTAGCCCCTGTGAGCCTTTTGTGTGGAACTTGGAGCAGTGCAGAGCAGTGCAGACCCATTGCAGGGGTGCCTGTGCCCACACTAGGGACCAAAGGACTGAGACACAGAGTTCTGCTTCTGTGCTGGAACCAAAGCTGGAGGGACCTGTTGCCATGTGCTCCTACAGCCAGGGAGAGCCAGTGAGCAACCAATCATGAGGACCTGATAGTGAGAACCTGATAGTGAGGACTGGGACTTCTGTAGCAGCTCACCGCTAAGCATATGGGATCGGATCTGTCACCTGCCAGGAGTGGTGAGCGGAATTACAACACTTAAAGTGTTTGTTCCCTTATAGTATATTAAACAGCACAGTGCTTATTTTGTCTAACCTGCCCCTCTCTAAACTGTAAAAAACCTGGCTGATCCTGGCACTTCCTGTGTCCCCCCTCTGTAAGCTGACCACGATAATCATGGCTGCGTAGCCCTGACTACTGTGGTCAGTTTACGTGCCTCCATCATCCGCAGCTCTCCTCTGTCCTCCTCACCCCCCACCTGTCAGCTCCTGTGTCTGTGTGAGCTGTGTCCACCCCCCCAACCCCTGTCGCTATTTGTAGTTAAAAAAACTATCCTGTCCTGGCAGCCCCTCTCCTTTATCCGGCGATAACTCACTGTGTAAGTCTATGTTTAAATAAATTCCTCTAAATACCTTTTTTCAGTTATCTTAAGGCTGGTCACGCTCTGCTACTATGATCCAGGGCTACAGTGGGAGGGGCTGAGTGGCCAGCACGGCGGTCACGTGACCTCCCGGCCGACGTCAGAGGGAGATCTCGGCCCCTCCCGCTGTAGCCCTGGATCATAGTAGTAGAGTGGCCGGGAGTCACGTAGTTAGTGCCGTTACTATTAATCCTGTTTGCACCAGTTATAATTCAGATTATCATTATCACAGAGGTGATGAGGATTTTTTTTTTAACACTATGATTGTGTATTACAGTGATGATCACAGTATAAGCAATAATTCTTACACTGTGAATTGCATCCATTCATGTGCCATTGTGTACTATTGTGATAGCTGTCATTGGCTATAGGCACCACTTAGTACCAATTTACTGGCCCTGTACCATGTGATTAATGTGACCACATGGTATACAATGGCTATAAATGACAGCCACTGTTTACCATTGACATGTGAATCACAGCCATCACCTGGTACCAAGGCCAAAAAAAGCAGCCTCATACAAGTATCTGTGTTCAGATTGCGGTGCTGCGTGGTCCCTAAGGGGCAAGGCATGCTAGTGGGAGGACATCGTATGATGTTTTCTTGGGATGATTCCTTGGGATAACACAGCACCAATACGGCTATATTATTAAAATAGGCCAGGTGGGAAGTGATTAATCATCTTGCCTTAATACATCTGTTTACCTACTATCCTGTTGCATGTTTCCCATTTTTGTGTACTATTATAGAGTGGTAGCCTACTAACACTTGGGTTACACAGGTGTAAATGACTAAAACCAGGTGTGTCAGTGGGTAGCTTAAACATTCATGGCAGAACAGAGAACCCTCCATCTCACAGCGGCTCTTGTGGGGGTAAGTGCTACACAGCCACACACGCCTCTTGTGTGCAGGGACCTGGAGCAGTGCAGACCCATCGCTGGGGTGCCTGCATCCACATCAGGGACCAAAGAACTGAGATACTAAAAAGTTAATATTAATTATAACCAGTTATAATTTTATAATTTCAGTTGATTGCCATTTTATGGGTCTGTGTTCCCATTATTTAGTGCTGCATCTTTAAACCTGTTCAGTTGTCTGCTTATTGTCTTAAAGTGGTTGTAAACCCTGTAAAAAATGTCCAGAAAAATAAAAAAAACTGCAAGGCAAAGGCATAATGAGCTAGTATGCATAACATACTAGCTAACTATGAATTACTTACCTGAGATCGAAGCCCCCACAGCGGTCCTCGTTCACCACTCCAGCGGCCGACATCTCTCCAGGGAGATATTTCTGGGTATCGCGGCTCCAGCTCTGTGATTGGCGTCACTCCCGCGCATGTGCATGGGAGCTTCCGGTAACGGCACAGTACAACTAAAGCAACGGTACGTACGGCCATTGCTTCAGTTTGCTTAAGTGCGCATGTGCCAATGACGTCAGCACATGCAAATACTGGGATATACTAATTATAGGCTTGCAACCACTTTACAACCACTTTAATACACCTGTTTATCTACAATGTATTATCCAGTTGCTTGTATCCTATTTTATGTGTACTATCATGGAGTAATGGCCTACCAACACTTAAGTTACACAGGTGTTAACTGTCCTCAACCTATAGCCATTTGTGTCGGGGTGGTCTGAGCAGCTTAAAGGGTTTGTTAACCCATTTATATAAGACTATGCCAGCCCCTCTATTAGAGGATGTAATGTAAGTCTATGTAAGTCGTTTTCAAAAACGAGTGTTCTAAGTACCGAATTTGAGCTGTCTTCAGGCCGGTCACATGACTCACAGCCGCTTTACAGCTCCGATGGATGTCTTCTGCAGGAGGGGCCATGATCTCCCTCTGACGTCAGCTGGGGCGATCTAGTGGCCTCTTGTCTCCTCCGCAGAAGCTCTGTATCGTAGCTGTAAAGAGGCCGCGAGACAGCTCAAATTCGGTATTTAGAATGCTCATTTTTGAAAACTACTTACATAGTGTGCTATGTCAGCCTCTAATAGAGGGCTGGCAGTGACAATTTTAGGTTTTTATTTTACAATAATAGTGGCGGGGGGGGGGGGGGCCGAGCCAGAGACAGACACAGAGAGGCAGGAAGGAGGGGGTGAGGGGGGAGAGAGGAGAGCAGAGGGGACAGCAGCGTATTATGCAGGAATGTACTCTGACCACAGTGGTCAGGGTTGAGCAGCCCTGATTTTCATGGTCATTGCAGAGAGGGGATACAGGAAGTGCCAGGTTCAGAGAGTTCTTATTACAGTTTAGAGGTGGGCAGATTACACAGCACAAGCACTGTGCTGTGTAATCTGCTTTAAGGGACCTGGATCTGTATATATATATATTTTTTTGGGGGTTAACAAACACTTTAAAGAGTTGTGGCAGAACAGAGAACTCATTATCTCAAGTTGCTCCTGTGGAGGTAAGAGCTACATTTGGGGGGGGGGGGGGGCTACAATTCTCAGTGTCCTCAAAGACCGTTGTATCCTCCCCCTACCATTGATTAGCTCAGGTACACAGCTGCATGGAGGGAGGGGGAAGGAGCGAGCACAGGGATTTTATCATAGCCTGAATTTGACACAGTGCTGCAGTGGCGGCTTCACACACAGAGCCACTTCAGCAGCAACTATCAGCGCAGCAGTGGGGGGGAAGCAGCCCACAGCCAGCAACGGTGAAGAGAGAAGAGTCGGCGGCACAGTGGTTGGGAGAGGGGGCAAGCAGGTGGAACACATAACCAGCTGCACCATGCTACATAAACTTTCAAGAAAAGATAGCATGTAAGATTTAAGTGGGGCAAATAATGATATATTGCATGAAGACTAATAGAAAATTTTGTTGAAACCACTGATAAATCACCTTAAGGTTTATCAGTCACAGAGTACTCACACTTTATGCCCTGGACTCCATGGTATGTTCCCACTCACACAGAAGTTCCCCCTCTCTCCATATTTGTTGGTGAAATACACTCCAGCAACTGATGTTATTTTGTTCCCAGGAAAATGACACAGAATGTTCTCTTGTTGCTGAAATTGAGACCAGTACCAGGCTTGGGCTCCAATAAGCACACCTCCACCTTGACTCAAGAATGTGACTATATCTTCTGCCTGGCTGTCATCATATCCGGCAGTACAGAACACCCCTAGATCTTTCTTCAGACCGGACACCTTTTCTACCCTGTGTCCAGAGGAGGACAGAGTCTGCTCCAGGTGATCTAGATTGTTGTTAACACCAATTACTGCCTCTAAAGATGGTTTCAGCCAGGATATTGCATTCTTCAGGAAATCCATGAATTGTGGTTGGTTTAAAAATGCCTCATGGCTCATGACCACTATTTTACCCTTCCCATACTTAGAGGCAGCCAAGAGGACATGTTGTGCTGGTGTCACTAGCAATGGGAAGGCCGTGTCACCAGTCAGGAGAAGCTGGCAAGGTATGTTGTCTCCAGAGAAGTCCAGGCTACACAGACCATGGACAAGTGAACTGTAGTCTTCTTTAGCTGTCATATTTCCTATAAAGAGAAGTATGTAATCAATTTAAATGAAATTTAATATTTAAAGTTTTTATTAGTCAAAGAGCAATCAAAGCACCCAAAAATTAAAGCATAAAGAAAAGGTGATTATAGGCCAGTAAAGGGTTGGCCTTAAAGCATATGTTTACCTACAAAAAAATACAAAGCACATGGGAACATTACTTACCTTCAGTGTGATTTGTCCCTTGTGCTTTAGTAGAAATCGTATGTCATCTGATGCCCTCCCATCCCTGTCATCACAATCTTCCAATGTGGCGGGGAGCTGAGAACTGAGGAGCTGTCAAAGGCTCATCAAGAGTGCCTGACTATGACTGCCCTTTCTTGCCAGCTTCTTCATTCATAGAAACCAGTACTAAAGATTCTATGAATAAAAGATGATCGATGAATGGAGGGGGTGGAGCTATCATTTGCCCATCCTCCATTCATAAATCCATTTTTATTTATAGAAGCTGTGAATAAGGAGCAAGTGTGCTATGATAGAAGTAGCTTGTATGCCTAGATACCCTATCTGAGCTGGTCTATGCTTCTTTTAGAGGCTGATTGATGTGGAGTATGAAGCTGCACTGATTCGGAACTGAAAACGCTGTGAATGCTGCATCTGCTACCTGTTACCTGCTCTTCCCCGTTCCTGGTGGGATTACCACGCAGTGAGGCACATATCAGGCACGTACCGGGCTGTTGCTGGCAAGAGAGAGGGAGAGTTGGAGCCGTCCAGGCAACCGTGGATGTCAGTACGCTCCCTGCTTGTGAGAGAGGTTAGGGGGTGGGCTCCCCTGTGGGTGTAGGAACGTCAGACTGATGGATGGAGCTGGTGGCAGCGTCAGCCGAGAGCGCTGTGGAGAGGGTTCCGGTGGTCGCAGCTCCCCTTGCTCCCTACTCGCTCCCCCCTCACTCTTGCCTGATAGAGAGGCTTGGGAGAGGTTAAGGAGGCGGCTAAGCCTGTTAGTCCGCCAGCAGAGGGCAGTACTAGGTGGAGAGAGCCAGCCGGGAGACAGGAGATGGGCCGGGAGACGTAGTGAGGCGGTCGGCCCCACGGAAAGCGCCACAGAGGACTGAAAAGACTCCCTGAAGGTACTTGGAGGATACAGAGGAGCTGAGGGAAGTCTGCAGCAAGGAACCTCTAGCGGTGCCGACAGGTGGATGACCGAAGACCGGGTAGGAATGACTGAAATAAAAACTAACTAAAAGTAAAGTAAATATAGAGCTTAAAGTCCTAAAGTGCTTTGAGACAAGTTGGAGATATTTTTGATGTAGATGCAGCAGAGGGACAATTTGTAAGAATCTGTAAGAATACTCTGTCTAAAAAGATATGGTCTCAGCAAGGGAGATAAACAGGGCCGCTGATAAGCCAGTACAACTGGCCCTGTTGTACTGGGCCTGGCCAGCAAGGGGGGCCCGGGCAATATAAACAGTGAATGAAAGAATGCATAGTAATAAAAAATATAAAGTGTAGCCCTCCCCTTCTCCAGCCCGCTCACATTTAACTGTAAACAGTGCTGGAGTGGGGCTTAATGGGGGAGCCAGGAGGGAGACACAAGGAGGTATGACTACAGCAATACAAGTTTTGCAGGACACAGGATAGTTGGGAGCACAGTTACATGTACACCGGCTGCAGTGTCTTCCAGATATCCATGTGATCGGGCAGTGTGCAGGTTTACCGATCAGCCTCCCCTGCCTCTTGTCTTTCTAGTTACTTTTTTTTTTTAATCTGCCTAACCTGACCTGCACATTGTCTGATCACACTGATAAGATCTCTGGAAGACTCTGCTGCAGCTGTTAACCATTTCAGCTTATAATCAGCTATTTAGCCAGAGCAATGTGTGTGATGCACAGATTGTTTGATGTTTTTTTTGGAGGATTTACTTCTGGATCAGGCTAGAAACGTCACAGACCCATTAACTGGTAATTGTCCTCCACTAATCCTGACCAGTTCACTGTTTGTAGGAAAATTTGTATTTTGGAAATTGGATGTGAAGCTGTCTTCTGTCACTTGGTTGTACTTTCAAAGGAAAATCACTGACTTTATTTGAAGAGATGGTTTAAATAGAATGGATCAGCCCTGTTGTGATACTATATACTTGTACACTGGGTTCAGCCATAAAAGCAGTCTCTGACAATCTCCTGAATCAATCATGTCTGCGATCCCTAACCATCTCCTGTACCATGTCTGCAGTCTCTGACCGTCTCCTGTACTATGTCTGCAGTCTCTGACCGTCTCCTGTACTATGTCTGCAGTCTCTGACTGTCTCCTGTACCATGTCTGCAGTCTCTGACCATCTCCTGTACCATGTCTGCAGTCTCTGACCATCTCCTGTACCATGTCTGCAGTCTCTGACCATCTCCTGTACCATGTCTGCAGTCTCTGACCATATCCTGTACTATGTCTGCAGTCTCTGATCATCTCCTGTACTACAGTGGTGTGAAAAAGTGTTTGCCCCCTTCCTCATTTCCTGTTCCTTTGCATGTTTGTCACACTTAAGTGTTTCGGAACATCAAACCAATTTAAACAATAGTCAAGGACAACACAAGTAAACACAAAATGCAATTTGTAAATGAAGGTGTTTATTATTAAAGGTGAAAAAAAATCCAAACCATCATGGCCCTGTGTGAAAAAGTGATTGCCCCCCTTGTTAAAACATACTATAACTGTGGTTGTCCACACCTGAGTTCAATTTCTCTAGCCACACCTGTTCACAATCAAGGCATCACTTAAATAGGAGCTGCTTGACACAGTAAGGTCCACCAGAAGATCCTTAAAAGCTACACATCATGCCGAGACCCAAAGAAATTCAGGAACAATTGAGAAAGAAAGTAATTGAGATCTATCAGTCTGGAAAGGGTTATAAAGCCATTTCCAAAGCTTTGGGAATCCAGCGAACCACAGTGAGAGCCATTATCCACAAATGGCGAAGACATGGAACAGTGGTGAACCTTCCCAGGAGTGGCCCGCCGCCCAAAATTACCCCAAGAGCGCAGCGACGACTCATCCAAGAGGTCACAAAAGACCCCACAACAACGTCCAAGGAACTGCAGGCCTCACTTGCCTCAGTTAAGGTCAGCGTTCATGCCTCCACCATCAGGAAAAGACTGGGCAAAAATGGCCTGCATGGCAGAGTTCCAAGGAGAAAACCACTGCTGAGCAAAAAGAACATCAAAGCTCGTCTTAATTTCTCCACAACACATCTTGATGATCCCCAAGACTTTTGGGACAACATTCTGTGGACCGATGAGACAAAAGTGGAACTCTTTGGAAGGTGTGTGTCCAAGTATATCTGGCGTAGAAGGAACACTGCATTTCAGAAAAAGAACATTATACCAACAGTAAAATATGGTGGTGGTAGTGTGATGGTCTGGGGCTGTTTTGCTGCTTCAGGACCTGGAAGACTTGCCGTGATAAAAGGAACTATGAATTCTGCTGTCTACCAAGAGATCCTGAAGGAGAATGTCCGACCATCTGTTCGTGTACTCAAGCTGAAACGAACTTGGGTTCTGCAGCAGGACAATGATCCTAAACACACCAGCAAGTCCACCACCGAATGGCTGAAGAAAAACAAAATGAAGACTTTGGAGTGGCCTTGCCAAAGTCCTGACCTGAATCCTATTGAGATGTTGTGGTATGACCTTAAAAAGGCCGTTCATGCTCGAAAACCCTCTAATGTAACTGAATTAGGACAATTCTGCAAAGATGAGTGGGCCAAAATTCCTCCAGGACGCTGTAAAAGCCTCATTGCACGTTATCGCAAACGCTTGGTTGCAGTTGTTGCTGCTAAGGGTGGCCCAACCAGTTATTAGGTTTAGGGGGCAATCACTTTTTCACACAGGGCCATGATGGTTTGGATTTTTTTCACCTTTAATAATAAACACCTTCATTTACAAATTGCATTTTGTGTTTACTTGTGTTGTCCTTGACTATTGTTTAAATTGGTTTGATGTTCCGAAACACTTAAGTGTGACAAACATGCAAAGGAACAGGAAATGAGGAAGGGGGCAAACACTTTTTCACACCACTGTATGTCTGTAGTCTCTGATCATCTCCTGTACTATGTCTGCAGTCTCTGACCATCTCCTGCACCATGTCTGTAGTCTCTGATCATCTCCTGTACTATGTCTGCAGTCTCTGACCATCTCCTGCACCATGTCTGCAGTCTCTGACCATCTCCTGTACTAGGTCTACAGTCTCTGACCATCTCCTGTACTATGTCTGCAGTCTCTGACCATCTCCTGTACTATGTCTGCAGTCTCTGACCATCTCCTGAATCAATCATATCTGCGATCCTTAAACGTTTTCAATACTATGTATCCCGTCTCTGACCATCTCCTGTACTATGTCTGCAGTCTCTGATAATCTGGGGAGGGGCCAGGGGTGGGGCTAAAGAAAGGACCAGGGGTGGGGCTGAAGGGGGCCCCATCAGGTAGGCTGTACGGGGCCCCATGATTTCTATCAGCGGCCCTGGAGATAAATGCATGAAATAGCTCAAAGAGGAAGGCCTGACTTCACAGTTTAGTTTTCTCAACTAATGCTTTATTTTGCTTTTTTTCTGACAAGATTGCTCTGTAGACTGTTTGCTAAAAGTCTATATAACAGTGTGGAGATATCTACACAGACTGAATCTACATTTGTATTCTGTGCCTACCTCTGCTTTGCTAGCCTTTGCTTATTCTGCTCAGATATAATTTTTCCCCCCCAAGACTATTATATGCAAATGTGAGTTATGCACTTAAAGGCGATCTTGAGGAAATTTCTAATTTGGAACTGGAATAACAAATTGAACAACATTTGGAATAATAGCCTAAATAGTAAACGCTATTTAACTGTGCCTCTACTCTGCATCTTTGTCTGCATACTTCTCATCTGAATGCCTACCTCCATTACTATCTGCGTAACCACTTCTTTTCTTATTGGCAAGCTTTAGTATACTTGTTTATACATACATCTACTTTTTATACCCACTCACACTTTGAGTAAAAGATGTGAATGGTTTCAGCAAGAGAGAAACATGAAGTAAATAATTGAGGAGGAACTGGTCTCAAGCTACAGCTTACAGCTATTGCAGTAATTGCTTTATCTAGCTTTACCTTGTTCCCTCTTGCTTGCAAAGATTGCTTTGTGGACTGTCCTTACCTGTGCCTCTAAAAGTCTTGAAAATATTTACTGTGCGGATATATCATTACAGGCCTTTGCTTAAATAAGTTGTATAGATCTGCCATGTTAGTTATGATATGTGCTTATTAATTACCTACTAATTAGATCACTATATGCTCTATGAACTGTATTGCTAAAGGTGTGCATTAAGCTTTACACAGGTTTCGATAATAATTTTATTCCTTGAGACGGTGAGTGCACAGAAGGAAACTACAGTTTGAGAAAAGAAAATATGGGGAGAAGGGGTAAAAACCAACCATGCAGATAGCCAGAATTGTAACTCTATAAAAACGTACATGGTACAGGACAAAGCTGAACAAAGATTGGAACAATCTCTTCCACATAGGATCAAATGTAGAAAATTATTGGAGCTGGGGAAGAAGAAATTCAGCAGAAAGATGAACAACAACCGCTAACGGAAAGAGAAAAAGATAGGGAGAACTTACAGGTGTTTCCTACAAAGCGGGATATGGCTGATATGATGTCGCATTTAGAATGCATGATTAAATGAGAACTGAATGCCACCAGGATGGACATACAGAATGTATTACAAAGAGTAGAAGAATCCGAAATATATCTGGATGAACATAAAAAAGCAATTATGGAACTGCGGGCAAGGGCTGAATTGGATTGGCTGGAAATGAGAAATATCCGATATAGGATGCAAGATCAATAGAACCGCAATAGACGGAATAACTTAAGGATTTGCGGACTACCAGAGACCGCGAAAAATAGTGATTTCGAAAAAACAGTTCATGAGGTGTTCAATAAAATACTGAACAAAGAAATAACATCTACAATACGCTTCAAAAGAGTTCACAGAATACAAAAGACAAATATGTAAAGTAATAATGGCAGGGGATTTCAATTTTGTACTCGATCCAACCCTCTATACCCAGCCCTTCTCCCTATGTTTAGAGGGTAAATATCTTAAGGCAATTAAACAAAAAACTACACCAATAGCAGCTTGTGGAGGCATGGAGAATCTTTCACCCTAAGGGGAGGGACTTTACATATTATTCTCAGGTACACTTTCCTACTCGAGAATAGATTATGTTTTCTTAGACCATCAGCTTCTAGAGGGGCTATTAAAGGTAGACGTGAAATCCTTCACCCTCTCGGGTCATGCCCCGGTAATAGCTAGCCTGGATTTAAAGAATATACCGGAGAGGCAAAGATCCTGGAGGTTGGATGAATCACTTCTATATGATCACGGTATAGTGGAGGATCTGGAAAGGGACTTGAATCTAATTCTTAAAGAGAACAATTAGAGTAGAAAATATTGCACCGATGTGACCAGAACTGTGTGACTGCAACAGAGTAAACCAACATAAGTAGATGAAAATAAGTGATTTATTAAGATAAATGCATATAATGTGAATACACCACCAATACCAAACATAGTGAGAAAACCAAATAACAGTGACACAAACCAACCAGTATATATAACAAAGGGGATACCAGAATCGTAGTCAAGCCAGGCCAGGGTCATAAACGGGAGGTCAGCAGATGGGGGGAAAAGGAGAAAGGGATCAGGTTGCAGGACAAGGTTCCAGGGATGCAGGTACGGCAGGATCAGGTATCAAGGTTCAGGCTAAACGGGTAACAGGATGCAGGTCAGGGCTCAATGACAAAACCAAGGCAAACATGTAAATGCTTGCCGGGTATTTATAGTCCTGTGATTGGCCTCAAGTGACACCTGATTGCAGGATGTGCTGTCTGCCCCACATTGCCAGGATCCATCCGCTGGTGGACCGCCAGTACTGCAGCCCAAAGATGACATAACAGCAGGGAAAAGCTCTCCTGACAGTTCCAAACTGCCAGGAGACACCTGCTGGTGGACCGCAGTACTGCACGCCAAAAGACCGATATTACCAGTGGATGGAACATTTCCTGACAGCCAACTGTACTGTGGGAAACACACAAAGTATTTATGAGAGGGAAATTGATAGTAGAAGGCGTTAAGAGGGAAAAAAAATGGACAGCACAAAAACAATCTCTTCTACGAGAAATTCAGGAACTAGAGCAGTTACATAAAAATTTAAATGACAATAAGGTAAAGGTGGAATTAATAGGAAAACGTGAGGCTCTGAGAGATTTAATGGAGCAGGAATCCAAACGTGCTTTCATAAGAACAGCTAAAAGGCAGTATGAGTTCGGTAACAGAGAGTGCTAGCAGGGGTGTTGGATTCAATCTGGGATTCCCACATCTACAAGATACACCCCCCCCCTCTCTGGTGGAATGTAACCAGTTACACCCCATACTGTCATGAGTCTAGGGCTATTGTACGTGATGAATGGTCGGCTCCTATCTGGCTGGGCTACACAAAGACTAATTATGGGCTGTCGGAGATCGCAGTTCCAAGATTAGACAGCAGTTGGATTAAGTGCAATTCTGGACAGACGCTGCCCCCCAGAGACCACTTCTGGCAGTACAATCAGAATACATGGAGGCGACTACCAATTGGGCAGGTGGGCGGGCAGTGGGAGGTGCTGTGATTGAGGTGTGATTGACAAAAGGGTTTGCACACACACCTGATTCTCTTATTCCATCTGGAGCGCAGCTGAGAAGGGTCACCACGATAAGTAGATCATTATATTGTATTTTAACTGTATATTATATCATTGTACTGTAGCCTTGCTGTATGTTGTGTAATTGTGTAACCCCCTTTTGATACACGTTAGCTTTCGCATTTCCTCGGGAAATAAACAAGATTTGATCATTATGAAGCCGTGTGCTTGGTTCCATAGCTAACCTCGTATTATTGTGATATTAAACGTAGCATGCGCTCATAGTTTTAACAGACTGACTAATCTACAGAGACTAAACAAATTAATACATAGATATAAGTATTGTAGCGCGTACTTCATTTGGCACCCCATAGATTTAGGCGTGTAGAATGTATTTTTACACAGAATCCACAGACTAATGTATTTTTGTTTTGAGTCCTGGTAATCAAAGACACCCAGAACTGAAAATCGTCTCTCGTGTGGACAAGATTGGCGCTGGCTCGCGAATTCTGAAACCACGCTTGGATGATCATAAAAATTCTGTGAAAGATCTCATCGGTGAAGCGGACGCGTAGAACCTGGTGAGAGCTGTGGCTGATATATGTATGTATGTTAAATGTTTGTAAGTTTGGCCAGGTAACCGGTCATTGTGACTGGCGAGTAAGGGGATGATCACCCCTGGGGTTATATTATATAATCGATAAATTGACAGGACAAGCCACACAGCGCTGAGGAAAAAAAGTGGGAATTATTTAAATTTTTTTTATATATTTTTAGTTTTTTTGTTACCCATGTGAGTGTGATAGCTCTCAGTTCCAATAGGAGTTCACTGTGGCCTGCAATTTAAGAGGAGACAGCATTAAGAGTGTCTTTTCTGGAAAAGTTCGTAGTTTAAACGGATTTTTTGTATTTTTTTTTTTTTTTTTTTGTGTTGTGTTTTGTTTTTGGGTCTTCTGTGTGGGACTAGAGGTGAAAAACTAGAATTTGAGCAGCTTGTGGGGGGTTGCTTATCTGTTTGTTCATCTGTGTGTGTATTGTCTTAACAACTGTTCAGTGTAGCTAGTTGCTAGTTAGCATATCAATGGAGGCCATCGAGCTATTCATCGCTAAACATGGGGCTATTAGATTTCAATCTACACAAGAAGGTGGGTTGACACAACAATTTTATGAACTTTTGACACAATGTAATACACAGGCAGCCATAATGGATTTATCCTCCAAACCTACAATAGCCGAAGATGCAATGGTGGAGGTACATAAAAATTTAAATGACCCAATAAGGTTATCGCAATGCTTAAGGAGGAGTTACAGGGTACACAGGCAGCCATAATGGAATTAATAGGAAAACGTGAGGCTCTGAGAGATTTAAGGTTTTAAGTATTTTTGTAGTTTTTCTTATAAGGTTTAATGTTTTATTAATTTAATGAATTTTTATTAAAGTATTGTTTTTTTTAATTTATCTTTATTATTTCATTTTTTATGTTTTAAAATTCAATTTAAAACATTTTTTCAAATTGTTAAAAATTTTTATTAATTTTTATTTCTTTAATTTTTTTTATTTTTTCATTAATTTTCAAATTTTTTTTTTTAATTTATTCAATTTTTTTTTTTTTTATTAATTTCTGTTTTAGTTTTAATGTTTGTAATTTTTATTTTTTTAGTTTAGTTGTTTATACTACAACTCGGTGCTCCCCTAGCAGTACAATTAATGAGAAGAGACTTGGGGCGCTTAAAGTCAATTGTCATGATAATCGTGTTTAATCATTGTCTTTGTGTTCCTTTTCCAGAGACCAGGGAGAGAACAGGTTTGGGATACTAAACATTTGTGTTTTGTTTGCAGGTCCGTCAAAGTGAGACCAACACGGGGGTTAGGTTATTGTAAATGCATAATCGATTATCACATGGTACCATGAGCTCATTAATTAGTAATTGTTTGCAAACAATGAAAATATTTAAACAATAATCTGACAAAACTAAAGAGTTACAAATGAGGTAGCAAATGTTGTGATGAAGTTACAAATGTTTTGTTTGTTTTGTTTGTGTTGTTTTTCCCATTAACTTATTGTCTTTCAGATAAAAAAAGAAACATGTACTCTTCTCAGGAGAAAATCCATGGATGTCTTTAATTAAAAGTTGAGTGTTTGTCATTGTTGTATGGTGGTTGTCTTGTCATGTTGTTCTTGGGTGATAATGGCCAGACTTTTAATGTTTATTCTTTTTTTAAATTTTTGTTTTTTTTTTTGGAAAAAAAAAAAAAAAAAAAAAAAAAAAAAACATATTTTTTTTTGTTTTTGGGTATTGGCTTAGTCAGCTATTTTATTGTTGTTTTGTTCAGGTGTAAAAAGCTCCAAAAGGTTTAGGCTTTATACACCTGAAAGGGGAATTAGTGCATAGATCGTAAGATAAAGTTAGTGCATAGATCGTAAGATAAAGATAAATGCATTGGTTGTTTTTTTTTTTTGCGTTTTTAAATTGAGAATTTTTGAGAAACAACAGTGACGTTCGTTTTTTTAAAGTTTTGACCAAACCGTGGGGATCCATTTTAGAGTGGGTTCTGCCTAAAGAGGTCATGGTTGTTTTGATAGTTTGATCAAGTTGCAGAAGCCAGGAATACTAAGTAAATAGGAAATAGGAGTAAATATAATAAGCAAGCAGATATTATGGATAAGAATTTGATTCTGCTCTTGTTTTTCAATTCCAGAATCCTGGTGGAGCGAGATTGGAAAGGTTCTGGAAAAATGGATGACAGATGATCATCTGGTTGGCAGTTTGTTTGTGCCATACCACGCCCCAAATCTCACAGTGGTTTTATTACCCTATATTTGCTGAGTCTACGCTGAATCAAGTGCTGTCATCGTACCAGTGACTTACTCCCAGAGATGTGCGGACACGGAATAAGGTGCATGCAGGATGCTTATCTCTGAGGAGTAACCACAAGAGGAGGCATGTATTGAGCACTATATTGGGGGAATAGGAGCTGGGATGGGTGTTGGTAATGGTGTAGACATCGGTATCCTGAGGAACAGACTCTCAGCCATAGCTTGAGCGGGACTTTGTAACACACAGGAGCATGCTCCGATAGATAAAGGGAGCAAACGCTGACTACCAGAGTACAATATGCCACAACACGTCGCTTACAGTAATCCAAAATGGTGGTCGAATGCCTGGATGGGCTGTACCAGTTTGGATGGTGAAAGGTGTTAGGATGTATGATCCCATATACAGAAGTGCGGACTTGGTCTGTATATTTGGTGGCATCAATGGGCTTACTCAGAGAGATTGGTGGCATTCTTAATAACATTCACAAAATGCTTTGATACTTCCCTCGGTCGGAAGCCTGACCATGATGTCCTTTGTATGCCAGGTCTATACATCATGGTGGTGGAAGTGTCAACCAGCATCAAGCTGATTGGGCAATCTCTGTTTAAAGGGCAGTGGCCTGATGAGTTAAACCTAACCATAGGTAGACTCTAAAATCCAGGCACAGGGATGGAAGTGTGTTTTTTTTTTTGTTGTAATCATTTTGCTGATTTATATGTGTGATATTAGACTCGGTATTTATATAGAAGGACCTCCCATGTGTCTATGCAAGTTGAGGGACGAATTGTCGGTAGGGTCTCTGTGTTCAAATTAGAGACCTTGCTGCCAAGTCAGAGCCCTGCAATACCGCTGTGAGCAAGCCTGCCTAATACCGATGTAACGCTAGTCATAAAACTGGAAGGTTCCTTGAACCTAAAGAGTGAAGGATGTGTCACTCAGTGGCAAAGCGGCACGTGTTGGGAAGCATGTTTTTTTTTTTTGTTTAATCACTTTTGCAGATTTATATGTGTGATTTAGACTCGGTATTTATATAGAAGGACCTCCCATTTGTCTATGCAAGTTGAGGGATGTATCTTCGGTAACAGAGAGTGCTAGCAGGGGTGATTAAACCTAGAAGGAATTTAAACTATATTATGAAAATGAAAGATAAAAAGGGAGAAATTAAATACTCTACTAAGGATATTAGTAAAATCTTCTTGGAGTACTACCAATCATTATATAAAGTTCAAAATAGTGATGATAAACAAAATAGAGGGAATAAAATAGAACAGTACTTACAGAAGATAAAGTTTCTGGTTCTATCGGACGAGGATGTAAATAAATTAGAAAAAGATATTTCCAAGGAAGAAATCGAGCAGGCAATTAGGAAAAGTAAGGGTGGTAAAAGTCCGGGTCCGGACGGTTATACATCCCTATATTTTAAAAAGTTTTCATGTACCCTGACTCCTTTTTTCATTTATATATGAATTCTATCGGGGAAGGTCTGAAGATTTGTGAAGAAGCTTTTGGGGGCCTATCTCTTAGAGGCAAAGCTGAGTAAATCAGCTTTGAGCCAGATTATTTGGATTCCAGGGCAATATAGAGGTTCCTCTAGAGAAATGGCTCCAATTACCAGAGAGTATGGGTTAAGCTTTTTAAAAATACATTCTGGCAATATAATAGTCCTTTGATGCCACTGACAGGCAACAATTATTTCCCTCCAGGCAAGGATAATA
Source organism: Lithobates sylvaticus (assembly GCA_028564925.1). Taxonomy (NCBI): domain Eukaryota; kingdom Metazoa; phylum Chordata; class Amphibia; order Anura; family Ranidae; genus Lithobates; species Lithobates sylvaticus. Next base: position 490,716,454 of record CM053029.1, read on the forward strand.
ATTTAATTTAAAATGGACTTCCTTGGATTTTCTGAGGTTAAAAGACGTCCTGAAGGGAAATGTCCTTTGTTCATTATTGGAACTGCAAGGAAAATATGGGGTAACATCATGGGATACATGGAGGTATAGACAACATCAACACTTTGTAGAATCTCTCCTGAAACCCCTGAATGAATGACTTGTATAGTACAACCTATGCGAACTGAATCGCCTCAGGGCGCTTTTTGCCACTGGTGTCCATCTGTGGTATAGTGCAGTCCTTGCCATGTGGGGTCCTGACACGCTTACAAACACATACACATACAACATACACAAATTTGGCCAATTTTATCGACAGGATCTAATTAACCTACCAGCATGTCTTTGTGGGAGGAAACCGGAGTACCCTGGGGAAACCCACGCAAGCACAGGGAGAACATGCAAACTCCAGGCAGAAGGTGTCATGGTCGGGATTTGAACCAGCGACCCTATTACTGCTAGGTGAAAGTGCTAACCACTACACCACTGTGCTGCCACTTAGTTAGTGAGCTAAATTCATGGGAACAATTAGTCGATCAAGGGGGGAATAAATAGACAGGGGATTTCCAGTGTATATAGGCTGTTGATGATGCCCCCAGAGGTGGAATCCCTGTGTCCCTTGGAGGGGTGGGAACTGGAATTGAATCAGCTATTGCCTAAAACTATGAGAAGTACAGTTTATGACTATGTTCATTCATCTTCAATGGATACAAGAATGAAGGAAATTAATTGCAAATGACTAATTAAGTGGTATTACGTCCCAATAAAATTGCATAAAATCAGTCCGGACCTGTCCCTTTTATGTTGGAGGGGATGTGGGCAGAATGGAACGCATGCACATATTTGGTGGCAGTGTCCCCTAATTCAACCTTACTGGAGGGAAGTACTGGATTGGATAAAGAAGATCAGCGGGAATGAAATTGGTCCTGATCCTTGGCAATGCCTGTTCCATGCAACAGGGATGCCAAGGAAGAAATATAGATCCGCAATTATCCCATTCCTACTGAATGCAGCAAAGGCATTCATTCCGAAACAATGGAAGTCAAATGTGATCCAGATGATAAAGGATTGGTTTAGGGAGGTACACAAAATTAGGTTAATGGAAGAAGTAATAATCCATATGCAAAATAACTCGGAATTATATGTTAGTACTTGGAAGACCTATATATATTATATATACCTGTGCGTGAGCACCTGAATATATAAATGTGCTGCGCTCCTAATCAAATAAATAAAACAATATTATGTGCTAGAATAAATGAGTTAAATAAATACATGTGCTGTGCTCCTGTTGCAATGAAAAAAATAATAAATGCTGTGCTGCCAATCAAACCCTCTGAACAAACATGAATAAATTACAATGAAGTAAGTAAATAGAATAAGTAAATAAAAGTGCTCCGTGAATAGATGTGAATGGTAAATATCATGCTATAAAGTCCATAGAAAAAGTCAAAAAATTATTTAAAAAATCCATATATATAAATAAAGTGACAAGTGTCTCAAAAAATTCCAAATCAGAAAAAAATCAAAAAAGGTCCCCAGAGGAAGTTACAAGGTTTGTAACGAAACCGGTCGGAGCCTGACTGTCTGACGCTGAGTAAGCAGTAGGTAGCCTGGAGGGGAGGCATAGGAGATTACGTACACAGTGTACACTGGGGACGCAGATCCAGGAGACAGGTGATCCTATACTCCTCCCCCCATTACTACAGCACTACAAGTACTATATGAGCGTTTTTATCTGTAGAAATGTGAGTTCAATGTATATCATGTTCTAAGAGGATTAAACGTTTTTATCATCGGTATCACACTATCGAATGTCTTTATTACTCTTCCCATGTGGTGCATATGAGGTGGCTTGCTGGACATAACCAGGAGACAGGAGCGTAGCCACTGAGAGCAGGAGATTACTCATGTGAAGTGTCCATATACAGCAGTCAGCACACTAAAAGGATTACCAGGGAGGATCCAGATCATCTGCTGATATATATCTCAGGCTTAAAATATAAGCCCTTAAGGTGGCCCTTAAGGTGAGGGCTCACCTGACGGGGGAGGCAAGCACAAAATTGCATGAAGTCACTTGTCACTATATATATATATATATATGGACTTTTTTTGAATATTTTCTGATTTGGAATTTTTTGAGACACTTGTCACTTTACTTATATATATGGATTTTTTAAATTATTTTTTTACTTTTTCTATGGATTTTATAGCATATTTACCATTCACATCTATTCACGGAGCACTTTTATTCACTTATTCAATTTACTTATTTCATTGTAATTTATTCATGTTTGTTCAGAGAGTTTGATTGGCAGCCCAGTATTTATTATTTTTTCATTGCAATTTATTCATGTTTATTCAGAGGGTTTGATTGGCAGCACAGCATTTATTATTTTTTCATTGCAACAGGAGCACAGCACATTTATTTATTTTATTATTTAACTATTCTAGCACATCATATTGTTTTATTTATTTGATTAGGAGCGCGGTACATTTATATATTCAGGTGCTCACGCACAGGTATATATAATATATACTGTATAGGTTTTAGTTTTTCACATTGTGGGAAGGTGTGGGAAGTGCCAGCAGCTGATATAGGTATATTAGCAATTATAGTCACATTCCAGGTGTACTTTCAAGCAGCGCACAAGGTTTCACCCATTCTTAGTACATGAAAGAGCTGGTTGGAATTTAGACGAACCCAGGTTTACGTGAACTATGGGAAGTAACTAGATGCTCCGCTGGTTCCCCGCCCTTGACCCCCTCCCCCCTTCTTTCTTATTTTTTTTGTTATTGGTATACAATAACTAGGTACACTTTATTGGAGATATTTTCAATGGAAAAAAAATTGAGAATTTCTCCTCCTTATAAACTAGAGGGGTTTGGAGAGCTCACAGTTTATTTATGTATGTGGAAGAGGTCACTGAGAGAATTTAACATTATAGAAGATGGGTGATGAAGATGGGAAGGAAAAAAGGTGGTAAAAAGTTGAGAATTTTTTTCTTTTCATAAATCAATAGAAAGGGATGGGAAATGTCACGTTTTATGTACATAAGAAGGAATGAGAGTATTTTATGTTATAGGTAGGGGATTAGGGCACTTTTCACAAACTTAACAAGGATAAAATATAACACTGCTGTATGGTAGTGTTTTCGTTTTCTTTTTTTCTCTTCTCTTTCTTAAGGGGGGGGGGGGGGGGGTGGAGGGCTCTAGACGGCAGGAGACGGTGAAATATCTCTAACATGATGGAGTATATTAGGAGATAGATCCATGTCTGTGTTGTGTTGATAGTATTTTATGTTTTGTTTTATTATGAATGGTATGTATATGCCTATATATATATTTGTATAGCTTTGAAATGAATTGAAATGTAATGTTTTTATGTGTATAATAATTTAATAAAAACAATTGAAAAGAAGCTGTGAATAATGGAAGATTGCTTATGTTGCATTTTAATTTTGTGGGTAAACCTAGGCTTTAAGGCGAAGGCCAAATCACAGTTTTATGGTATGAACCAACACTATATCAAACAAGGCAAAATACCTTGTCTTTGCTTTGGAACTGCACTGGGTAAGGATGAACAATAATGGGGAAAAGTTGCGCTACTAGTAAAAATGTTTTTAAAAATTGCGTGGGGCCCCCCTCCCCCAAAATCCATACCAGACCCTTATCCGAGCATGCAACCTAGCAGGCCGCAGGAAAGGGGGGGCCCCCAAACCTTACCGTACATGCCCTCAACATGGGGAGGGTGTTTTAAGTTCTTTATTTAAAAAAAATGTCCTGTGATGTCTATTCATCTTTGATGACCGCACCGATGGACTGAGAAAAAAGAACGAAAACGGAAAAACTCTCCCTCGATGGGAGGCGTCCCCGCGACTGCAGGCTTTTTGCATTGACAGCTGTTATATAGCTGAGGGCGGGGCCACCCGGTGACGTAAACAGGTGACCCAGCCTCCCTCTGACGTTACGTGACGTCAAATGACGTCAGAAGGGGGCTTATGTCACCAGGTTGCCCAGCCCTCAGCTATATAAGAGCTGCAGTCGGCGGAAGCCTCTCATTGTTTTTTTTTTTGTTTCTCTGGTTGTCGGCCCTGTGATCGAAGATGAATGGACATCACAGGACATTTTTAATTTTTTAATAAAGGAATTGTCCCAAACTGTCTACTCCCATTTTTACTTTTTTGACACTTTTTTGTGAATGTGTAGGGGTACAATGTACCCGATACCCATTCACATAAGGGGGAGTGGGATCTGGGGGTTCCCTTGTTAAAGGGGGCTTCTAGATTCCAAGAAGCCCCCCGCCTGCAGACCCCGACAACCACTGGGCAAGGGTTGTGGGGAAGAGGCCCTTGTCCCCATCAACATGGGGACAAGGTGTTTTGGGGAGGACCCCAAAACACCCTCCCCATGCTGAGGGCATGTTGCCTGGTACGGTTCTCATCCCCCCTTTTCCTGTAGCCTACCAGGTTTCGGGCTCAGATAAGGGTTTGGTATGGATTTTGGGGGGACCCCCACGCTTTTTTTTTTTTTTTCATTTTGTCTCGGGGTTCCCTTTAATATCCATACCAGACCTGAAGGGCCTGGTATAGGTTTTGGAGGGACCCCAACGCAATTTCTTTTTTTAATTTTGGTGCAGGCCAAAGGGCCTGGTAATGGACCGAGGGGGGGAACCCATGCCATTTTTTTTAATGATTTTTATCTATATTGCCAGGATTCGACAATACATTACAGCCGCGAGCAGTTTTACATTACATTTTTTCCTTTTGATGCGCTACTTTACAGGCAGAATAAGGACACCCCCCAGGCATGATATTTAAAGGAAGATTTTATTATTATTGTTTCACTTTAACCACTTGCCGACCGGGCCATAGCCGAAAGACGGCTACAGCGCAGGTCGGCTTATTCTGGGTGGACGTCCGTGGGACGGTGATTAAATACCACCAAAAGAAAGCTCTATTTGTGTGGAAAAAAAGGACAAAATTTTTATATGGGTACAGTGTTCCATGACTGAGTAATTGTCATTCAAAGTGTGAGAGCACCAAAAGCTGAAAATTGGTCTGGTTAGGAAGGGGGTTTAAGTGCCCAGTGGCTCGCGCTGCTGTCAATCACATCCAATGACGCGGTGCTCCGGGGGGCGGGGCCGAGTGATACAGTGAGCGGCTATGGCCACCGGCTGTATCACGGGAGCACGCCCGCAAGCACTCCACACCATGCGAGGGAGCTCGCATGAAAGTGTGGAGTCCTTGTGGGGGGGGGGGCAGAGACAGCAGCTGAGGGACCCCAGAAGACCAGGTTCGGGGCCACTCTGTGCAAAACGAGCTGCACAGTGGAGGTAAGTATAACATGTTTGTTATTTAAAAAAAAAAAAATGTTTATCTTTAGTGATCCTTTAAGCATTATTAAAATCACTGCTCCTGAAAAATCGGCCGTTTTTAAAACTTGTTTTTGCATTGATACATGTTCCCTGGGCAGGACTCGGGTCCCCAAACACTTTTTATGGCAATAACATGCATATAAGCCACAACCTGGAGGCTGATTGGTTTCTATGCAGAGCTGCACCAAATTTTGCACTCCCCAGTTTTAGTAATATACCCCAATGTATGTAGTGTTTTGCATACTGTATATTTAAATCAGTCCCTGCCCTTAAGGAGATTACAATCAACAGTCCTTATCCCACATGAAGACACACACATACATACTAGGGCCAATTAAAGATGGTATGCATTGCTAGTTATTTTTTTCCTTCAAAAGTATGTTACCCCAACATTTCTTATTCCTGATATCTGCCTGTTGTACCATGTACTTGTAGGACAAAAATATCATGTTCTCTTTGTATTTATTCCTTTTCTGTAAAATATCTGATGTTCATGCCAGTCCCTCTGCTTTCCTTTTAACAACTGACCACACTAAGCAGGAGAACACACCATGGTCAGTTTCCTTCTTATGCTGGGAACTCAGCCTGCTCTCCTCCAATGATCAGACTTGTCCTGGCACACACCCCTTGCAAAGCCTTTCTCTGGGAAGTTCAGTGCACTGCTGTTTTTTCCCCTAGCCAGCTTTTATGCAGCTGAGAACAGAGGGAATGTGATCACTTACAAAAAAGGAGAAGGATGTGTTTATAATGTTTTTTTTTTTTTTTTTTTTTATAACTATACACAAATGTTTTGCCTTTCATTTCTAGACCGACTGGGTTGTTTTACAAGGTAAGGGTTTACACATACTTTCAGTTTGCAGGCTAAACAAAATAAATAAATAAAATAATAACAAACAAAAAGGATCCTCAATCCATGCTGTTAAAGCGATATGAAAAGCCTTGTTTTTAACCACTTCAGCCCCGGAAGATTCGGCTGCTCAATGACCAGGCCATTTTTTGCGATACGGCACTGCGTCACTTAACTGACAATTGCGCAGTCACGCAACGCTGTACCCAAAAATTTCCTTTTTTTCCCCACAAATAGTGCTTTCTTTTGGTGGTATTTGATTGCGCTATAAACAAATATAGAGCGACAAAAAAAGAAAAAACACAATATCTTTTACTTTTTGCTATAATAAATATCCACATTTTTTATCAAAAAAATTTTTTTTTTCCTCAGTTTAGGCCGATATGTATTCTTCTACATATTTTTGGTAAAAAAAAAAAAAAAAAAAAAATCTCAATAAGCGTATATTGATTGGTTTGCGCAAAAGTTATAGCATCTACAAAATAGGGGATAGATTTATGGCATTTTTATTTTTATTTTTTACTAGTAATGGCGGCTATCTGCGATTTTTTTATTAGGACTGCGATATTGCGGCAGACATATCGGACAATTTTGACAAATTTTTGGGACCATTGACAATTATACAGCGATCAGTGCAAAAAAATTCACTGATTACTGTGTAAATGTCACTGGCAGGGAAGGGGTTAACACTAGGGGGCGATCAAGGTGTTAACTGTGTTCCCTCTCTGTGTTCTACCTGTAGGGGGGAGGGGACTGTCTAGGAGGAGAGAGAGATTGGTATTCATACTTAGTATGAACACACAATCTGTCTCTACTCCCCTGAAAGAACCGGGATCTGTGTGTTTACACACACAGATCCCTGTTTTTACTCTGTCACGAGCAATCGCGGGAGCCCGGCGGTCATCTCGCGCTCCTAGTGGCCACAAGGCAAAGTGACATAAGGTAATGCCGTTTCGCCCAGCCATGCCATTCTTCCGCAGTAAAACTGTGGCGGCTGGTCGGCAATCGGTTTAAAATAACAAACATGTAATACTTACCTGTTCTGTGTAGGGGTTTTGCACAGAACAGCCCGGATCCTCCTATTCTTGGGTTCCCTGCTGGCGCTCCTGACTCCTCCCTCCTGCCAGGTGTCCATTCACATACGGAGCTCAGCCCCGCCCCCTTCTTCACCTGATTGGCTCACTGGCTGTGATTGAGTCAGGAGCACGAGTCTTCAGAGAGGCAAGGCTCTCGTGGACATCGCTGGATCAAGAGGGGGCTCAAGTAATTATTAGGGGGGGGGGCTGGTGCACACAGGTTTTTTACATGTATGCACAGATTGCATGCAAGTAAAAAACCTTGTGGCTTTACAACCACTTTAACCGCTTCCTGACCGGCTCCTGTACAGATACGCCGGCAGAATGGCACGGCTAGGCAAAAACACGTATATATGCACGTCCCCTTTAATTGCCTAGCCGTGGGGTCGCGCGTGCGCCGCCGGCTGCGTGCTCGCGACCCGGTCGGGAGCTCTGCGGCCGCGGGACCAGCGGACCCGATCGCCGCTGGTGTCCCGCGATCGAGTCACAGAGCTGAAGAACGTTGACAGGTCTGTGTAAACAAACCTGTCCCCGCGCTTCCTACACTGCCTGTCAGTGATCGGCTGTTCCCTGTCATCGGTAACGCCGATCAGTGACGTCAGACGTCAGCCACGCCCCCAAAAAAAAAAAAAAAAAACACACACGTCACACTAACTCCTCACCGCCCCCTAGTGGTTAACTCCTTCACTGCCACTGTCATTTACATAGGAATAGTGCATTTAAATAGCACTGATTTCTGTTAAATGACAATGGTCCCAAAAATGTCCGATGTGTCCGCCATATGTCGCAGTCACAATAAAAATCGCTGATCATTACTAGTAAAAAAAAAATATAATAAAAATGCTATAAAACTATCCCTATTTTGTAAACGTGATAACTTTTGCGCAAACCAATTAATAATCACTAATTGCTATTTTTTTTACCAAAAATATGTAGCAGAATACGTATCGGCCTAAACTTAGGAAAAAAATGTTTTTTTATATATTTTTTGGGGATTTTATTATAGCAAAAAGGAAAAAATATTGCATTTTTTTCAAAATTTCCGCTCTTTTTTCGCTTAAATCGCAAAAAATAAAAAACGGAGTCGTGAATAAATACCACCAAACTAAAGCTCTATTTGTGGGAACAAAATGATAAATGTTGTTTGGGTACAGCATTGCATGACCGCGCAATTGTCATTGAAAGAGCGAGAGCGCTCAAAGCTGAAAATTGGTCTGGGAAGGAAGGGGGCGAAAGTGCCCAGTATTGTAGTGGTTAAGGAATCCCTCCTGCTGGGCCGTTGTATTCTGACAGCTGCCACCAGTGAAAGTCAGAATACCTGGACAGCAGCTGCATTTCATTGACGACAGCTGATTGTTCACCTGTACATTTTTCACATAGCAAATTTTGTCATCAGGAACCGGCTGAAATTCACACAGTACACACGATCCGAAAATCGGACGAAAAATACAGTTTTCGAATCGATCGTATGATAATCTGATTGTTAGTACAGAGCTTTCAAGAGCTGATCATGAGTTCATCTATTATTATTTAAGCATGACATTTTTTCTCGTACAATGCCAGAACGTACAATTATAGTTTAATCAGTACAGTTGTCATTTGAAAATACAATACAAATGCACTACAACACATTACATCACTTCCAAATTTTTATTCCGTCGTACAAGAATTTTCCTCGCATTAGTAAACACTTCATTTTCAATATGGAGACTAGCATACAAAAAAAAAATTTAAAATCTGTCGTACGATTTTTGGATTGTGGTGTGTACGAGCCATTAGATGGGAGCCAAGTAAACTTTTAGAATATGTTGAATATACATAATAATCCTTACAATATTGGCGGGTTCCCATAAATAAGCAGCATTGGATCGATTGATTATAAAGGGATGATCCGTATATAATAGAATGAAAGAATTTGGGAATAAAGTCAGCTAGTCTAGACATATAACACAGAGCAGAGAGATACATACCTGTTACAGAAGCAAACGATCAGGAGTGGAGCCAGCAAACCCTGTCCAGATTTAAATGCTTCCAGTATTAGGGGATGTCTAATAAATCATTCACACTGGGTGGAGTCCATGGATGAACTGTGCAGATACCGATACACTAACAAAGGGGGGATTATAACAGGACAGAGGATGAACCAGGAGAACTGGTTTGTAATCCCAGGCCGATACGTCATTGTAGATCAGGAAGTGAGTTAGCTACTTTTCTTTCTATGTACAGCACAAGACTGTAAATGAAATGTGAGCTGTTCACGTCCTTCCTGTGGGCTGTACATCTTCTAGATGACCACTAGAGGCCACCATTCTCCATGCAGAGTGATAACATTTTTTACAAATTAGTTCATTCCCGGCAGCGCCTTCTGAGGCTGCACTTCTACTAGGTGGCCACGTGAGGGCTGCGAATTCCACTGTACATTGGTATTAGAATGTCTAGAAACTCCTGTGCTAATGGCAAATGTAATTTTTAAAGGTTAAATACATCTTTTTTATTCTAATTTCCAGCTCCCCTATGTACCAATATAGCATTATAGTGGGGTGCCAATTAACATTTTTTTTTTTAAAGTCAGCAGCTACAAATACTGCAGCTGCTGACTTTTAATAATCGGACTCTTACCTGTCCCAGGGTCCAGCGATGCGGGGAACGAAACCCCCCCCCCTCGTTCCCCGCTCCGCTCGCGGCGCCGGCATTCTTACTGTGGGCACCCGGCTGTGGCTTCACAGCTGGGCACCCTCGCTCTGGGACCTGTCACGTGTCCCAGATGACTGACTGCAGCGAGGGGAAGTGACGTCAGTGTCCGGGCACTGAAGGAGGCAGACTACAAGGGACCCCCTAGCAACAGGCATTTAGAGGTTAGTAACTTTTTTTTTTTATGAATTTTAAGCTATTTATTTATTTTTTTGTGGAAATACCACTTTAACCACTTCAGCCCCGGACCAATTAGCAGCCAAAGGACCAGGCCCCTTTTTGCAATTCGGCACTGCGTCGCTTTAACCTGACAATTGCGCGGTCGTGCGACGTGGCTTCCAAACAGAATTGGCGTCCTTTTTTTCCCACAAATAGAGCTCTTTTGGTGGTATTTGATCGCCCCTGCATTTTTATTTTTTGATAAACAAAAATAGAGCGACAATTGTGAAAACAATGCAATATTTTTTGCTTTTTGCTATAATAAATAGCCCCCAAAAATATATAAAAAAACATTTTTTTTCCTCAGTTTAGGCCGATACGTATTCTTCTACATCGCAATTAGCGATTATTGATTGGTTTGCGCAAAAGTTATAGGGGATAGTTTTATAGCATTTTTATTTATTTTTTTTTTTACTGTAATGGCGGCGATCAGCGATTTTTATTGTGACTGCGACATTATGGCGGACACATCGGACATTTTTGACACATTTTTGGGACCCATTTCATTTATACAGCAATCAATGTATTTAAATGCATTGATTCCTGTATAAATGACACATGCAGTGAAAGTGTTAACCACTAGGGGGAGGGGAGGGGTTATGGGCTGTGACGTGTGTGTTTTTTTACATTAGGGGGCGGGGCTGATGTCTGACGTCATAGATCGGCTTTCCCGATGCCCGGGACCAGCCGATCAATGACAGGCAGAGTAGGAAGCGTGGGGAGAGGTTTTTTACACAGACCTCTCCCCGTTCTTCAGCTCTGTGACCCGATCGCGGGACACCAGCGGCGATCGGGTCCGCTGGTCCCGCGGCCGGGGTCACGGAGCTCCTGACCAGGTCGCGAGCGCGCCGCTGGCGTCGCACGACCCACGGGCAGGCAATTAAAGGGCCATGTATATATACGTGATTTTGCCTGCCCGTGCCATTCTCCCGCAGTATATCTGCGTGAGGCGGTCGGGAATCGGTTAATGTACTTTTTTTGCAAAAATAAAACAGCTTTTCATTAATTCTACACAGGCTTACCTCACTCTCTTCATGGCTGTTTAAAAACACTGCTCAATTACTTCTGCCTTACTTCCTGGACAGACTATAGGTCATGACACAGGAAGGAGTGGCCGAAGTAATGGAACGATTATAATAATAACAATAATTATAAAAAAAAAAAAAAATATAGGATCACAATGCTCAATACACCAAAATATACATATATTAATCCAATCAGTGAAAACAATGAACAGTCCATGCAAAACATTGTATAAATAATAAAAGTAAAACAGTGATGAAAAAGCGAAGATGCAGCCTCCCATTAAGAGCTGCAATATTCCACAGAGTGCTTCTAAAGCCTCATACACACGATCGGACTTTGTACAAACTTTTCCTTGGATTTTTGTACAAAGAGCGTTGGCCGTGAACTTGTATTGCATACACACGGCAGGACTTTTTCAGCCAACTTTCACAAAATCACGTGTTTTTTCTGCTCTTTACCGCCACCTTTGGTCAACTTCTGTATTGTTGTCTGATCTTTTGCATTGGTTCTGAGCATGAGTGTACAAAAGTCCTATGGTTTTCTGTACACACGATCAGACTTTGCTCCATCAGACTTTTGCTGCCGGAAGTTTGTCCGTTCGCACAGCCAACAAAAGTCAGATGAAAACCGAAAAAATTTGTCCGATGGAGCGTACACACGGTCGGATGTTGCCCTAAAACAGCTAATTTGCATGTTTGTTGTCAAAAAGTCTGATTGTGTGTATGGGCCTTTACTCCCAGCCAGTGCTCAGACAGCTCAGAAGAGTGCTCCATTTCTCATTAATGCTCAAAGATCACTCAACAGATCACCTCCAAGTGCCCCCACCCCCCCCCCCCACCCCCACCAGGCTTCAAAATTGTTTCTTCACTCGAACCATATGACTTTTGAACTCTGAAGAGGGGTATTCAGATAATTTAGACTGAGGGTGTGTTTTTTTATCCATCGTGTTTGTATGTGGTTATACAGTATATGTTTTTACATGCAATTTTAGATACCTTTTTTTTTAATACAGGACTACATCTGTATTTTATCTGTCTTTTTATTGAAGGATAATACATTTTTTTAAAACACTCTTGCATATTGAATCTAATACAACTGTGGGAGAAATCTCAGAAGAAGGGTTATACAGAATATTTTAGCCATTCAATGCTTCCAAAATGTAGATTTACTGGATGTAGTTTGCTTCATATTTCCACTTTTTACAATGGGATATAAGGTGGTTTCTGCAAGTGCCCTTACGCAGAATTGGTGTACTTCTTCATAGGATCCTCCTCCCACATAGGCAATGTGGATAACTTCTGCTTGGTTTTCTCTTCAATGGGCCACCCCCAGGACTGGAAGAATGGAGCCAAGTTCTTATTGACAGCTTCAGAGAACTTCTCTGCCCAGAGATTCATCTTATCCGATTTTCTGCTACTTACATCTGACAGTGTCTGGTACTCTGCAAATAGTTGTTTGAAGGGATCCCATCCAAAGCCTTCTTGTAACTAAAATTAAAAAAGTTGGTTAGTTTGTTAATGAAGACTCACTACACACCGCTTATCATATACCCCTTCTTTTTCTAAATAAACGGAATAAGTGTGTGCTCACTCTGTTTACTATGCTTCAGTGTGTGAATGACCAGGAAGCTGCTCAGCACAGAGCACTTTCCATTCATTCACTGTCCGGTGCAGCTGAGCCTGCAGAGAAAGGGACTGGGGAATCTCTGTCCTCAGTCCCTTTCTCTGTCTCAAATGTGAGAGGGTTTGAGCTTTGTAGTGCACAACCTAATGCAAAAGGCTGCGCACACCTATGGTAATATGTGTACATTAACCACTTCAATACAGGGCGTTTTCACCCCCTTCCGGCCCAGGCCAATTTTCAGCTTTCAGCGCTGTAACATTTTGAATAACAATTGCGTGGTCATGCAACACTGTACCCTAATGAAATAGTTTTTTTCCCCACAAATAGAGTGTTCTTTTGGTGGTGTTTGTTTTTATTTTTTTGCGCTATAAAACAAAAAAAAGAGCGACAATTTTGAAAAAAAAAAAAAATATTTTTTACATTTTGCTATAATAAATATCCCAAATTTTTTAAAACAAAAACAAACTTTTCCCTCAGTTTAGGCCGATATGTATTCTTCTACATATTTTTGGTAAAAAAAAAAAAAAAAAAAAAAAATCGCAATAAGTGTATATTGATTGTTTTTTTACTCAGTATGGTGCTCAGGGGTCAAAAGTGAAGGAGGTTTAAACGCAACATTGGCCTACACTATACTGTGGGTGAACTTGTGGGTGAATATCCTTATATGGTTGCCCATAGGGCCCCCAATCTCTCAGTTTTCAGATAATTTATCGTTGACTTAATTTCCCAGAACAGTGGGGATGGTTCCCTGTGGTCATTGTCAAATTTGGAAGTTTGTCGAACGCACTGGGGTCTTCACCGATCCAGATGGTTCCAATGTCTATTCAGAGGCGGCTCTCTAATTAGGCAAATTAGGCGATGGCCTAAGGCCTCGCCCCCTCAGGGGCCTCGCATGGCCAGCTAGTTTACCTAATTAGAGAGCCGCCTCTTCCAGCAGCATAGTCCTCAGTCCTCTCACTGCTACAGGGAGATACAGGCTGGGAGTGAAAGCTACCATGTGATCGGAGCTCACATACAGCTCAGGATCACAGACAGGGAGAGCAGAGCCTGGTCTGACAGATCTCCCCTCCCCCTGCTATCCGCACAGCCAGACAGGAGAGGAGAGACCTGCTTCTGCTCCTCCTCCTCCCGTCCTCTCCTCCTGTGTCTGCCCTGCCCACTCTCCTGGGCAGTGTTCTCTGTTCTGCCTCAGAGAAGGGGATGTGGGCGGGAAGATTCATGATGAAGCCCAACAAACAGAAGAGGAAAAGGGCAGTCTGATCCATCCATCCATCCATCCATCCAGTCCCTCCTGCCTCCCAGTGAGTACACTGATGTAGGGGATGCCCTTCCTTCCTGTCTTCCTCCATCCACCTTGCTTTCTATCTTTCCTTCCTTCTTTCTTTCTTTCTTTCTTTCTCTTTCTGTCCTTTCTTTCTTTCTTTCTTTCTCTCTTTCTTTCTTCCCTACCATCTTTTCTTTCTTTCTTTCTTTCCTTCCACCTTTCTTTCTTTCCGCCTTTCCTTCCATCTTTCCTTCCACCTTTCCTTCCTTTCTTTCCTTCCATATATTCTTTCTTTATTTCCTTCTCTTTCTTTCTCTTTCTTTCGTTTCTTTCTTTCTTTCCTTCTTTTTCTTTCTTTCTTTTTATTTCTCTTTCTTTCTTTTTACCTTTCCTTCCTTTATTTCCTTCTCTCTTTCTTTCCTTCCTTCCATCTTTCTTTCTTTCTTTCTTTCCTTCCATCTTTCTTTCTTTCCATCTTTCTTTCCTTCCTTCTTTTCTTCTTTCTTTCTTTTCTTCTTTCTCTTTCTTTCTTTCCTTCCACCTTTCCTTCCTTTCTTTCCTTCTCTCTTTCTTTCCTTCTCTCTTTCTTTCTTTCCTTCCTTCCATCTTTCTTTCCTTCTCTCTTTCTTTCTTTCCTTCCTTCCATCTTTCTTTCCTTCCATCTTTCTTTCCTTCCATCTTTCTTTCTTTCCTTTTCTTTCCTTCCTTCCACCTTTCCTTTCTTTCTTTCTTTCCTTCCGTCTTTTCTGTTGCTTTCCTTCTCTCTTTCCTTCCATCTTTTCTTTCTTTCCATCTTCCCTTTCCTTTCTTTCTTTCTTTCCTTCCATCCACCTTTCCTTTCTTTCTTTCTTTCTTTCTTTCTTTCCTTCTCTCTTTCTTTCTTTCCTTTCATCTTTCCTTCCATCTTTCCTTCCATCTTTCCATACTTTCTTTCCTTCCATCTTTCCTTTCTTTCTTTCCTTCCTTCCTTCTTTCCTTCCTTCTCTTTCTGTGACAGCCTGCCCCCTGTACTGTACTGTGTCCACTTACCTGCCCCCTGTACTGTTCCCTCCTGCGCCCTGTACTGTCCACTCCCCTATACTGTACCCTCCTTGAATTATTTTTCCCATTATGGGAGTGATTGGGGCCTCGTGTCTAAGTTTTGCCTAAGGCCTCACAAAGTCTAGAGCCACCTCTGTGTCTATTCTATCAAAAACCTTATTAGTTGTTCCACCACTTGGGTAATTTACAGTATTCAATGCCCACGCAATAAGATGTACATAGGTAAAACTAAAACAGCAGTTATGCATCCGCATTGGTGAACACGTCAGGGATATTAGCAAGAAGGAACCTGAGATCCCCCTGGCACAACATGCCCATTCCATATGAACTAATGCACCCCCCATACCATCAGAGATACATACTTTTGAACTGAGCGCAGATAACAAGCAGGAAGGTCCCTCTACTATTTAGTCCAAAGGATGAGGCACCCATGGTTACCAAAAAGAATGTCAAATTTCAATTTGCCTGACCACACAACAGTTTCCCACTTTGCAACAGACCATTTTAAATATGCTTTAGCCCACAGAAGATGGCGGCCTTTCTGGATCATGTTCTTCTTTGCATGATAAAGCAATTTGTATTTTTGGATGGCACAGTGAACTGTGTTCACAGACAGTGATTTTTTAAGTATTCCTGAGCCCATGTAGCCCATGATGTGCATTACAATATCATGTCTATTTAATGTAGTGCCATCTACGGGCTCGAAGATCATGAGCATCCAATAGATTTTTTTGTGCACAGGGATTTCTCCAGATTCTCTGAATCTTTTGATGATATTATGTACTGTGGATGATGACATATTTAAAGTATTTTAAATTTTATGATGAGGAACAATATTCTAAAATTGTTTGACAATTTTTAGCTTTTCACAGATTGGTGAATCTCTGCCCATCTTCACTTCTGAGACACTCTAATGCAGGTGTCTCAAACTGGTGGCCCTCCAGCTGTTGTGAAACTACGAGTCCCATCATGCTTCTACCTGTGGGAGTCAGGCTTTGTAACTGTCAGCCTTGCAATGCCTCATGGGACTTGTAGCTTCGCAACAGCTGGAGGGCCGCTAGTTTGAGACCCCTGCTCTAATGCCTTGTACACATGGTCGGACATTCCGACCACAAAATCCGTTGGATTTTTTCAGACGGATTTTGTCCGAAACTTTTGTTGCGCACACACACAGATCGGAAAATCCGATCGTTCCGAACGAGGTGACATACAATAGGTACAATAGGACTACGTAGAGGCCAGTAGCCAATAGCTTACGTCTCCAAATTTCTTCTGAGCATGCGTGGCACTTTGTGCGTTGAAATTCTATACACACGATCGGAAAAAGTCTGATCGTATTTTGTTGTCGGAAAATTTTAGATCCTGCTCTCAAATTTTTTCCGTCAGAAAAAGTCCGCTAGAGCCCACACACGATCGACAACATAATCCGATCTGACTTTTTCCATCAGAATATCCGTCCGTGTGTACGGGGCATTATGCTGCGTACACACGATCGGACATTCCGACAACAAAATCCATGGATTTTTTCCGACGGATGTGGGCTCAAACTTGTCTTTCATACACACGGTCACACAAATCTTGTCAGAAATTCCAATCGGCAAAAACGCAGTGAGGTACAACACGTACGACGAGCAGTTCAATAGCCAGTGCAGCTCTTCTGCTTGATTCCAAGCATGCTTGGAATTTTTTGCATCGGAATTGTGTACACACGTTTAGAATTTACAACAACGCATTTTGTTGTCGTATCCAGATCTCAAATTTTGTGTGTCAGAAATTCCGACGGAAAATGCCCGATGGAGCATACACACAGTTGGAATTCCCGACAACAAGCTCCCATCGAACATTTTCTTTTGGAAAATCAAACCGTGTGTACGGACATTACTCTCTAAGATGCACTTTTTATACCAAATCATTTTACTGACCTGTTGCCATTTAATCTAATTACCGTATATACTCGAGTATAAGCCGACCCAAATATAAGCTGAGGCACCTAATTTTACTACAAAAAACTGGGAAAACGCATTGACTCGAGTATAAGCCTAAGGTGAGAAATGCACAGCTACTGTAAGTGGAAAAGAGGGTCAACAATGCCCATTTGCATGCCTCACTGTGCCCATTTGCAGTCATAGGTCCCCTGAACTTCAAACTTGGTAGTTAAGGGTTCCGAGATGCCCCCTAGCTGCAGCCAAAATCTCGGGGTCCCGAAATGACATTGCTGCAGATGGACACAGTTGACCGAATTTGGGGCCCTGTATCTCGGGGCCACTTAGTGCTAGGAACTCCTAATTTGGATATGTTGTAGTGTTGGTTCCACTGGGTTTGAACTCTGAATTTGGGGTTCCTAGCATCAAGTGGCCCCGAGATATGGGGCCCCAAAGTCGGGTCAGAAAATGTCAAGCACTTTTCTGCAGCAGAGAATGACATTTTCCGAACCGACTTTGGGGCCCCATATCTTGGGGCCACTTGGTGCTAGGAACTCCAAATTTGGATATGTTGTAGTGTTGGTTCCACTGGGTTTGCACTCCAAAGAACTGGAACTGGGGAACTGGGGTTTCTAGCACTAAGTGGCCCTGAGATACGGGGCCACAAAGTCGGGTCGGAATTTTTTTTTTTTTCTGCAGAAAAGTGCTTGACTCGAGTATAAGCCAAGGGGGGCACTTTTTCAGTACAAAAAAATGTGCTAAAAAACTCGGCTTATACTCGAGTATATAAGGTAGTTGCAAAATGTTTTTCCAGCACTTTTTTGTTAGTATAACTCACTTTGCCAGCTTTTTTTACACTGTCCCAACTTTTTTGAGACGTGTTGCTGCTAGGGATGGTCCTGATGTTCGAATATATATACAGTGCAGGCAGTCTGATATATATCTATCTATATCTATCTATCTATATCTATGTGTGTAGCGCTGGTATTTTTGCCTGCTAATGTAATGCAATGCAATGTTATTCTATGATCAGTGTAAAATTTTGTATTTGGCACCATCTAGTGGCCTATACAGGAAATGGACACCAGTTATTTTCTAACATTGGAAATGTTACAGGAAGTGACTGTTTGTTTACATTCGCAATGACCTACCTACCCACAATGACAAATGAGCTACCAATGAACACTCAGCAGTGAACGGCATGCTCGGTAGGTATAAAAGGACACACGCAGCCATTTTTCAGCCTCTTCGGGATGCATGGCCTGCTGACAAGGACCTGTGGGGAGCCCTTACGGAGAGCGCAGCCTTCGGCTCCTGAGGAGCGGAACACCCAGCGACTCTGTTACATACCCGGGTGCCGAGGCAGTGGTGTGACCGGATCGGAAAAGGATCCAGAGACGCCTGACGGAGCCATCTGAGAGTCCAGGTCACCTTGCGGAAGAGAATCGGTGTGACGGTGCTGGCTTAAAGCAGGACTGAGACAACCGAAGCAAAGTTTTCCTATTCTCCCGAGTCTGCTTTGGTGAGAGGGCTGCCGCCCACAATTTCTAACGCACTAATTCACACTCAGACTAATTTCACAGTGGTTCTGGGACTCGTAGTCCCATAGAGGTGGTAGCTCACTATTAGACTGAGTTCAGCAGGCCTCAAGCCTATACTTCACTGGGAACTGACACTGTGTGGATTAGAGACGGCTACACCGGAGATAGTTATAAGTGTGCTACAATACAATAATAGTTTCAATACTCATTCTGCACCATTCCTTGTTTATTAAACCTTTTTGGATTACAATTATTTCAACACAATAGCTAGCAGAAGACAGAAGAATAAAGACTACATCTTCATTGCAAGGCCTTGCATTCATCACAAATAGAGGGAACTGTCTTATAAAGTAAGGGGGAGCTTCCCAGCTAGTGTATTGTACTGTGTTGATGGTTTTGCATTTCTGTGTTTATTACAATGTGCTAGAAGTGGGAAGGTGTTCAGAGTAAGGCATTGTTCTTCTGTGAATTGGTCCCACTTGGAGACGCGTGTGCATTCAAGAATTCTTTATATGTAAAAATTGCTGTAAATATTCACTGTTGTTGCATTTATGAGGGGTTTATGAGTCTCCATTAGCAACTGGGAATATGTGTATATAGATGTATATATATGATTTTAGCTTGTAGTATTATTTCTGTTAAGGGTTAAACTTGGCTGGAGGACTTTGTCCGTGGGAATATCTAATCCAATTAACAGTTCCGTTTGTGTCTAGGTATGCTAAGTGTGTGTTGGGGAGATGCCCTGTTTTCTACCTAATTTAATATTCAAAGGCCCAGGAAAAGATATCTGTGTGTAGTCAGTACGGCAACGAATTCATTAGCTAATAAAGGCTTTTGTACTCTTCCGTGCTAATCAACTATTTATCCATCTCAAAGGGTGTTTGATATGCTTAGCATATTTCTTTTGACTTGTTCAGGAAGGGACACTTTAACCCAGCTATGATTGCGCATAGTTAAGTGCCCCATTCACGAGAAGACCTCCTCTTTAATTAAGTTGCCTTCAAACTAATTACCACTAGCTTGTTAATACGAAAGAGGAGATGCTATTGATGGGAAATTAAGTTATAAGGAAATTGACCAATCGGGGAAGAGATACGCCCGGAGGGAGGAGAGGGCTAACCAATCAGGGTGGTCCTGTGCAAGTCAATGAGAGATGGCACTTTATTAGCAGGACACACACAATGATAGATAGATGAACACTGACCGTGGGCCCCGGAACCATAAGATAGGTAATTTATCAGATCATCTCCCAGCACTTACAGGTATACCTGCTTCTAATGAATGTTTGTTTGCTATAAATATTTTCTATGTAATCTTGTATTGTAACCTAACATTTACTCCCTTGCTTAAAACTATAAATTGTATTTTCTGTGTATTACCAAGACCTGTAAACTTTACTCTAATAAATATTATGTTAAAAGCTTCCAAATCTTCTCAATAGAACTCTCATTTAACCCATATCATATTTGGTGATTAATAAATCAGAAATAGAGATTATACAGGTTAACACTGTGCTGTTGCATTATGTTCGTGTGACAGTATAGCTAATGTAATTATTGTTTTATACCAGTTCCAGTAAAATACGTTCTGGTCAACTACAATTGGTGTGAAGCATTGTTCCTTCTCTCACAGGTGAAGCAGTGGATGCCCAGGTACAGGTAAAGGTACATTATTGTTGTATTGTATATGTGGGGTCATCCTCTTGTCAGCTTCACACCATACTGTACCACAGCTGTGTCAAGGGGATTGAGTCAAGTTGCTGGGGGTAAGATCAGAGTACAAGCCCAACAAAAACCAGCAGCTCATTCGGGGGTCAGTGCTACATATATACACATACATTATATATATATATACAAATACATACATACACACACACAGTGCAGAGTATATAATACAGTGCATTTCAGTGGTTAAGGGGAACCCTATGACAAAAATAAGAAGCAGGCCAGGAAAGGGGGGGACGAGCGAGCGCCCCCCCCCCTCCTTAACCATGCCAGGCTGATTGCCCTTAACATGGGGAGGGTGCTTTGGGGTCCCCATGTAAAAATAACCAAACAGCTGCTGTTCAGATGACAAAGTTCCACCCAGTTCCTCAAAGGATGTCAGGCAGGAGGCAGCTGAAAGGGCCACCAACTGAGCAAATGTTGCCCAGTTTATCAGGGAACAGCCAAAATATAAACAGTGAATGGCCAGCTTAAGGGTTGGAGTGCATTTGATGACAACCATAATTTCCTATAAAGTGTTTGAAACAGCTGATGTCAGATGCGCAGGAGGAACCTTTGGGATCTTGGTGTCATTGGTCACAACTCTTCTTTGCTTCCCCTCCCAATCTGAGATTTATTGCCCCAAGAGTTTCTGATCAACCTTAACATTTCTCTCATTAAAAAAAACAAAAAAAAACACTGCCAACCCACCCAGAAAAGTTAAATTAGACACGTTTTATGTTGAGGTCAATTACATTATTGTCTCAGTTGACATTGCTACATAAAGAGGTGACCAACAGGTATGATGGTCTGTAGTTAAACCCTTGACTATGAGGAGATGTCAGGAAATGGATCTGAACCCAGAACCTCTGCACTTTGTGGCAATAATTCTTCTTGCTGAGCCACCTGAGAGGCTGGACAGCTCCCTCTGATTCCTTAGACAATCTTGTCTTGTACCTTGTTTCTTGTGAATCTTGAACTCTTTGCCCTTCCCATAAACTGCTCATTTAACCGCTTCCCGACCGCCCACTGCATATATAGGTCAGCAGAATGACACGGGCAGGCAAAACCACGTACCTGTACGTGGCCCTTTAAATGCCTGCCCATGGGTCGCGCTCGCGACCCGGTCGGGAGCTCTGTGACCCTGGCCGAGGGACCAGCGGACCCGATCGCCGCTGGTGTCCCGCGATCGGGTTACGGAGCTGAAGAACAGGGAGAGGTCAGTGTAAACAAACCTCTCCCCGCGCTTCCTACTCTGCCTGTCATTGATTGGCTGTTCCCGGTCATCGGGAAAGCCGATCTATGACGTCAGACGTCAGCCCCGCCCACTAATGTAAAAAAAACACACACACGTCAGAGCCCATAACCCCTCCCCTCCCCCTAGTGGTTAACTCTTTCACTACAACTGTCATTTATACAGGAATCAATGCATTTAAATAGCATTGATTGCTGTATAAATGACAATGGTCCCAAAAATGTGTCAAAAATGTCCGATGTGTCCGCCATAATGTCGCAGTCACAATAAAAACCGCTGATCGCCGCCATTACTAGTAAAAAAAAAAAATATTAATAAAAATGCTAAAAAACTATCCCCTATTTTGTAAACGCTATAACGTTTGCGCAAACCAATCAATAATCGCTAATTGCGATTTTTTTTTACCAAAAATATGTAGAAGAATACGTATCGGCCTAAACTGAGGGAAAAAAATGTTTTTTTATATATTTTTTGGGGATATTTATTATAGCAAAAAGCAAAAAATATTGCATTTTTTTCAAAATTGTCGCTCTATTTTTGTTTATAGCGCAAAAAATAAAAACCGCAGGGGCGATTAAATACCACCAAAAGAAAGCTCTATTTGTGGGAAAAAAAGGACGCCAATTTTGTTTTGGAGCCACGTCGCACGACCGCGCAATTGTCAGTTAAAGCGACGCAGTGCCGAATCGCAAAAAGGGGCCTGGTCCTTTGGCTGCCAATTGGTCCGGGGCTGAAGTGGTTAAAGAGGATGTAAACCCTGATGGGTTTACTTCCTCTTTGTTTCCCCACAAAGGTAAAGCATAATGGGCTAATATGCATCGCATAGTAGCCCATTATGTGTCACTTACCTGACACAGGAGCCTGCGATGTCACCGCTGTCCCCTTGTGTACGAAGCCTCCAACTTCTTTGTGGGTATCGCGGCTCCGGCGCTGTGATTTTCTGGAGCCACGATGATGTCACTCCCGCACATGCGCATGGGAGCCGCCACTCACGGCATATAGCCGTTAGCAGTGGCGCGCTCACTGCGCCTGCACGCTGCTGTCTACGACGCATTTGCTGTAGACAGCGGTGCCTGTCTTTTTTCAAATATCTCCTAAACCGTTTAGGTTTAGAAGATATTTCTTTGACCTACAGGTAATCCTTAATCTAGGCTTACCTGTAGGTCAAAGTGGTTTGTAAGGGTTTACAACCACTTTAAACCATGCCGTTGCACTTTCTGTTTGCCAGATTATTGTGCTCTCTCCAGCCAATATCTTGCTCCTTTGGGAATCTGCAGCTGTCATTATCTTCACTACCATATGTTACCGACCTTTGGCTTGTTCCTCAACTATGCTTTCTCTTGATCCCAATCTGCAACCACTTGTTACCAACCTTTGGCTTGTTTACTGACTAGATATCTGATTGATCCCTCCCTGCTATATCTGCTACTGGACCTCAGCTTGCTCATCTGGTGGGACGATCCTGAGGACCCCAACCTGGTACTAACATGCAGCAACACCCATCTCCACCATCAGGAGCTCTGGTAAAGGATGGTTATTGCTTTAACCCTGCACCTTGGGTGAGCCCGTGTCATCCGCCAAAATGATCTGCTTGCGCACTTTTCCTGCTGGTCGGTGGGAGCCACTCTACTGCTATAACTACTGTTCTCTCAGCCTGGCCCCTGACCGTGACATGAGATTTATATTTTTAGTATTCTAAACATGGTAAATATTACTAGTATTTACCATTAAAGCAAGAACAAATCTCAAATCTTCTTTGAAGGGATAAATGTATTTTATAAATCAAGTCAGTAAATTGTCAGCAAAGGTATAGCAAATCATTAGTGAATCAGAGTTTTGCCCCTTTATAAACTGATCCTTATGTCTTTATGAGTTGAAAAGAAAGATATGATTTATTAATAGATATCAGTGTCATCTGCTATACAATACCTGAAGGTAGGTCTCCAGAGCAGTCCACACATTCCACTGTGCCAGCTTGGCTCCCTCTTTTAGATATTGCTGGATTCGATTTTCCCTGTCTTTTAGCTTTAGATCAGGATGTGCTTTATTCCTTGGAATATTTAGGACAGTTTCATGTACATAAACTGACCAGAGGTTGCACGTTGCTTCTGTGGTATGAGGTGGAAATTCCCAATTACCCATCTGCTCATTGTGGCCAAGTTCATGTATATGTCCCCATAAACCAGTTTTCTTCATATACTCGGCATTGGTCATTTCTTTTGCTGACTCTAATTGACACATTATTGGGTATCCAGAATGCATCCAACCTTAAAAACAAGGTAATCTCAATAATAGATCAACATACAAAACACTAGAAACATGAAAAAAAGGACCTAATTAGAATGCTCGTAGTCCATTGAAAACTACAAGTCTGTCTGCTGTGGTGGAAAACGGGACTTGTCATTTATTCATTCACAGATCCCTGTGAATGAATTATGCCCACACAGCCGGGCCTATTTTAAAGTGGTTGTAAACCTCAGACATGAAACATGAACAAAGCACATCTTTCTATACTGTGAACTTGTCTATATCCAAAGAGTGGATCGAGAGTGTCATTTTTCTCTGCTGCCTTGTTCCTTTGTTATCTGTTTGACTCACTTCTGACTGCTTTTTCCGAAACCAAGAGTAAAAAAGGTGATAAGGAGGTGAGTTCCAGCACACGGCTTGTGATTGACAGCCACAGCTGTGCATGTTCACCGTGTACTATGAGGAGGGGATGTGTCCCTTCCTTCCAATCAGGGCTCAGAGTTCTCTGCAGTGTGAGTCTTAAGATCCCTGCCCCCTGCTTTTCATAACTGAGAGATCCTCTGTAAACTGAGCACTTTGAAGGACTGTAGAGGACAGGTGGCCTCAGATAAACCGGTACAACTGATATGGGAGGATTTGTTTCATCTCTGTTTATCATCTAATTCAAGTCACTTCACTAAGTATATGCAAGGGTTTTCAACCACTTTAAATGTGACAGCAGCTACAATGGAAAATAATCTCTGCTCAGAGGATGAGGGTCGTTAGTGCTTAGGAAGATTTTACATGTTACACTTTAAATACGGGTGTAACATGCTCCTAAAAGTGCACTTAGCCTTTAACGATTCTGTGCAGTATCCAGGGCACACTATTATCTAGTTATCTTGTAATGCAATTTAACCATTGTGCCAGGCAGCAGAAGAAGTATATGACCCAGGGATCATGTACAATTTAGAAGGGACTGTATTGTATCTGTATACACAAACTGAAGTTGCCTATCCAAGATCATTTTAGAGCAATAAATCGTTTAGCAAGCATCAGCATGTTACTTGCAGTAAATATGATACAACATCTCAATAGAATTTCTAATAAGTATTTACAGGGCTCTAAGAAGAATGTCAGATTTAATAAGTGGATTTATTTATTATTATTTCACAAGAAAAACTGAAAAAAGGGAATACTAGTGTAAGTCTATACAAAATTACTTTAAAAGTAAGCTGTGCCTTTTACTGACTGAGGTTGTACATATTTACAAAATTATTCCCCCTCCGATATTTATTGATCGACAAAATAACCTACCAGCTGAGATCTGCACATCTGCCACAATTCTTTCAGGACGAGGAAATTTCTTAGGAATTGCTGCCAGGTCAGCAACAGCTGCCATGATCTCATCCCACAATGACATCGTTTGTGGATCCTCTAGTGAGCGGATGGCATCAGAGGGCACAGTAAGAATGATGTTTTCTGTAATAAGCTCAGCCCAAGGAGCTGGATAGTTACGAATTGTTTTCTGCCATGAAGAGATGCTAGTCTGACCTAAACAAGAATATAAATTATTCTTCTATTTTATTTTACAAGTTAATAAAAAATCCATCAAAATGTAATTGTAATTTGTCACATTATAAAATATATTAAACAATTTCCAAATGGAATTCTCTGGCATATGTTTGACCAGTGGCGGCCCGTCCATAATGGGCGCAGGGGCGCCGCCCCCCTAATCCATGCACCCGGCCCCTAATTTACATGCAGGGCACCGGACACATGGATTTCAAAGGTTTTTTTTTTGAAGCACATGATTATAGCCTGAGGCTCTAATTGGCTACAGAAAAGGGTGAGCCCTGAGCCCACCCAGTTGTGTGACAATAGTGAATTAATATTTGCTATTGTATTCCTGATTCTCCTCCCAGCCCATCAGGAAGCTGGTCCTAAAACCCAATTGTCTCAGGACTCCCTGGCCAATCGTGTCTCAGGAAACACTTCCTATTCGGCCGGTAGCAGAAGCAACGGTCAGGCTCTTCCTTCCCACTGGGGGGGGGGGGGTCGGGGGCCGCCACCTTCCTGGCAATATTGAGCACCGGCCGCCACTGTGTTTGACATAACCAGAAATCTAGAAATGTGCTTTTATATTATGATGTATTTATTCTCAATTGATAAGTCTACCCTGGAAATGTTCATTTAGGTTGGGTTGTTTTCTACTAGATTATTATTTTTTTTTGTTTTTGTTTTTTTGGGGGGGGGGGGGGGATGGTTATACTGTTTACCTACCCATTGACTGTTTTCTACTTATATACTGTTTATTAATGGACGATAGATATTGGTTTGTCATTAAAAACACTTATGGATGGATTCCACTTATTCTACATACTCGATAAATGTGAGCATGTGATCTCCAATCACTGCAAGAGAACAACCTCAAACAAGTTTCCTCTAACAGAGAATAAAGGAAATTATGGAATTCAAATTATAAAATGCAGTCATTTTGAAGCATACACTGTCTTTAAAGCCTTCCTAGAATCTAATATACCTCATGACAGGGTTATATTAATAGTATCAAGGGCCCCTGGGCAAAGTAATACACTGGACCAGCCTGCCCCAGATTACGCACATACTCTCAAGATTTAAAGTGTAAATACTTGATAGAATTAGACATATATTTATTACTACTTTCAATAAAATAGATTTTAAACAATAAGAAAACATGCCATAAATCAAAGACTAATCAACACAAACACAGGGGGGTCAGCAGGGCACAGTACATGTGGTCATAAGGGCACAATAGAAGGGTCAGCGTACAGGGAGCACGAGGGCACAGTATGGGGGCCAGTAGGGCAAATCATGGGGGCCAGTAGTGCACAGTGTGAGTGGGTCAGGAGGGCACAGAACAAGGGCAGCAGGACACAGTGTATGTGGGTGAGGAAGGCACAGTACGAGGGTCATTAGGGTACAGTGTGTGGGTCAGGAGGGCATAGTACAGAGGGCAGTAATCTACAATACAGAAATGGTTTCCTCTAGCAGAGCAGAGCAGTGCAGCGCAGGGAAGCTGCTGGCACAGATCTTACCTGTTCTAGCATGCTATCAATGTGCTAAACATAAAATACAGACTGAAATCTTACCCCTCTATCTTACCCAGGCAGTTTCTGGTGCTCTGCATTGGTTCAGGAAGAATACCCTGAGGCAGAGCATTTTACTGCTGTTTCTTATGTGTGTGGGATGTGTATTGCTCGATCCCTGCCGGACTTCCTCTCCTGTCCAACTCAGGCACTTATATGCATGAGAGGAGGACCAGTAGGGATTGCGGCAATACACATCCTGCCCACACAAGCAACAGTAGTAAAATGCTTTGCCTCAAGGGATTCTTCCTGAACCAATGCAAAGTGCCAGAAACTGCCGGGGGAAGTTAGAGGGGGAGATTTCTTTCCAGTTTATAAAGTTAGCCCATTGCAGGCTGCTGCTGTCCCCATGGTCTGTGCATTAAGATGGCCCTGCCTGATGATTTTATCTTTTTAAGAAGTTCTCGAAGACCAAAATGTTCATGTTATATAGGCTGCCTTCTAAATTTGACATGATGCTATTTTTTTGCTACTTTTTAGGTTTCTAATTAAAATTGCATTTTTTATAAATGTCCTTTTTAAAGCCCAACAATTAGAGCCTATGTTGGGTTTTATTGCTATTTGTGTGCCTATTTGGGACTTTTCTGTCACCTCTGATCAGTGCAAGAAGTGATAGGAAATCTCAGATTGGGTGTGCAGGTAAATACAAAACTTTTTTTTAGAAGAGTTAAGAAAGTTTAAAACATCTGGATATGTTTTCATTGCTGTTCCTGAGTGGTTTTCTTCTTGAATCTTGTAGCTCTAAAATTCTCAACAAGCCACATCCCATTCATTCCAATGGCCCCTGTTCACATCTGAGCAACCTGTCACCTGAAACAAAATGCCTGAAGCTCAAAAAGGTACATCAGCTTCTTTTTGGCAGATTACAAGTGTTTTTGGCCCCATGTACTTCAATAGGAACACCTGACTTGAGCATTTTACGAGCGTTTTCTGCTCAAATAGAAGCTCTCCATCCCTAATTTTCTCTCCCTCTTCTCCCCCTAGTGCTTTCTATTGGCTAAACAAAAACACCTAACGCTGTAAACCACTTGTAATATGCTACTAAATCAGCTTGTAAAAAGCTGCAAAAAAGCTTAAAAAAACGTTCCCGAAAAACTCTAGTAAATCAATACGCTCAGATGCGAATGGAGCCTTATGGATGTTACAAGTGAAGCAAAATCTCTTCAATGGAGGCACAGGCAAAAAATTCAAACTCTATCCCGCTCTATCAAATAATTTTTTTGTCTTCTTTATCCTTTGTAATATTTTGTGAAAACACCATGGCCTTCCAAATGCATTAATCGATCATGACTTTTGTTGAGCCACATTTCTGTTATCTACCACTCCTGATTCAATCACTGCAAAAACAAAGTAACTATATTAAACAAAAAAAATACACGGTTTTATAATCTGTATGTATGTAACAGCCACAATGCACTTTTACTGACAAGTTGCAAAACATTCTGTACTCAGTATATTCCTATTTCATATACTTACCCTTAATGAATGTTGGAGCTAGTTCTGCACCATACACTGTAATTGGAATCAGACCCAACTGGCTTTTTGCTTTAACAATAATATATACAAGACCTCCCCATATACAAGACATTTTCACTTTTTCTCCATGAACATCTTTCCGATGTATAACCTTAGGAGCACGATAGAACTCCTCTGCTGCACTCAAGTTATCTGAGTGGCAGCCAACCTGAACCTGGACAAATAGTAAAAGAAATGTGTAAGCTTGACAGTGTAGGTTAGCTACATTGCTAAATTAGTCTCAAAATAGAAACCAAATTGTTCTGCTCGTTTTTCCAAGACCTTCGGCTCTCTATCTCCCTTGTCACCTCCTCCAATGCTTGCTTCCAGGACTTCTCCTGAGCCTCTCCCATTTTGTGAAACTCCCTACCCCAATCTGTCTGACAATCTCCTACTATGTCCCCTTTCAGGTGATCCCTGAAAACCCTTCTCTTCAGAGAAGCCTACCCTGCCCCCACCTAACAACTGTACTTTTATTTTCTCCATCAGCTCATCCCCTCGACCCTTCCTTTTTAGATTGTAAGCTCTAATGAGCAGGGCCCTCCGTTTCTTCCTGTACTGAATTGTATTGTAACTGTACTACTGTCTGCCCACATATTGTAAAGCGCTGTGCAAACTGTTGACTATATAAATCCTGTATTATAATAATAATAATAATAAAAGTATAGGAGGGTCATTGAAACGCAAATGTAGACTGAATTCATTTTTTCAGTGAATCTAATCTTAAAGCAAATAACCAAAACTGATGCCCAAACCTCCCTCTCTAAACTGTGTCCCAGAGTTCCCCTTTTTCTTTTACACAGTTCCCGTAGG
Source organism: Lithobates sylvaticus (assembly GCA_028564925.1). Classification (NCBI taxonomy): domain Eukaryota; kingdom Metazoa; phylum Chordata; class Amphibia; order Anura; family Ranidae; genus Lithobates; species Lithobates sylvaticus. The sequence continues at coordinate 490,745,739 of CM053029.1, forward strand.
AAGAAATTGGTTTTATTAACCACTTGCCAACCGGACCAATTCTGGCACTTCGCTCTTACATGATAAAAATAAAAAAAAATTTTGCTAGAAAATTATTCAGAATCCCCAAACATTATATATGTTTTTTTAGCAGAGACCCTAGGACAGTGATGGCGAACCTTGGCACCCCCGATGTTTTGGAACTACATTTTCCATGATGCTCCACTACACTGCAGAGTGAATGAGCATCATGGGAAATGTAGTTCCAAAACATCTGAGTGCCAAGGTTCGCCATCACTGCCCTAGGGAATAAAAGCTGTGTGCTGCCACTGTAGCTCTCTTATGCTAGCTATCTATACTCCACGCATGCTGAATGCCCTCTTGTGGCCATGTACATGAAACCTAAATGCAAGCAGTGTACTCTAAAGTTCTGTTTTGGAACCATTTCTCTGGTATACTCTTAATAAATAAAACAGATTTCAAGAATAAATATACAGTAGTTTGTTTTTTTCAGATGCTACTATGTGGAATACAACTCTGCAAAATGTCTCTGACTTCCAAGCTGAGGTATACACAATGAGCTTATTTAACCAAAGGAGTTGAAAATCTCTAGATACTAAATTGTGTGAAAATTTACTTCAATTATCCAATCATAGGAATTTTCTTTTCATATTCCCTCTTTTGATTTGTGCTGGTGATTCAAAGTGAACAGTAATTCACTTTCCACATAATTGGATAACTGAAATGAGCAATATAGTGAATGAAAACACAAGGAAAGGGGCGCCTCTGAGTATGTATCACAATAGCATTTATTAAAAAGACAATATCCACTCACATGAAAAACTGCAGTGTTGCATTTAGACACATCTCTGGACAGGAGGGCAGGAGGGACCATAGGTCTCAGCGAAATCCACATACAGCTGGTATCATATCGAATCCTGATGGGGATGATGTAGGTAGATTAGCACAGCAGGTGGATCCTTTCTGGTCCTCCAATGTTGTCACATCCGATGGAGATCAAGTCCGTTCTGAGCTCTGATGGTGTGGGTTCCAAAACGAAAAACGTCTGGGGAAAAAGTGAGGTGGGGATGCCGACACAGTCACCCACTGTGCTGCGGTGTCTGCATAGCCAGGACCGCTTCCGTATAGTTGTAAAAGGCACGGCCGTGTCCAGGAAGCTGGAACGAGGCTTGGACCACACAGCAGGGTTAGGCGCCGAGGTGTGACGTCATAATTCTGCGACGCATTTCTGAGCATACAGCGCTATGGATGTTGGGAATAGCGGCGCTCCTTTATCAAGCATAGGGGATGTGGGGACAAGGCAAGGGCTTCTTATAGTCTGTAAGGGGGTTGGGCCAAAAGGCAAACGCTTGCAACAATAGAAAGAAATATAATAAATGGATCTTAAAACGGCACAAAAAACTAGAAGATGGGCTAAAATGCTACAGGAGGCTATTGAATGGGCAAATATGAAAAATAAATAAAGTATGCATAAAAACTACATCAATGCCGCATGCACATGAGACATATATGAATATGTGCAAATATGGCACACATGCTGATTGCATATTGTGAGCACATTTTAAAAACATATCTCTTACACCTACATAATTGGGTAATACATAAGACATCTGTATTACACATTAGACTAGGTAATTCATGAATGATAGCAGGCGGCAAAAAATGGATATACATATAAGCTGGCCAATAGAAGTAAATATGAAAGTAAATATAAATAAGCAGACATAAGACATAAGTGTAAATAAGTGTAAATATATAAATATAGATGGATATGCAGACCCAAATATATAATACATACACATCAACATCAATTATAAGTGTAAAAATATAAAGACATAAATACATAAATATATAAATACAAACATGATCGTAAATATATAAAAATATAAATATATATAAATATATAAATACACAAAAATACATAAATATATCAGCACCACAAGTATCATAAAGGATGGAATTTATTGGATAAAAAAGTACACGTATATATGTATATATACACGTATATTTAGGTATGGCTAGGTGGGCGATGGGACCATAGAAAATATACACATGTGTATGTGTACATTTAAAACTGGATCAGTAGAGAAATGGGACCGTGGATAGGGATCATATTGTAACCCAAGAATAGAGATAAGTCATCATACATATATATATATATATATATATATATATGCAATTGTTGTTAAACAGGGAGGGTAAGGAGGAGGAGCATTGCTCGGCGTTATTCTGCTATATGGACGCTATAGGGGAGGCGTATAGGGTCTATGGAGGGACGGCTTGGCTGCGATATGACGAGCAGTTTAGACAACGCAGGGCGGTTCGCCCAGCATTGCGATGGGACCATAAGGACATTAGCTTATGGATGAGATTGATGGCTTCGGCAAAGACGCCGGCACAAACATTTCATGGGGGGGCTGGGGGTAGCCACTCCTCGGGATCCCCAGCCGGAAAGAAATTTGGAATATGTTGGCAGTTCAACGAGGGAGCCTGCAAATTTGGAAACACGTGCAAGTTTAAGCACGAGTGTTCAGGTTGCGGGGGGGGGGGGACACTCTTTGGCGCGATGCTTCAAAAAAGGAAAGCGAGCCGGAGAGCCTGGCAACAAGAGGGACGACGCCGGTGATGTGGGTAAGAATGCAGCCTTTCCTAAATAGGTATCCTGACAGGGCGGCGGCGGGTTTGCTCAGTGCGGGGTTCAGGGAAGGATTCAGGATCCCGTGCACATTGACGGAAATTCCTCCAGTGGCAAAGAATCTGAGGTCAGCACTGTTGCACCCGGAGGTTGTGTCGGAGAAATTAGCCAAGGAGGTTGCGTTGGGAAGGATGGCGGGGCCGTACGTGGCTAAGCCGTTAGAGGACTTGGTAGTGTCACCGCTTGGGGTAGTTCCCAAAAAGGAACCTAACAAGTTTCGTTTAATACATCATTTATCGTTCCCAAAAGGGGGATCGGTAAATGATTTTATTGACCCGGAGGCATGCACGGTATCGTATACGTCATTCGATGCTGCGGTGCGATGGGTACGGCGATATGGCCGAGGGCCGCTGATGGCAAAGTCAGATGTGGAATCCGCATTTCGACTGCTGCCGGTGCACCCAGACAGTTTTCATTTGCTGGGTTGCTGTTGGCAAGACCAATTTTATGTCGATCGTTGTTTGCCCATGGGGTGTTCCATATCGTGCGCCATGTTTGAGGCGTTCAGTTCGTTTTTAGAATGGGTAGTTAGGGATGTGACAGGCATAGATTCCGTCATCCATTACTTGGATGACTTCCTCTGCGTGGGCCCTCCAGCTTCCAATGTGTGTGCGATACTGTTGTCCACGTTGCAGCACATTGCGGAGAGTTTTCGGGTGCCGTTAGCACCTGACAAGACAGAGGGCCCGCGCACAGAATTGAGTTTTTTGGGGATAGTGATCGATTCCACGGCTATGGAATGCAGGTTACCCGAAGAGAAGTTGAGGGATTTACAAAAGGAAATTAGGGAGATTCATGGGTGCAAGAAAGTGCAGTTGCGCACGCTACAATCCCTGTTGGGAAAGTTGAATTTTGCATGCAGGATCATTCCTATGGGAAGGATTTTTTGTAGACGATTGTCATCGGCCACGGCAGGGGTGAAAGCTCCCACACATTATATTAGGCTTCGGAGGGAGCACAGGGATGATCTGGAGGTGTGGCATCGGTTTTTGCAGGAGTTTAATGGGAGGTCGGTTTGGATGTCAGGTCCAGTTAGCAATTTCGATGTCGAGCTAGTAACTGATGCCGCGGGATCCACAGGTTACGGAGCGTACTTCCAAGGGTGTTGGAGTGCGGAGCCATGGCCACGATCCTGGGTGGAGGCGGGGGTTTACAAAGAATTTAGCACTATTGGAGCTGTTTCCGGTGGTGGTAGCATTGGAGCTGTGGGGCAAGGCCTGTAAAAATTTAAAGCTTAGATTGAATTGTGATAATATGGGGGTAGTGCAAATAATCAATAGTATGTCGGCGTCTTCACAACCTGTCATCAGGCTGATGCGACAGCTAGTGTTACGCTGCATGCAATTGAATATTTTCCTTTATGCGGTACACATCCCGGGGGTAGAGAACACGCTGGCTGATTCTTTGTCTCGGTTCCAGTGGGACAGATTCAGGACTCTGGCACCGGAGGCTCAGCAGGAGGGCGTTCCTTGCCCGGCCTGGATCTGGGATTTGGCACTAGGGTAGCAGCGGGATGGATCCAGAAGTCGGTGAGTATGTCGTCTTGGTTGGCATACCAGAAGGTCTGGAAGGAGTGGGGTGAGTTGCTGCTGGAATCGGGAGTGGGGCAGGATGTGTCACAATTTAGGCTGTTAGTGCTGTATTACGTGTCCAGAAATATGGAGGAAGGCAGGTCGGTGTCCGCCATTGAAAAACGGTTGGCAGGGTTGGCCTTTTTGTTCAAGTTACAAGGCATTGTGGATTGGACAAAAGAATTTTGGGTAAAACAGGCAGTAAAAGGGTATCGCAAAGCAAACAGGACAAGGGATGAGAGGTGGCCGATCACTTTTGCCAATGTTCTGGCCTTAAGGGAGCAGTTGAGGGGGGTGTGCAAGGATGGGTACGAGGGGTTATTATTTACAGCGGCTTTTTCCTTGGCGTTTTTCGGGGCGTTTCGGATTGGAGAGTTGGTTAGCCCATCAAAAAAGGAAGAGGGAGGTTTAATGTTGGGGGACGTGGAAGTTTTGGGTGACAGGGTGTTGGTGAATTTGAAAAAGTCCAAGACTGATCAAAAAGGAGTGGGGGTGCTGATTTCGTTGCATAGGTTACAAGGTTGTGCGGTATGCCCAGTAAAAGCAGTAGGGGAGTTCATGGGGGTGAGACCGGAGGTTGGGGGCCCATTGTTGGTGCACAGTGATGGATCATACCTGTCGCGATTCCAATTTGGGGCGGTGCTGCGGAAATGCCTAAATGGTATGGGTTTAGAAGGTTCTGCCTACGCCTCACACTCCTTCCGCATTGGGGCGGCCACCGAAGCCGCCAGGTGTGGGTTGGATGAGGTGGATGTGCAAAAAATGGGGAGGTGGGAGTCGAAGCGATTTCGGACTTACGTTAGACCACTGTTGATTCAGGAATAATGGGGATAGATATATAAAAAAAAAAAAAAGAGGGGGAGTTTTACTGTGTTGTTATAGTCGCAATGGTTAGTATGGTGGCCTTAGTAGTTAAGTTATAGTGCTGGTCAATTACACTATGTTTGTCATTTCAGATGGAGGGCTTCCGCGCCTCGTCTGGATCCTGGGGCACTCATATGTGTGTTGGGGAGCACGGAGAGGGGATGCCAGACCAGGTGGGAGGCAGTTGGGGGTGTCTAGGAGAGAGGCCACCATACGTTGGCTGGGCAGGCCGGGAATGTTGTGGGATAGGGTGGTGCCCGAAATAGAACGTTTCGCATGGTTGGACAGGCCACCGGCGGTCCTGGTCATACACGCGGGCGGGAACGATTTGGGAATGCGGACAGTAAGGGATCTTATTGCCGATATAAAGAGGGATCTGACCTACCTGCACGAGACATATCCAGACACGCTGTTGGTATGGTCAGATATGGTCGCTAGAACATCCTGGAGGATGGCTAGATCAGTGTATCGCCTTAACAAGGCGAGGATCCGGGTAAATAAGGTGGTGGGGAGGTTCCTGACATGGCAAGGGGGTTTAGTGGTTCGCCACAGGGAACTTGAGAAAAATGTGGGCCTCTATTTGAGGAGGGATGGGGTTCACTTGACGGATGTCGGGATCGACCTGTGGTCGTTGGGTCTACAGGAGGGGATACATACGGCCCTGCGGGTGTGGAGGTGCCTTCAAGGGTAAGGGGTCACCCTTTCAGTCTGTGGCGGTGTTTAGGTTGGTCAGTGACGGTGGCAGTGATGTAGTTGGTGAGTGTGTGGGGGGCTCGTCATGAGATGGCCCCTCCGGTGTAGTACATCGAAGTTCGATGATTACTCTGTGTGCACTGCGGGATAGGGTTTTTTGTCTCCGGGCGGTTAAAATGGAGGCCTACTTGGTTCGGTTAAATCCTGCAGTGCCCCCTGGTGTTAGATATATATATATAGTCATATATATATATTGGTTAATTTAAATGGTTGTGTTACAAGTGTTAGCCCCGTCACTGACCAACATAAGAGGGTATAACTGATGGTTATTTATGTTTACAATAAAATGTTTATGGTTATTTATGGTTATTTATATATGGTTATTTATACGGTTTTATATGGTTATTTATATTTTTGGAAAATTGGAGTTAAGTTTAATAAAGGCTGTTGTGGCCATTTACTCCACAAGAAGTACGGTGTGGTCCATTATTTAAGGGGAGTAGCAAAAAGGGAGGTTTTGGAATAAAGGGGTCACAACAAGGGGGTGGTCTTTACTAGGCTACACGAGTCATGTTTGTATTTATATATTTATGTATTTATGATGATGTTTATATATTTATATATTTATGTCTTTATATTTTTACACTTATAATTGATGTTGATGTCTATGTATTATATATTTGGGTCTGCATATCCAGCTATATTTATATATATTTATATATTTACACTTATGTCTGCTTATTTATATTTACTTTCATATTTACTTGTATTGGCCAGCTTATATGTATATCCATTTTTTGCCGCCTGCTATCATTCATGAATTACCTAGTCTAATGTGCCTTCGATACAGATGTCTTATGTATTACCCAATTATGTAGGTGTAAGAGATATGTTTTTAAAATGTGCTAACAATATGCAATCAGCATGTGTGCCATATGTCTCGTGTGCATGCGGCATTGATGTAGTTTTTATGCATACTTTATTTATTTTTCATATTTGCCCATTCAATAGCCTCCTGCAGCATTTTAGCCCATCTTCTAGTTTTTTGTGTCGTTTTAAGATCAATTTATTATATTTCTTTCTATTGTTGCAAGCGTTTGCCTTTTGGCCCAACCCCCTTACAGCCTATAAGAAGCCCTTGCCTTGTCCCCACATCCCCTATGCTTGATAAAGGAGCGCCGCTATTCCCAACATCCATAGCGCTGTATGCTCAAAAATCGCGTCAGAGAATTATGACGTCACACCTTGGCGCCTAACCCTGCTGTGCGGTCCAAGCCTCGTTCCAGCTTCCTGGACACGGCCGTGCCTTTTACAACTATACGGAAGCGGTCCTGGCTATGCAGACACCACAGCACAGTGGATGACTGTCGGCATCCCCCCATCCCCACCTCACTCTTTCCCCAGACGTTTTTCGTTTTGGAACCCACACCATCAGAGCTCAGAACGGACCTGATCTCCATCGGATGTGACAACATTGGAGGACCAGAAAGGATCCACCTGCTGTGCTAATCTACCTACATCATCCCCATCAGGATTCAATATGATGCCAGCTGTATGTGGATTTCGCTGAGACCTGTAGTCCCTCCTGCCCTCCTGTCCAGAGATGTGTCTAAACGCAACACTGCAGTTTTCCATGTGAGTGGATATTGTCTTTTTAATAAATGCTATTGTGATACATACTCAGAGGCGCCCCTTTGCTTGTGTTTTCTTCTAGCTCCTATTGGACCTGGCTTCAGGCCTCTTTGGTGGCAGCCCTGATAGACTTATATGTTCTTTGTGTATACCTTTATACATATATACCCTGCCCCTCCCCCCCTTTTTGGACTATTAGGAACTATACAAACGAGGTACTGTGACTTTGCGCCTTTCTACTTGTTTTTAATATGGTGAATGAGGTTGCAAATAAGGGCAACAAAATTATGCACACAATTAAGTACAATTCAGAATAGCATTTCTAAAAGAAATACCTGAAGACCTTGTCCAGCAGCTGATGCTGGAAACATTAGTAATGCAGTTTTTCCAGGGGGCAGAAAGAGTCCAGTACTTTTCCATGCATCACCACCTAGGAACAATGCAGTAAAGGTTAAGTACTACACATCTTGCATATATGGAGACACAGACATACTTTTTAATGTTCTACCTGGGTTTGTTGCATCAATCTGTATTATAACAGGGCTCTGGGCCAACAATTCAGTGCCACCTTCCCCACTGTCATCCAGACATTCAAGGCAGCTGACTTCTTGAGCCAAACAAAGGATTAAAGCCTCTTTGGAGCTGTTTTTCACAGGACACTGTTTACTGACAGCGGGTAAGTGACACCCTTTTACTAGATGTGTCAGTTCTTGCTGCAGTGATGAGGTGAGAGGGCTGGCTGGAAGCCTCATGTACATGCAGACATCTTGTATGAGCTTGCTCATCCAAGTGCTGAGAGGTGGTTTTAGATCAACTCCACTTTTCAAGTCTCTTAGCAGCTGACAGATCGCTCTAGGGAAGTGGTAGGTACTATCAACTGCTTTGGGATCCAAAGCCTTATAAACTCCTTGCCCAACTGTCCCTGCTAGAATACTAATTCCAAACTTGTTGAGGATTTTATTTCCTGGGTATTGGGAGAGCACATTTGGGTTGGAGTAAGACCATGACCATGCCTGGCCCGCAATAAGCAGGCCTCCACCTTCTGCTACAAATCTATGGATCTTTTCAGCTTCTGCATCACTGTATGAGGTGCAGCAATATACACTGAGACCAGGAATCAAGTCAGAGGCCACACAAGATAAACCTTCATTTTGTAAAGCACGGAGGAGATGTTTCGATTGATTAACACCAATCTTTCCATTTCTGCTCATGTCTAGCCAAGAAACACCATTGAGAATGAAGGTCTTCAGCTCTGGCATATCCAGGAAGCTTTCATGTGCTCCTACAACAACACGCCCTTTGCCATAATATGCAGCACCAAAAAAGCATTGATTGTTGTTGCTGAGTCCAATTGGAAATGTTAGCGACCCATGAAGAAGAAGTTCTGAGGGTAAACTTTGTCCACGGATGTCCAGTTCAATAACACCTTGCATGAGATGCTTTAGATCCGCTGAAAAATTGATACTGTATAAAACAAAAATTAGACAATCCCGCAGGTATTAGTTTTTCATACAATAAGAAATGAAAAGCAATTATGACCTTTTAATAAAAGCATACCATGTAAGATTTAAGTGGGGCAAATACTGATATATTGCATGAATGACAAATATAATAAAAAAAGAAATGAAGGGCATTTTTTGTAACAACAATAAGGGGTCTGATTATCAATGTTTTCACACAAGATTCAAACAACTTTCACTCAAAATTCACATACAGTATGTTCTAACTAAGATTTACGTGTTAAAAAAAGACATGCTGGAAAAGGTTCAGCTAATCAGCTGCAGATACCAATCAGTGTATTCTGACAGCAGAGTGTTCCGTTGTCAAAATACAATGGGGTTTAGTTACTAAAGCTGGAGACAGTGAGGCCTGGAACGTAAAAAGAACAAAAGAAAAACAGTGCAGGGCCAGGCATGACTGTGTGTCTAGTGTGACACACATAGGGTTAATGTGGGTAGCGTCAGAAGGGGGTGGAGGCAAGGGGAGCGGCCCTATTTAAGTAGGGGGCGGAGCCGGGGATCAGTGCAGCATGCTGAGACAGAAGGAGGAGGCAGATTTTCCACTGCTCCTCCGTTTTTAAGATGGCGGACATAGACCGACTCCTGGCAAGCCTGGCAGAGGTCGTGGCCTCCGGCGAGGTATTCGTTCGGGCTGGCCTGGAGACCGGCCTGCCTGACACAGAGCCTGAGGGGGGAACAATCCAATCCACCGGCGAAACGGAGCCAGCAGCCGCCCGCAGCGGTGCCCAGGCAGACTACACGCCGCGGGCCTAGCTCGGTGGGCGAGGCCACAGGCCAACAGGGCGCCGCATCCCTGCCGGCAATTCGCAGGCATATGGAACACAATGACCCCCCAGCAGCTCTGTACGAGCTGAGGGGGGAGGGCAGGAGGGCCACTACCCAGCAGGGGAACTCCAATTTGGGGAGAAGAGGAGGAAATAATACAGTGAGGGGGCGGAGCCCACCCGGCGGGAGGAGGACACAGCAGAGTGGCGGACAAAGCACAACCCAGGCCGGCCCGGTAGCAAGCAGTTCAGGGTGGCGGGGGCACCAGCAAGAGGCAGAGAATCAGGAAGGAACAAGGCCCTGCTAAGGTCAGCAGCGGGTCAGGAAATCGAGGACAGGTCGGAAGGGGAGGTGTCTGAAGAGGAGGGGGAGCCGCGCCAGCAAGAACCGGCGAGGGAGAACAGCACAGCGGCTGTTGGGAAGGCTCCTGGTCAGCCCGGCAAGTCATGTGATAACCTGCCTTTTACCAATGCTTTACAGGACTTGTTGGGGGTAGTGGCGACAGGTGCAGCAGGGGCAGTTGCCCCATCGCCGCGCTTGACTGGGCGGGCTCCTGACCAACAACTGGCGAGCAGTGGGCTTGAGGAACTATTGGAAGACCTACGGGTGCTGGTGGGGCGTTTTTGGGGGTCAGGTACAACCCCTACAAGGGGTACAAGGCGAAAGCACTACTAGTGGGACAGCAGGGGATGCTGGCGTAATGACCCCTCGAAGGGCTGAGGTTCCAGCGGCCACGGCGGCGCCGCTTAACCAGACAACAGGGACGGGTACGGAGAAAGAGAAAGCAAGTGAAAAAGGGGGCGACAGACATAGTAAGGATCGTGGATGCGGTGAAATGCGAGGTCTATGTCTGTTTTGAGGGCCCGCTGGGTGCGCATTTAAAACAAGAAGTGCGGGATAAAATTTGCAAAGGGAAATACGTGGAGATCTTCTCCTTGTTACCGTTAGAGAAGTTTAACCTGGATAGGGTTAAGCCGGACGGCTCCAAGAAGGAAGCGTCATTGGTGAGAAGAACCCCGAACATTGTTCGGCGTTGTTCTGCTATATGGATGCGATTGGTGAGGCACATAGAGTCTACGGGGGATCAGCTTGGCTGCGTTATGACGAGCAGTTTCGACAACGCATGGCGGTTCGCCCGTCCCTGCGGTAGGACCACAAAGACATCAGCCTGAGGATGAGACTCATGTCATCAGCGATGGCCCCCGCCTCAGTTTCTTCAGGGGGGGACTGGGGTAACCACCCCTCAGGACTACCAGCCAGAAAAAAATGGGGGGTGTGCTGGCAGTTCAACGAGGGCTCATGCAAATTCGGGGGTTCGTGCAAATTCAAACATGAGTGCTCAGGGTGTGGAGGAACCCATGCACTGGCCAGATGTTTCAAAAAAGCGAAGCATGCCAGTGAGCTTGCTCACAAGAGGGACGACACCAGTGAAGGGGGAAAGGATGCAGCCTTTCCTAAGTAGGTACCCGGACAGGGAAGCAGCAGTGCTGCTTGCCTCTGGTTTTCAGCGGGGATTCAAGATACCATGTTCATTGGAAGTGGTTACCCCAATGGCGAGGAATCTAAAATCGGCGTTGCAACACCCAAGGGTAGTGGGGGAAAATTTGACGAAGGAGGTGGCATTAGGACGCATAGGGCCATTTACATAAAAACCATTGCAGGATCTGGTGGTGTCCCCACTGGGGGTGGTGCCGAAAAAGGAGCCTGACAAGTTTCGGCTCATACACCACCTATCCTTTCCAAAAGGGGGTTCGGTGAACGATTTCATTGACCCCGATGCATGCACTGTGTCATATACGTCTTTTGATGCAGCCGTGAGTTGGACATAGAGTCGGCATTCAGGCTGCTTCCGGTACATCCGGAGAGCTTTCGGCTGCTGGGATGCCACTGGCAGGGCCAGTTCTACGTAGACAAATGCTTGCCCATGGGTTGTTCCATTTCCTGCACCTTGTTCGAAACATTTAGTTCCTTTTTTGGAGTGGGTGGTCAGGGATGTGGCGGAAATGGATTTGGTCATACATTATTTGGATGACTTTCTATGCATAGGCCCCCCTTCGTCAGTTGTGTGTGCGATTTTACTTTCAACGTTGCAACACATTGCGGGAAGGTTCGGAGTGCCGCTGGCAGCCGAAAAAACGGAGGGTCCAACGACGGAGATCAGCTTCTTAGGCATTCTCATTGATTCAGTGACAATGGAATGCAGGTTGCCGGAGGAGAAGCTAAGGGATCTACAGACAGAAATTCGGGGGATCCATGGCATGAAGAAAGTTCAACTGTGGGCCTTGCAATCATTGCTGGTGAAGTTAAACTTTGCTTGTAGGATAATTCCCATGGGTAGGGTTTTCTGTCGGTGGCTGTTGGCGGCTACGGCAGGGGTAAAGGCGCCAACTCACTTCATTCGGCTGACCAAGGAACACCGGGAGGATCTGAAGGTATGGTATCAGTTCCTGAGTGCATACAACAGCAGGTCGGTATGGATGTCGGGCCTGGTGAGTAATTTTGATGTGGAATTGGTCACGGACGCCACGGGATCCATGGGATACGGGACGTTTTTCCAAGGGCAATGGAGCGCGAAACCCTGGCCTCAGTCATGGGTGGAAGCGGGGTTTCTGCGGAACCTGGTACTGCTGGAACTGTTCCCAGTGGTACTGGCGCTGGAGTTATGGGGACAGTCTTGCCGGGACTTGAAGCTGAGATTGAACTGTGATAATATGGGTGTAGTGCAGGTGATCAATCGCATGTCAGCGTCTTCACAACCTGTCGTACGGCTAATGCGACAGTTGGTGCTGCGGTGCTTGCAATTGAACATTTTTTTCTATGCTATACATATACCGGGGGTAGACAACACATTGGCTGACTCACTGCCTCGATTTCAGTGGGACAAGTTCAGGGAGCTAGCTCCGGTAGCAGAGAAGGAAGGAGTTCCTTGCCCGGGCTGGATTTGGGAGCTGGCCTTGGAGTCGCCGCGGGATGGTTCCAACGGGGGGCCAGGAGAGGGGATGCGAGGCCAGATGGGAGGCAGTTGGGCATCTCGAGGAGAGAGAGGCATACATAAAGTGTTTGGGAAGACTGGGAATGATGTGGGGCAGGGTAATTCAGGTGGAAAGGTATGTGTGGTTGGATAGATCGCCGGATGTGTTGGTCATTCACGCAGAAGGCAACGATTTGGGGGTACGTATGGCCAGGGAGCTGATCTCAGACGTCAAGGCAGATATTACGTACCTACGCACGGCTTTCCCAAATACAGTGTTCTTATGGTCAGATATTGTGGCAAGAACGACCTGGCGCATGGCAAGGTCCGTGGAAAGGATCAACAAGGCGCGTATACGGGTCAATAAGGTGGTGGGGAGGTTTTTGGCTCAGCAAGGGGGCATGGTGATTTGTCACAGAGAACTAGAGGTTAATATGGGCCTTTATTTGAGGAGGGATGGGGTGCACCTCACGGATGTGGGGACTGACCTATGGGCCATGGGGCTGCAGGACGGGATACAAATGGAACTGCGAGTGTGGAGGGGCCTGCAAGGATAAGGTTTCTCATCCTTTTGGCTGTGGCTGGGTTTTGTATGTTGGTCGGTGACAGTTGCAGTAACAGATGTGGTAAAATGGGGTGGGGGGCTCATCAGTAGTATGGCCCCTCCGGTGTATTCCACCAAAAGATTGCTGGAATACGGGAATGGTTGCACTGCGGGAAGGGGGTCGTCTCCGAGCGGTACAGCTGGAGGCCTATTATGTTTGGTAAAAGGGTACCGCAGTGTACTGGTGATATATGGTGGAAAAGTGGGTAGCTCCGTCATTGACCAACAGATTGGGGTTTAAAACATGTTGTTTTTCTGAGGTTTTTCTTATGCTCATATATTTAATTTTATATTGGAGGTTTTATCCAGATTGTTTTAATAAAAGGCTGTTATGGCCATTTATACTCCAGAGGAGTGGTGTGGTCTCTTCATTTAAGAGGGTAGTAGGAAAAGGGGGTTTGGAGTATAAGGGGGTTGTAACAATGATATAAAGGTGGTACATCTGGACTACACTGGTCATGCAAAATCAGACTCACTTCTGCATAGAAACTAATCAGCTTCCAGGTTTTATTGCCAAAGCTTAATTGAACAAGCTGAGGTTAGAAGCTGATTTGTTTCTGTGCAGAAGTGAGCCAGACATGTACGGAGCTGTATTGAAAAGTAAGCGTAGTGCAGACATGACAGGGTGCAAGTATTACTGGGAGGTGAAGAAATGGGTTGGTATATTGATAAAGGGGGCTTACCTGATTGGAGTCCAGCAGTAGGGGGTGGAGTATTGTTTGATTGGGGTGGTGGGGATCACGGAGAGGTCACCAGTCCAGAGGCAGCAGGAAAGGAGAAACGTTCCCGCCTGCCCTATTGGAAGGGGAGGGGGTTGTGTTTTGTTAGGCAAAGGTTGGCGTTTTGGTTTCCTTGACGACAGTTTAAAAAGTTACTCAGTTAAGAGGAGTTATTGAAAATGTAGGACCCATCACAGGTATGGAGTCCGCCGGGTGGTCTGACAGTTGGTCAGACTCACGGGTAGGGATGAGCCGAACACCCCCGGGTTCGGTTCGCACCAGAACCTTTGAACGGACCGAAAGTTCGCGCAAATTTTCGAACCCTATTCGTTATAATGGACGCGAACGTTCGAAATCAAAATTGCTAATTACAACGGCCAATATGCATGTTAATGTCATAAAACAGGTTTGGGGACCCGGGTCCTGCCCCAGGGGACATATATCAATGCAAAAAGAACTTTTAAAAACTAACGTTTTTTCGGGAGCAGTCATTTTAATGATGCATAAAGTGAAAAAAAAAAAAAGTGAAATTTTCCTTTAAATATGGTACCTGGGGGTGTCTAAAGTATGCCTGTGAAGTGGCATATGTTTCCCGTGTTTAGAACTGTCCTTGTACAAAATGACATTTGTAAAGGAAAAAAAGAAGCCATTTAAAACCACTTGCGGCTTTAATGTCATGTCTTGTCCTGGCCGCCATATGGCTGAAAATCCTTGAGAAAAATGGCATGGCTACCCCATCACCCCCCCCCCCACCCCAGCCCCTTTGGGTCTTGTATGGATATTAAGGGGGACCCCGCACCCAAAATAAAACCCTATACCTACAACCCTATATACTCTGAACAGCAGTATATAGGTGGTGCAAACAAGACACGGACTGTAGGTTTGTTCTTAAGTAGAATCTGAACAGGTACATTATGAAGTGTAGCTCCATCCCAAAAAAATCTATTTTTAAGCTTTTTGGAGAACATAGGGAGGGGTTATCACCCCTGTAACATTTGCTGTCTTTGCACATCTGTTCAGAACATGTCACCTCACTTTCCGTCCCAATGACAAATGTTTTTGGAAAAGTGGGGTTTTAATTGAAACAAGGATTGGTGATAAAGCATCAGTAGAGAGGAGATACCTTTTTCCCAAATTAAATCTAACATGATAGAATTTCCCTTCCTAGGGGTAGATTTCCTCTCACTTCCTGTTTTCTCTTTCCGTTTGCAAGTTGGATGTTTGAAAGTAGGGGCCTGCCGTATATACTCTGCAGAAATTTGCCCTATTAGATGTTGGTGTAGCCACAAGACTGGTGGGCACAGGAATGGGCCCTGCTGTGAGTTAATAGATCAAGATTTGTACTTGCATGCACCTGTTGAACCGGGCAGAAAAATTGGGCCTTTGGTGGTGGTGGTGGACGGTGTTGCCACAAGACTGTAAGCCCTCACAGTTACTCTTGGTGGGCGCAGGAATGGGCCCTGCTGTGAGTTATTAGATCAAGATTTGTAATTGCATGCACCTGTTGAACAGGGCAGAAAAATTGGGCCTTTGGTGGTGGTGGTGGTGGTGGACGGTGTTGCCACAAGACTGTAAGCCCTCACAGTTACTCTTGGTGGGTGCAGGAATGGGCCCTGCTGTGAGTTATTAGATCACGATTTGTAATTGCATGCACCTGTTGAACAGGGCAGAAAAATTGGGCCTCTGGCGGTGGTGGTGGTGGACGGTGTTGCCACAAGACTGTAGGCCCTCATAGTTACTCTTGGTGGGCGCAGGAATGGGCCCTGCTGTGAACTATTAGATCAAGATTTGTAATTACACGCCCCTGTTAAACAGGGGCTGAAAAATTGTGCCTTAGGCATTGGTGCTGGTGCCACAACACTGCAACCCCTCACAGACACTGTACTCTTAGCACAGCAATGAGACCTGTTGCAAAGCATTGCCTAAAAATTGTAATTACACGCCCCAACAGGGGCTGAAAAATTGTGCCTTAGGCACTGGTGGCACAACACTGCAACCCCTCACAGATACTGTACTTGGAGCACAGCAGTCACACCTGTTGCGAAGCATCTTTTTAAAAAATTGTAATTACACGCCCCTGTTAAACAGGGGCTGAAAAATTGTGCCTTAGGCATTGGTGCTGGTGCCACAACACTGCAACCCCTCACAGATACTGTACTCTTAGCACAGCAATGACACCTGTTGCAAAGCATTGCCTAAAAATTGTAATTACACGCCCCAACAGGGGCTGAAAAATTGTGCCTTAGGCACTGGTGGCACAACACTGCAACCCCTCACAGATACTGTACTTGGAGCACAGCAGTCACACCTGTTGCGAAGCATCTTTTTAAAAAATTGTAATTACACGCCCCTGTTAAACAGGGGCTGAAAAATTGTGCCTTAGGCATTGGTGCTGGTGCCACAACACTGCAACCCCTCACAGATACTGTACTCTTAGCACAGCAATGACACCTGTTGCAAAGCATTGCCTAAAAATTGTAATTACACGCCCCAACAGGGGCTGAAAAATTGTGCCTTAGGCACTGGTGCTGGTGCCACAACACTGCAACCCCTCACAGATACTGTACTTGGAGCACAGCAGTCACACCTGTTGCGAAGCATTTTTTAAAAAAATTGTAAGTACACGCCCCTGTTATACAGGGGCAGAAAAATTGTGCCTTAGGCACTGGTGTGGTGGCATGGATCATTGAGGAGGAGGAAGAGGATAGTCAGTGAACATAACAGGACAGTCACTCAGCATCAGCATAGGCAGTCTTGAAGGGATGTGACATTATAAATTATTCCGTTATATCCGCTTCAGGTGCCTGGTAGCTGGTGGTGATCCAAGACTGATTCATTTTTATGAAGGTCGGTCGATCAACCGAGTCGGTGGACAGGCGCACCCTATGATCGGTGACAAATCCGCCAGCAGCACTGAATGTGCGTTCGGAAAGAACGCTGGAGGCAGGACAGGCCAGTAGCTCAATTGCATACTGTGCAAGCTCTGGCCAGTGATCCATCCTCAGGACCCAGTAAGCCAGAGGATTTTCGGTGGGAAAGGTGTCCAAGTCTGACCTTGCCCCTAGGTATTCCTGCACCATGTATATCAGACGCTGGCGATGGTTGCTGGAACCGATCATACCTTGGGCTGCGGACTAAAAAAATTGTCTGAACGCATCGGTCAGACGTCCACCTTCCCCACCGCTCCTTCTGCTACTGACCGAAGCCTCAGCAACTCGTCGTCCAGGACCAGGAGTTTGTAACCTCCCAGTTTCTGGGAATGCGTTGCACAGACCTTTCTGCAAGGCCTCCCTGATATGTCTCATCCTCTGCTCCCTCTGCGACGGCAAGATAAGGTCCGCAACCTTACCCTTGTACCGTGGATCAAGGAGAGTGGCCAGCCAGTAATGGTCCCTCTCCTTGATCCGAAGAACACGAGGATCCTTCCGCAGGCTTTGCAGGATCAGGGAGGCCATGCAGTGTAGGTTAGCTGAGGCATTCGGTCCGGAGTCTTCTGGGTCACTGAGGATGACATGATCGCCAGCCACCTCCTCCCAGCCACGTACAAGTCCACTGGTTTGTTGGGACTGTACATCATCCCTAAAAGACTGCTGCTGCTGATGCTGAGTGCCAGGCTCCACCTCCATGCTCACACAATCCTCCTCTCCTCCTCCTCCTCATCCTCTTCCTGTGTGATGGGTGGGACAGAAGGAACACTGTCCGGATAAAGGGGGCCTTGAGAGGCAAGGAAGTCCTCCTCTTCCTGCCTCTGTTCTGCCTCAAGTGCCCTGTCCATTATCCCACGCAGCGTATGCTCCAACAGGTGGACAAGAGGTACAGTGTCACTGATGCATGCACTGTCACTGCTCACCATCCTCGTGGCCTCCTCAAATAGTGAGAGGACAGTGCATGCATCCCTGATCATGCTCAACTGGCGTGGGGAAAAAAGCCAAGCTCCCCTGACCCTGTCCTGGTGCCGTAGTCACAAAGGTACTCATTGATGGCCCTCTGCTGCGTGTGCAGTCGCTGCAGCATGGCCAACGTTGAGTTCCACCTGGTGGGCATGTCACATATTAGGCGGTTCTTGGGCAGGTTCAGCTCCTTTTGCAGCTCAGTCAGCCGAGCACTGGCATTATAAGATCGGCGGAAATGCACACAGACTTTCCTGGCCTGCCTCAGGACATCCTGTAAGCCTGGGAACCTGCCCAAGAACCGCTGCACCACCAGGTTGAGGACGTGAGCCATACAGGGCACATGGGTGAGCTGCCCCTGTCGCAGGGCGGAGAGGAGGTTGGTGCCATTGTCAGAAACGACCATTCCTGGCTTAAGCTGGCATGGCGTCAACCACCTCTCGGCCTGCCCCTGCAGAGCTGCCAGAACCTCTGGCCCAGTGTGGCTCCTGTCCCCCAAACACACCAGCGCAAGCACGGCATGGCATCTTTTTGCCTGCGTACTCGCGTAGCCCCTTGTACGCCTACGGAGCACCGCTGGTTCCGAGGACAGAGCACTGGAGGAAGAAGAAGAGGAGGGGGTGGAGGAGAGAGGTGTGTCACAACCAGTAGTAGCATTTTGGAGGCGTGGTGGCGGAACAACCTCCAACACTACTGCACCTTGTCCTGCATCCCTCCCAGC
This sequence comes from Lithobates sylvaticus, assembly GCA_028564925.1. NCBI lineage: Eukaryota > Metazoa > Chordata > Amphibia > Anura > Ranidae > Lithobates > Lithobates sylvaticus. Next base: position 490,764,384 of record CM053029.1, read on the forward strand.
TGCCAATAGAGTGACCCAATGGGCCGTGAAAGAAAGATAACGTCCCTGTCCATGCCTGCTGGACCATGAGTCAGCGGTAATATGCACCTTACCGCTGACCGCCCTGTCCAGCGAGGCATGGACATTGCCTTCCACATGCCGGTAGAGAGACGGAATCGCCTTCCGTGAAAAAAAGTGGCGTTTGGGAACCTGTCACTGAGGAACCACACATTGAACAAACTCACGGAAGGGGGCCGAGTCTACCAACTGAAAAGGCAGCAGTTGAAGTGCTAGCAATTTAGCCAAGCTAGCATTCAACCGCTGGGCATGTGGATGGCTGGGAGTGTACTTCTTTCGACGGTCCAGCAGCTGGGGCAGGGAAATTTGCCTGCTACAATCGGACGTCGGTGTACTGCAAGTACTTGGTTGTGACACACCTAATTCTACACCTTCAGTCCTCTCAGAGCAGCTTTCAGAGAGGACTGAAGATATAGTGGGGATGGAGATCCCAGCTGATGAGGAGCAAGGAGAGGTCCGCTTTGTTCTCTGGTGTGGGTCTTTTATGTGTGCTTGCCAACGAGCTGCATGGCAGGCATCTGCTCATGCTTGTGGTGCCCAAGCGGCTGATGTTTTGGCCACGCGAGATACGCTTGAGACAAATATTGCAAATAGCAGTGGTGCGATCTGATGCACTCGTCTCAAAAAAGGCCCACACCAAAGAACTTTTCTGATAACGTGCAGAGGCAGTGCCCTGCACAGGCGGAGCTCTGCGGTGTGGTACAGTTGCTGTGCTGGCCTCTAGCTGGCCTCCAGGGGGCATCCTGCCTCATTGGACATGTGACGCCGCATCCTCCTCCTCCTCGTCCTCCTCCTCATCCTCTCTCCCTTCAGGCACCCACGTGGAGTCAGTGACCTCATCATCCCCTCCCTCTTCACCACTAGAGCAAACCTGGCAGTAAGCTGCAGCTGGTGGAACAGTACTGCCAGATTGCTGTCCTTCAGCATCCCCTCTCTCTGCGCGCACACTACTGACTTCCTCAAGCTGGGTATCATCATCCGATCCTTCGAATCATTGGGCATCCTCTTGGAGCATGTACCCAACACTGTGCTCAAAGAGTTCGGGGGACTCCTCAGGAGGACATGGTGGGTCTAGGGAAGGGGTGGCTGATGATGCCATTGAGTATGCGTTGGCAGCTGCTCTGCCAGTACCCTGAGCCTGGGTGAGAGAGGATGAGGAGGATGAGGAGGGCTTGGTCATCCATTCTACCAAGCCTTCAGCATGATGCGGCTCCACATGTCCAGCTGCCGAAAACAAAGACAAGCGTGTCCCATGGCCACGTGCTGATGACGATGCACGACCACGTCCACGGCCAGCACTGTTGTCTCTAGAAACAGAGCCTGCCTGCCCTGTGTTCTTGCCTCTGCACGCTCTGCCTCTCCTTGGCGGTCTTCCAGCCATTGTAGTCAGTAGTGTATATAGTATAAAAAATAGAGCTCCTATGTGTGCTCACAACACACTGTAGGTCCTATGGATGCTGACACTAACACACTATAGGTACTATGTGTGCTGCTGACAAGAAAATATAGGAGCTCTGTTTGCTGCCACTAACACACTAGAAGTCCTGTGGGTGCTGCTGAGAAGAAAATATAGGAGCTCTCTGTGATGCCACTAACACACTAGAAGTCCTATGGGTGCTTCTGGAAAGAAAATATAGGAGCTCTGTGTGATGCCACTAACACACTAGAAGTCCTGTGGGTGCTGCTGAGAATAAAATATAGGAGCTCTGTGTGATGCCACTAACACACTAGAAGTCCTGTGGGTGCTGCTGAGAAGAAAATATAGGAGCTCTGTGTGATGCCACTAACACACTAGAAGTCCTATGGGTGCTTCTGGGAAGAAAATTATAGGAGCTCTGTGTGATCTGCCACTAACACACTAGAAGTCCTGTGGGTGCTGCTGAGAAGAAAATCTAGGAGCTCTGTGTGATGCCACTAACACACTAGAAGTCCTATGGGTGCTTCTGGGAAGAAAATATAGGAGCTCTGTGTGATGCCACTCACACACTAGAAGTCCTGTGGGTGCTGCTGAGAAGAAAATATAGGAGCTCTGTGTGATGCCACTAACACACTAGAAGTCCTATGGGTGCTTCTGGGAAAAAATATAGGAGCTCTGTGTGATGCCACTAACACACTAGAAGTCCTGTGGGTGCTGCTGAGAAGAAATTATAGGAGCTCTGTGTGATGCCACTAACACACTAGAAGTCCTATGGGTGCTTCTGGGAAGAAAATATGGAGCTCTGTGTGATGCCACTAACACACTAGAAGTCCTGCGGGTGCTGCTGAGAAGAAAATATAGGAGCTCTGTGTGATGCCACTAACACACTAGACGTCCTATGGGTGCTTCTGGGAAGAAAATATAGGAGCTCTGTGTGATGCCACTAACACACTAGAAGTCCTGTGGGTGCTGCTGAGAAGAAAATATAGGAGCTCTGTGTGATGCCACTAACACCTAGAAGTCCTATGGGTGCTTCTGGGAAGAAAATATAGAGCTCTGTGTGATGCCACTAACACACTAGAAGTCCTATGGGTGCTGCTGAGAAGAAAATATAGGAGCTCTGTGTGATCCCACTAACACACTAGAAGTCCCTGTGGGTGCTGCTGAGAAGAAATATAGGAGCTCTGTGTGATGCCACTATCACACTAGAAGTCCTATGGGTGCTTCTGGGAAGAATATAGGAGCTCTGTGTGAGCCACTAACACACTAGAAGTCCTGTGGGTGCTGCTGTGAAGAAAATATAGGAGCTCTGTGTGATGCCACTAACACACTAGAAGTCCTATGTGCTTCTGGGAAGAAAATATGGCTCTGTGTGATGCCACTAACACAATATAAGTCCTGTGGGTGCTGCTGAGAATAAAATATAGGAGCTCTGTGTGATGCCACTAACACACTAGAAGTCCTGTGGGTGCTGCTGAGAAGAAAATATAGGAGCTCTGTGTGATGCCACTAACACACTAGAAGTCCTATGGGGGCTTCTGGGAAGAAAATATAGGACCTGTGGGTGCTGCTGAGAAGAAAATATAGGAGCTCTGTGTGATGCCACTAACACACTAGAAGTCCTATGGGTGCTTCTGGGAAGAAAATATTGGAGCTCTGTGTGATGCCACTAACACACTAGAAGTCCTGTGGGTGCTGCTGAGAATAAAATATAGGAGCTCTGTGTGATGCCACTAACACACTAGAAGTCCTGTGGGTGCTGCTGAGAAGAAAATATAGGAGCTCTGTGTGATGCCACTAACACACTAGAAGTCCTATGGGTGCTTCTGGAAGAAAATATAGGAGCTCTGTGTGATGCCACTAACACACTAGAAGTCCTGTGGGTGCTGCTGAGAAGAAAATAAAGGAGCTCTGTGTGATGCCACTAACACACTAGAAGTCCTATGGGTGCTTCTGGGAAGAAAAAATATAGGAGCTCTGTGTGATGCCACTCACACACTAGAAGTCCTGTGGGTGCTGCTGAGAAGAAAATATAGGAGCTCTGTGTGATGCCACTAACACACTAGAAGTCCTATGGGTGCTTCTGGGAAGAAAATATAGGAGCTCTGTGTGATGCCACTAACACACTAGAAGTCCTGTGGGTGCTGCTGAGAAGAAAATATAGGAGCTCTGTGTGATGCCACTAACACACTAGAAGTCCTATGGGTGCTTCTGGGAAGAAAATATATCAGCTCTGTGTGATGCCACTAACACACTAGAAGTCCTGTGGGTGCTGCTGAGAAGAAAATATAGGGGCTCTGTGTGCATCCACTAACACACTAGAAGTCCTGTGGGTGCTGCTGAGAAGAAAATATAGGAGCTCTGTGTGATGCCACTAACACACTAGAAGTCCTATGGTGCTGCTGAGAAGAAAATATAGGAGCTCTATGTGATGCCACTAACACACTAGAAGTCCTGTGGGTGCTGCTGAGAAGAAAATATAGGAGCTCTGTGTGATGCCACTAACACACTAGAAGTCCTATGGGTGCTTCTGGGAAGAAAATATAGGAGCTCTGTGTGATGCCACTAACACACTAGAAGTCCTGTGGGTGCTGCTGAGAAGAAAATATAGGAGCTCTGTGTGATGCCACTAACACACTAGAAGTCCTATGGGTGCTTCTGGGAAGAAAATATAGGAGCTCTGTGTGATGCCACTAACACACTAGAAGTCCTGTGGGTGCTGCTGAGAAGAAAATATATGAGCTCTGTGTGATGCCACTAACACACTAGAAGTCCTATGGGTGCTTCTGGGAAGAAAATATAGGAGCTCTGTGTGATGCCACTAACACACTAGAAGTCCTGTGGTGCTGCTGAGAAGAAAATATAGGAGCTCTGTGTGATGCCACTAACACACTAGAAGTCATATGGGTGCTTCTGGGAAGAAAATATAGGAGCTCTGTGTGATGCCACTAACACACTAGAAGTCCTGTGGGTGCTGCTGAGAAGAAAATATAGGAGCTCTGTGTGATGCCACTAACACACTAGAAGTCCTGTGGGTGCTGCTGAGAAGAAAATATAGGAGCTCTGTGTGATGCCACTAACACACTAGAAGTCCTATGGGTGCTTCTGGGAGGAAAATATAGGAGCTCTGTGTGATGCCACTAACACACTAGAAGTCCTGTGGGTGCTGCTGAGAAGAAAATCTAGGAGCTCTGTGTGATGCCACTAACACACTAGAAGTCCTATGGGTGCTTCTGGGAAGAAAATATAGGAGCTCTGTGTGATGCCACTAACACACTAGAAGTCCTGTGGGTGCTGCTGAGAAGAAAATATAGGAGCTCTGTGTGATGCCACTAACACACTAGAAGTCCTATGGGTGCTTCTGGGAAGAAAATATAGGAGCTCTGTGTGATGCCACTAACACACTAGAAGTCCTGTGGGTGCTGCTGAGAAGAAAATATAGGAGCTCTGTGTGATGCCACTAACACACTAGAAGTCCTATGGGTGCTTCTGGGAAGAAAATATAGGAGCTCTGTGTGATGCCACTAACACACTAGAAGTCCTGTGGGTGATGCTGAGAAGAAAATATAGGAGCTCTGTGTGATGCCACTAACACACTAGAAGTCCTATGGGTGCTTCTGGGAAGAAAATATAGGAGCTCTGTGTGATGCCACTAACACACTAGAAGTCCTGTGGGTGCTGCTGAGAAGAAAATATAGGCGCTCTGTGTGATGCCGCTAACACACTAGAAGTCCTATGGGTGCTTCTGGGAAGAAAATATAGGAGCTCTGTGTGATGCCACTAACAAACTAGAAGTCCTGTGGGTGCTGCTGAGAAGAAAATATAGGCGCTCTGTGTGATGCCACTAACACACTAGAAGTCCTATGGGTGCTTCTGGGAAGAAAATATAGGAGCTCTGTGTGATGCCACTAACACACTAGAAGACCTGTGGGTGCTGCTGAGAAGAAAATATAGGAGCTCTGTGTGATGCCACTAACACACTAGAAGTCTTATGGGTGCTTCTGGGAAGAAAATATAGGAGCTCTGTGTGATGCCACTAACACACTAGAAGTCCTGTGGGTGCTGCTGAGAAGAAAATATAGGAGCTCTGTGTGATGCCACTAACACACTAGAAGTCCTATGGGTGCTTCTGGGAAGAAAATATAGGAGCTCTGTGTGATGCCACTAACACACTAGAAGTCCTGTGGGTGCTGCTGAGAATAAAATATAGGAGCTCTGTGTGATGCCACTAACACACTAGAAGTCCTGTGGGTGCTGCTGAGAAGAAAATATAGGAGCTCTGTGTGATGCCACTAACACACTAGAAGTCCTATGGGTGCTTCTGGGAAGAAAATATAGGAGCTCTGTGTGATGCCACTAACACACTAGAAGTCCTGTGGGTGCTGCTGAGAAGAAAATATAGGAGCTCTGTGTGATGCCACTAACACACTAGAAGTCCTATGGGTGCTTCTGGGAAGAAAATATAGGAGCTCTGTGTGATGCCACTAACACACTAGAAGTCCTATGGGTGCTTCTGGGAAGAAAATATAGGAGCTCTGTGTGATGCCACTAACACACTAGAAGCCCTATGGGTGCTTCTGGGAAGAAAATATAGGAGCTCTGTGTGATGCCACTAACACACTAGAAGTCCTGTGGGTGCTGCTGAGAAGAAAATATAGGAGCTCTGTGTGATGCCACTAACACACTAGAATTCCTATGGGTGCTTCTGGGAAGAAAATATAGGAGCTCTGTGTGATGCCACTAACACACTAGAAGTCCTGTGGGTGCTGCTGAGAAGAAAATATAGGAGCTCTGTGTGATGCCACTAACACACAATTGAAGTCCTATGGGTGCTTCTGGGAAGAAAATATAGGAGCTCTGTTTGCTGCCACTAACACACTAGAAGTCCTATGGGTGCTGTTGGGGTGCAATGCTGTGCTAACAGCACTGCGGTTGGTACTACTGAAATACTGTACTAACAGTAAAACACGCACCAGACTAATCCCCAGCAGCAGCTAATAACACACTAACCAGCAGCAATGAACGATCAATGACAGGTAGCAATGGTTTAGCAAGGAAATATGCGATGGTTTAGCAAAGAAGAGCAAATCTTTCTGTAGCAATGAATCAAGCAAAGACACAGAATCAACAGACTGATCTCTCCTAAAGCCGGAACTCATGTGACCGGCGCCGACGGCGTGGCGGCCTTTTAAATGGTGGGGCGTGTACTAAAGCCCCTGAGCTTTAATTGGCTACAGGCGTCCTGCCTGTTGCCAATTATTGCTCTCCGAGTTTCCGGCGCTGTGATTGGCCAAGCATGCGGGGTCACAGTGCATGCTTGGCCAATCATCAGCCAGCAATGCACTGCGCCGGCCGCGCCGGCCGCAATGCATTGCGGGGCCGCTCGCATCACACGAATGTGATGCGAACGGCCCAAATAGTTCTGGGCTCGCCGAGCGAGCGAACGCCCGGTGCTCGATGCGAACGTGGGTTCGAATCGAGCACCGGGCCCATCCCTACTCACGGGTTAATAAGTTGGGGGTCTGTGGTCAGTTGGCAAGTCCCCGAGGCGAGTCTGCGGCTGGGGATGTATGCCAACAAACGGGATTACAGGCTCAGTAGTAAGTGGTCGTCAGGGATCAGTAACTAATAAGTTTGATGAGCTGGGTTAGGAGTTAAATAAAAGGTTAAAAGTTAAAATGGTTCAGAAGTTTAAAAAAGTTTACTGTTTGAGTTATTTTAATAAAAGGCCGAACAGGCCATTTACATCCAGCAGGTGTCAGTGTCTTTTGTTATTTTTATTATTAGATGTATAAGGATATGTGGTACATGTGTGGTTTTGGGCAGTAAGTCATCTGGCTACCCTAGTCATGATTTTGCACTCTCCAGCTTTAGTAAATAAACCCCAATGTCTTTGTTTGTGTGGAGGGAGGAATCTGCTGTTTTTTTTTTATTCAACCATCTGGCCTCTTGTGACATGCTATAAAGCTACAATGTTGCAGTCTGGTCACTGTGTGAGAAAAGACAGAGGAAATATTCTGACTGGTACACATGATGAGATTATCGAAAGAAAGATCGTACTTTTTTTTTTGCATGCTAATTTCAGATCGAAACTGAAAAGTTTACTAAAGTCACAAACATTCTCGTATGAAAGAATAAAAATTCAGAAGTGATGTAATGTGTCTGTATTGCATTTTCGAACAAACAACTGATTAAATGAAAGTCGTACAATCTGGCATCGTACAAAAAATTACTTTTAGTGCCTGCCTGATCGAATAATATTGTATAAACTGTCACGATCGGCTCTAGAAAGCTCTGTACTTACAATCCTATTATCGCTATGAAAGCAGTATTTTTCTTACGATTTTCTGATCATGTGTACGGGGCTAAACAAAGGCCAAATCAAAGTTATGGTGTGAAATGACACCACAGAAAAAAAAGGCAAATTGCCTTGTCTTAGCAATGCAAATTGTGTGAATGAGTGCCAACTTTAAGGTTTGGGTTACATTAAAAGGTTAGGCCCCTTTCACACTGAGGCGCTTTGCAGGCGCTAAAGTTATAAAAATAGCGCCTTCAAACAGCCGCTGCTGCCTGAGGGCTTTCACACTGGAGCGGTGTGCTTGCAGGACGCTGAAAAATGTCCTGCAAGCCACATCTTTGGAGCGCTGTAAGAGCGGAGTATTTACCGCTCCTAAAGTGCCCCTTCCCGTAGGAAACAATGGGGCAGCACTCCAAACGCGCAGTGGCGCTTTGCGGTCGGTTTTAACCCTGTTTCGTCTGCTAGCGGGGGTAAAACTGCCCCGCTAACGACCGAAAAGCGCCGCTAAAACGAAGGTAAAGCGGCGCTAAATATAGCGCCGCTTTACCGTCAGCATGGCACGGTTTAGGAGATATTTACCATATATGATTGCACCAACGTCATTGGTGCATGCACACTGAAGAAAGGGCACGATCAAGCTGTTTCTAAAGGGCCCGTGCCGTGACCAGCGGCTCCTGCACGCATGCATGGGAGTGACGTCACGCGACTTTAGCCAGTCACAGAGCCGGAGTCCATGGCCCAGAAAGGAAGAGGGGTGAAGATGGATGCGGTGGGGACATTGCGGGCTTCGTTTGCAGGTAAGTGCAACATAATGGGCTAGTATGCGGTGATGCGGTGCATGCTAGCTCATTATGCTTTTACTTTGCAGGGGAAAAAAAGAGGACATAAAACCCATCAGGCTTTACTTCCTCTTGAAGCTACAATGTTGCACTGTCTGGTCACTGTGTAGAAAAAGATAGGGAAAATGTTTCCAGCAACCTGATGACATCTCAGCAAAGGCACACACTGGAGCTCAATAACATTTATTTTATGATGAAACCTACATTACTGTGTATAGTTTTAGAAGAACTGACAACTGCAGTGAACTGTTTTCATTCTGTGGCACCTATGACAATTTTATCACATCACGCTGGCAAAGTTATAAAAATATAGAATCTAAAAATTATTCTTTGGAGATACTTAAATGTAGTACTAACACTCCTAAAATAGGTTGCTAGGAAAGCTAGGTAAATATAGTTATTTTGGCTCCACTGTAATCAATAAAGCAGTTTGTGATTGTTTTGGGCTGTTCTAGGCTCCACTGGCTGCAGGTTTTATTGCTTCTTCCTGCGTCCTGGAGGATTCTATAATGTCGTGGGCTGGAAAGGCAAATCAGCAACCTAAAATATTTAGGTGGGAGGGTGCCCAAAAGGTGGCTGGGGGCATGCAAAAAAAGTTTGGAGCTTGAGGCAGACCTGATCTTGTCCAGGAGGAGAAGATCCCAGCTCAAAGGGCTACAGCCCCATCTGGGCAACCATTCTGCAACTTTATCTGTGTTCATTGAGGTTGGGGGCCTGTTTGCTAATAGTTTTTGGAGTGTTTGGAACCATAAAGTAGAGATCACTGCCAGTTGCAGATACATTTTCAAGTGGACAAATAACCAATGGAATGGGAGAAATAGTGCCAGCGGGTCCCGAGGAGAAGGGGGGGTTGTGACATGTATTTCAGGGAAGGAGTACACGCTGCACATGAGGAAGAGTAGCAATATGGTGGCTCATATCCATTTTTTCAGTCACTGGACAGAGATGGCTTCAAGGAGTCCTGAAGCAGGCTGTGTCTGGTCAGAGAAAAGTGCGGGAGACAGATCGCAGTATTAAAGGCTTGGGTTTGTTGTGGGAGGAGTAACAAGCCCATCCTAGAGCTGACTCCCAGCAGCCTAATGCCCTGTCTCATTCAGAGAAAACCTGACCTCCAGATTTTATTCAGAGGTGCCGGTGCCATCCCAGTCAGCTGAACTAAAGCAGGAGGCATACAGTTACCCTATTACAGTGCAGTAGGATAAAGCCACCACAGACTTAAGGCTAAGACTACTAGAGAGTTCCCCTATGGCTGCAGCGGGAGGGTCGTAACCACCATTGGGAAAGTGGAAGGCATGATCAGGTTCTCCCTAGAAAGGCCACTAATACTGAACTGCAGACCTGAGGGAGCACCAGAGTTGGAGGAGTTTCTAAAGAAGCCAGCTGCTGCCAGCTACCCTGTTGCCCCTGCATGGAGGGAGCTGCAGCGTTCAGTCAATCGGGTGAGCCTGTGGGGAGTGACAGTGGTGGAGAGACTGACCCTGATGAAATTCATATTATCATTCTACCACCCCTTTTATGCATTTGTAATTGCTTTTTGATTACAAGTTTTTATATTATTGTGTCTTGTTTTAATACTTTTTTTTGTACTAGTGTAATATTCTTACATTGTTTTACATTCCCTTATTGCAATCAAAGTGTCCCAGATGTGCAAATCTTGCCTTGGGAATTCATTTTTTCTCTGCTGTGTATGTATATTGACATTACTTTCATACCACTGCCGTTCCATCCCGGAGCTGCTGTGTGAGAAATCTCTTCCCGATCCCTCCCTGTCAGGTTTTCTACAGCAAGGAGAGCAGACACCTAGCTGCACAAGGAAACTGAGACCAAACGAACAACAAGGTATATATCCTAAAGTGGTATTTATTTACAGTGAAAAACAGCAAACCATGAACACAGAAAACATAGCAAACACAGCACACAGTAAACATGAACAACCCCAAACAGAACCAAAAACCCCACTAACAAGAGCTGTTAAACCTGAACAGCTAAATAATATATATATATATATATATATATATATATATATATATATATACAGACCAAGCTAGGCACAAGGGTTGCAAGGAAGGGTGGATCATGGCTGGGTACAGACCAGAGGGAGGCAGGAGCAAGGCAGAAGGGTGAAGCCTGGATCAGGCTAGGCATCAGGCAGCAAGGCCGGTGTTTCGTCACATATGGCGACCCATCACATTTGGCTACCTGCTGGACTGCGAATGTGCGACGCCGCCATATGTGTTCCAACACTGTGGCGATCTGCGCTTGCACAGAATTTTGTGCCCACACCCCTGAGTCCAGGTTCAAGCCCCACCATCCAAGTGGACATAGAGTTAGATTATAATTATGTCAAGCGAAGCGAGGCTGTGCACGAAGCGTGGCGAGCGGATCGAGCCCGCGAGGGGCCCTGTGGCAAAGTGGTGTCTTACAACATTTGGAACGCATATGGCCACGTCGCGCATGCGCACTCCAGCGGGTAGCAAAATGTTATGGCTAGCCGAATGTGACGGGAAACCGGGACCAAAATCGAGATGTGCTGGGGGAAGGGAGGAGCAGCCTTAATTAGCCCCCCGGCAGCTGAACACTAATGTGACTGATTAGTACAGCCTGCTGGCTCCTGGGAGACACCTGCTGGTGGACACTGGAGCTGCAGAAAACCGCCCAGAACAGCATAGTGCCACCAGCAGGTGAATTCCATCCTAACACTCCCCCTGTCATTTCATATTCTGTGTTCTCCCCAGTCAGGGGCTTCTGTGTGAGAAATACCACCCTGGTCCCTCCCCCTGTCACTTTATATTCTGTATTTTCCCACCATAGTTTGCTTGACAAAGGGGGCTGAGCTCCAGAAATGTGTTGCAGCCACTCACTCTTGTGATATACTTCCATTCACATTCAGAGCATATCAAAATGTTTACTCTCCTGTGCTGTGTGGTAAGTCCCAACGAGTTATCAGACTCTTAATGTTGATAATGCACACCTCTCTGCCTTCCAAAGACTGGGGGAGTCCAAATGAACTGAAAGCATAAAAGAACACAGAGCGTGCATAGGCCTAGCGCATTATTCTCAATACATGTTTTTATTTTAAAAAAATGGAGGTGAATATACTCGCAAACCAGTACTTGCTGTGCTATGACACAAGTACTTGTAGCGCTGGCTCCTGACGAACACACGCTATATGTTTTTCAATGTTAACGTTCCTAAAACCACAGTTGGGTTTTGGGGTAAATTATCCAAATTATGGTCTCAGTATCAGTCTGGCTGGAATTGCACTGAGTTCTCCTTGACCGCAGGTGTCGCTGTCACCGCCGGCAAGTATGAGAATGCAGTTTAGCTGGGTGTATTGGATACCCTTCTTTCTCTCTGAACCAGCCCAGTGGGAGTGTTTACCCCGCTGTGCATTCTGGGAGAAGGTATTTAAGGTACTGAGATCACGTGTTTCGGGGTTCCGGTCCAGTCCAGAAGCCATCTTCTGTCTGTTGGTCCTGGTCCTCCTGACCAGCCCCCGTGGCCCTCCTGGCCTGGGGTGCGGATCCATACAATTTCGAGTCTTGGGGCTGGATGGCCCAAGGTGAAGCAACTGCAGGGACAGGCCTGAATGGAATTCAGTGCCGAATTATCCAAGAGTGGTCCGGTGCCGTCTCGGCTAGGAGAGGCCCAGCAACTGGCGAAGCATCCAGGGGAGGACTCTTCAGGAGAAAGCCATGCGCTAAGGCTGGCTTCTCAGAAGGAGCCCGGAGGCTCAGTTGAAGGACACTAAATGGGTCAACACTCATACGGTATCGCCGGACCGGCTGCAAGCTACTGGTACCGTATGATAGTTCTCTAAATTTGTCTGAGTCCCTCAGTTACATCCAAGTCTGTGGCAGAGACTTTATTCTCAAGTGTTCTACATTCAAGTCTGTGGCAGAGACTTTGCTTTACCCAGCACTTCACCGGCTGCTAGGCCTAGTGAGAGAAGGTTTATCCGGGTTGTGATAATCCAGTTTTGAGGCAGTTGCTCTCTGGATTTTTACAGTGAGAGACTTTACAACGTTGCAGTTCCAAAGTACCTGAACTTCATCCTAACCCTCTATTCTACATTTGAGAGACTGTTTTATCTTTTTCAATAAATAACACGAAAAAGGAAGATAAAGTGGCAGTTTCTACATTTCTCTGGGCCATCTACCACTGGAATCCCTAGACGGAGACGAGGTGAAGAAGGTAACGGTAAGGCCAAATAAAACCAGCAGCTCCTTCGGGGGTTAGTGCTACATACTGGTTTATGAGTATATTCACCTCTATTTTAAAAACATGTATTGAGGATAATGCGCTAGGCCTATGCGCCCTCTGTGTTCTTCTATGCTTTCAATCCTTCCTTCACAGCCTAGGAGCAGTGGTGGTTTGGCCGTGGGCGCTGCTGATTACATGCTTCTTGGTGGACCTGACTTTTTGCACACAGGGTTCCGGGGTCTTTCAGTCTTGATGTGTCTTACTGGTTTGTCACTCTCCCTCTCATCTCAATGCTGGATAATGTGAATAACAGATGTACATGTACCTATTTTTAATAAAGTGTTCTCATTACTGTTTTCTAACTTCTGCGCCCCGGTGCTGTCTTTTCTTTACATGTGTTGGAGTGAATCCACCCCTGATCCAAATTAAGAATCTGCAGAAGTCAGCCAACTTTAGTTTAATCACCTGGGACTTATTGTTTCATGGGACTAACCTTTCTGGGACTGCTTTGTATGCTGAATTTTGAATTTTGGTGTGCCTTGGCACACAGTGTTGATGGTCTGACTGATATTGGAAAGATATCCAAGTATCCAGATACAATCTGAGTAAAGACATGAGTGTAGGATCCTGGTGACTGTTGCTACTGCTATCCCTTATGCATCAGTATAAGGGCTTGCCAGGCCTGAGACATTGCTGTTGGTGTCTCTGTGCTTTTTATTTCTATAGGCATTTGATAAAAGAACTATCCTAAGAAGTAGGAACATAATGGAGAGTGTCCACTGTTCAGCTTTATGGCCTGCAGGAACAAGAAAAAGGACAGCACCTGGGAACAGCTCACTTGCCCAGTCACTGCTGTCAGGAGGTTCTGGTGGCTGCAGAGGATTGTGGGGAGTTGAGTTAAAGGGACCTGCACCAGAATCTGGACAAAGGGGCATCCCACTACAGGACTATCCTAAGAAGTAGGAACATAATGGAGAGTGTCCACTGTTCAGCTTTTATGGAGTATCCCACTTCTCCCTAAGCCCTATCCAAGTTACTTAGCAATAAAGTTCAGAAAAGGCAACCCCTAGACTGCCCATTGAGCTATAAGAGTGAGTGTTGCTGTGTGCCTGGCTGCTGTTGCACTAAACTGGGAAAATAACCTGGGGTAAATCAGTGGCCCCTATGGGGGCAAGTGCTACATATACAATATAGTAACATTTACTTAATAGTCATAGATATGATAAAATAAATTAATAAGTAATATAAATTTTCTTAACTACAGAGACCAGTGTATTCTTTATTACACTTCTATCACTTCAAGGATTATTAGTCATAGGGTACTCACTCTTGATACACTGGACTCCACGGTATGTTCTCACTCACAGAGAAGTTCCCCTTCTCTCCATATCGGTCAGTGAAATACACTCCAGAAACTGATGTTATTTTGTTCCCAGGAAATTGACACAGGACATTTTCCTTTTGGTGAAAGTAAGACCAGTACCAGGCTTGGGCTCCAACAAGCACCCCTCCACCTTGTCTCAAGAATGTGACAATATCTTCTGCCTGGCTGTCATCATATCCGGTAGTGCAGAACACACCTAGATCTTTCTTCAGACCAGACACTTTTTCCACCCTGTATCCAGAGGAGGACAGAGTCTTCTCCAGGTGACCTAGATTGTTGCTAACACCAATTACTGCTTCCAAAGATGGTTTCAGCCAGGATATTGCATTCTTCAGGAAATCCATGCATTGTGGTTGGTCTAAATATGACTCATGGCTCATGACCACTATTTTACCCTTCCCATACTTAGAGGCAGCCAGGAGGACATGTTGTGCTGGAGTCACAAGCAATGGGAAGGCCGTGTCACCAGTCAGGAGAAGCTGACAGGGTATGCTGTCTTCAGGGAAGTCCAGGCTACACAGACCATGGACAAGTGAACTGTAGTCTTCTTTAGCTGTCATATTCCCTATAAACAAAAATATATGATTAATTTAGATAAAATTAAATGTTTGAAGTTGTAGAAAGAGCAATCAAAAACAAATGAGTACTGTCCATGATACTTTTTTTATTTGCTCTAACATTTTTCTTAGGACAAGCTTTTGGAGTGTACACCCTTCTTCAAGGTCCAAGCAGTACTAACACACAAAGTTTTAGTGGAATGTTAAAATCGTAGTAAATTTTGCAAACAATACTTATTTTTTTGGGCCCCTAGGTGGGTTATACCATAATGTACTAATATACACAGAATATTAGCACATTATGGCACACTTACCTGTCAAACCGAGCCCTCCAGCGCTGCACTGTAATCAATCCGACGGATCCTGGGCGCTTCAATCTTCCTTCTGGGTTCTGTGGCTTTGGCCACTTGATTGACTATGACTATTTTTACTTTTGGTGTTAACATATTTGAATATGAGTTTGTGTCAGTCTGAATTAACCACTTTAGCCCCAAAAGGATTTGCCCCTTCCTGACCAGGCCATTTTTTGTGATACGGCACTGCGTCGCTTTAACTGACAATTGTGCGGTCGTGCTACATTGTACCCAAATAAAATTTATGTGCTTTTTTCCCAACAAATAGAGATTTCTTTTAGTGGTATTTAATCACCTCTGTGGTTTTTATTTTTTGTGCTATAAACAAAAATAGAGCGACAATTAAAAAAAAAAAAAAAAAAAACACTATTTTGTATTTTTTGCTATAATAAATATCCCAAAAAAATTAAAATAAAAAAGTCTTCATCAGTTTAGGCTGATATATATTCTACATATTTCTGGTCAAAAAAATAAATAAATAATCGCAATAACTATATATTGATTGGTTTGCGCAAAAGTTATAGCGTCTACAAAATAGGGGATATATTTATGTAATTTTTATTATATATATATATATTAGAGCTGCACGATTCTGGCTAAAATGAGAATCACAATTTTTTTGCTTAGAAGATAGATCACGATTCTCTCACGATTCTCGCGGCGTAACATCATCTTTCACATTAAAACAAAAAAAATTGTGCTAACTTTACTGTTTCATTTTTTTTTATTTGTTGAAGTATTTTTTCCCGAAAAATTGCATTTGAAAGACCGCTGGGCAAATACAGTTTGACATAAAATATTGCAGCAATTGCCATTTTATTCCCTAGGGTCTCTGCTAAAATGTTTATATATATATATATATATATATATAATATATATATATATATATAAAAAGGGGTGTTTATATTTTCCACCCTCCTATTTAAAACACCGCTCTGCGCTCCTAGGATTTGTGTACTTACAGTATTTGGGATGGTGGATGATCAGAATCCCAAAGTAGTGTTCATATATATAAATAAATAAATAAATATAATATGTGATGATGAATATATAAATAGATGAAAAATATATATTTAGTGTAAACCCGTGTATATTAAAATATAGTTAAATAAATGAATATCAAAAGTGTGTGTGTGTGGTAAAATTGGATACTAAGAATGTCTATGAAGGACAATTCTAGTGGAAATGAAAGAGTATAGAAATCCTATACACACATTTTAAAGCAGCTGCTTATGCAAACAAAAGTCTTGGAAAAGTACAAATAGAAGGCTAGACAGACAGAATGCCCTTAGGCTGTGTCCGCCCGGTATTTGTAGCAGCGCTATATGGTATTTTCACAATTTAATGTGAATAAATTATTAGAAAAAGTGCATCTCTAACAAAATTCATATTAAATAAATATTGTGGAATTATTGTAGAATAATAAATATTCAAATAATAAATATTCAAAGTGCACGTGAATAAAATTATAAAAAATTATAAATATTATAAATATGTAAATAGTTGGATCAATAAATAAATAATCGGATAAAACCAGCGTGTCTCCAAAACAACAGAGTGCTAAAAAGTCCACGTGTTCCACAAGTTCATCCAATCACGTAAGTGTAAGCAATAATTGTGACAGTTCTAAAGTTATAAATTCTTGTGCTGAGATTCCGTGACTTCCACCATAGATTTCACCGTGTGGGAAGACTGTCCCCTTTTGGGGGTACACTCACCAGAGATATACTTTATATACGCCTGTAGTCAAAATTTGTATGGACCTTCTCCTCCAACATCAGCAAAAAAACCTTGCGGGTAAATACAACCAGAGACCAGCCTTTTCCTCCAGTATCAGTCAGTCATATCCTCCTCAGCATGGTTATTTTTATGTACATGTGTGGAGACAAATATTGGGCCACATAGCGTAATATTGCTTTAAAATATTTATTGAGATAATTTCCCTTTAATATGTAAACATTTTTTTATAGTATAATCTATATTAAAATCCCCCCTAGTGGGTTCTGCGTACCTAAAACAAATATAAAAGCAGCATTTAAGGTAAACGTAGCGGTGTACTGTGCCTGCTCTGGCCGGATGTGGAGCTTTTCTGTGCCTTCAGAGGGGAGAACAGCGTCCTTCCTGTCCGGAAAGCCGTGGAGCGCACCGTGGACCGCAAATACGTCTGACGTCACTTCCTGTTGACCTACGCCCTGACGCGTTTCGTCATTTCCGACTTCTTCTCGAGGGCGTAGGTCACCAGGCAGGAAGTGAGGTTTATATACACTGACGGATGGAGCTAACGCCCAATCAGGGGGCTTAACTATCCTCCCATAGGTGCCGACATTGTGTAGCCCAATAGTCTAACGCTAGAGGTCCATTGCGGACTATGCTGGCAGAGCGCAGCGTCATCCCAGTGTAAAAACAACAGAGCATGCATATCATATGTGGAATATATATGTACCGGTCGTGTGTATATTATTATAATACATCATGAAGCACATAACATTATGGTGCATATCTAGTTAAACACGTTATTTAAAATTCGGGGTTTGTGGGTGATATGCGAATATCATTTGCTTGGGGTCGCTCATCTGTTATTAGAGCGCTGCAATTATGATAGCCGTGCCCATGGAAATCCATAGCTGGGTGTCTCTGGTTGCATAGAAATATGTGCAACCTGTGATTGTAAACGGGTTCACATAATGTCACCCACATACTTGATGCCCAAAGAATGTGAATGCAATGTGCACAGGGAAAAAAAGGGGAAAATGCATGTACTCGTAATATGCGTGATATTAATTTTAAAACACCGAGACTAATTTCGGGGGAATATTTTAATATACGAGTATAAAAATCAGACACTAATATGCATATGTGGTTAGAATATGCATATAAATTAATGTTACTGAATAGAGGGGCAGTCCCCAGTATAAGTATTAAAAGTATTGCAATAGTGACTAATAGGTATGCGATTAGTCATGTTGCATGTAATGTAAATGTTTTTTAAAATAATTTAAAATAATTTAAAATTAAATAGCATTTGGTGGTGTTGTTTAAAATGGTATTATTTAAAATGGTATTGTTTAAAGTGGACAAGGATAATTCATAAGAAAATTATATAGTAAAATTATACACGTATTTAAAATATGTATATAAAATATAAATATCATGGTTGCTCATATTAATGTGTACACAAACGACCAAATGTGTATAATCCAGATACACTATGGCCATGTGTAATCTAGATGCACTCCATCAATATATGGGGTGATGGATGGAGTCTAGGGGGAGAATGTCCCTAGTTTGAGTGTTTGGTGTTACATTAATATTCTTTCGGCATCTAAAAACAATACAATAAAACATTATGATAAAACCTGACATAAATACAAGGTGAATTTTCATACAAAGGATCGTAAGAAATAGTATATTGGAACTGCTATTGGTAAGGGTGCTGTGTTATAGAGCTATGTGTCGCTTATAAAGCAGTTGATATCTAGCTCAATGTTTAAACCTTTTGGAGTGAGCACGTCTACTAAATAGATCCATTGGGTCTCACGTTTTGACAGTTCTCGCACCATATGCATGCCCCTCCAATGGGGTTGTAATTGTGCCAATGTTTTTTAAAAATCTGCTCGACTTCTTCGTACTGGGCATGGAAACCAGATATAAAGGACCATTCTAGATTGCGTTTGTTGGTAGGGGCCAAATCCTTGTTTTTCTCTTCCAAAATTGTTGATCTCGGTATTTGTTTCACTTCCTCTACAATTCTCTGCAATTTTTTGAAACAAAAGTTTATTTTAAGAAAACTGACCGGAATAGCTATTTACCAACGACGAGTGCACACCATCCACTTTGGCTAAAAAACATCCCAAAAGGTCAAATAATGCGGGTAAGAAGAAACTGCTCAGAGGAAGGAAATTACATGGAGCAATCAAAAATCCTCACGGAGAGATTTGAAGCAAGAGGCTACAACCCCAAAAAATTGCAGAGAATTGTAGAGGAAGTGAAACAAATACCGAGATCAACAATTTTGGAAGAGAAAAACAAGGATTTGGCCCCTACAAACAAACGCAATCTAAAGTGGTCCTTTATATCTGGTTTCCATGCCCAGTACGAAGAAGTCGAGCAGATTTTTAAAAAACATTGGCACATTTTACGCTTAGATAAAAGATTGGTGACTGCTTTACCTCCAGCACCTCAGTTTATTTACCGTAAAGCACCAAATTTTGGGGATAAAGTAGTCAAGAAGGTCATTGACCCCCCCAAAAAAACACCCACGTTTTGGGATCAAAATGGTTTTTTTGCTTGTAGAAAATGTAAGGCTTGTCGAGAGGTGGCTTGCCCTATTAGAAAATCGGAAAATTTCACATCCACATCCAACAACAACAACTTTGCAATAAAACAATTTGACTGTTCAAATTGACTGTTCTCCCCTCTGAAGGCACAGAAAAGCTCCACATCCGGCCAGAGCAGGCACAGTACACCGCTACGTTTACCTTAAATGCTGCTTTTATATTTGTTTTCGGTACGCAGAACCCACTAGGGGGGATTTTAATATAGATTATACTATAAAAAAAATTTTACATATTAAAGGGAAATTATCTCAATAAATATTTTAAAGCAATATTACGCTATGTGGCCCAATATTTGTCTCCACACATGTACATAAAAATAACCACGCTGAGGAGGATATGACTGACTGATACTGGAGGAAAAGGCTGGTCTCTGGTTGTATTTACCCGCAAGGTTTTTTTGCTGATGTTGGACGAGAAGGTCCATACAAATTTTGACTACAGGCGTATATAAAGTATATCTCTGGTGAGTGTACCCCCAAAAGGGGACAGTCTTCCCACACGGTGAAATCTATGGTGGAAGTCACGTAATCTCAGCACAAGAATTTATAACTTTAGAACTGTCACAATTATTGCTTACACTTACGTGATTGGATGAACTTGTGGAACACGTGGACTTTTTAGCACTCTGTTGTTTTGGAGACACGCTGGTTTTATCCGATTATTTATTTATTGATCCAACTATTTACATATTTATAATATTTATAATTTTTTATAATTTTATTCACGTGCACTTTGAATATTTATTATTTGAATATTTATTATTCTACAATAATTATTCCACAATATTTATTTAATATGAATTTTGTTAGAGATGCACTTTTTCTAATAATTTATTCACATTAAATTGTGAAAATACCATATATCGCTGCTACAAATACCGGGCGGACACAGCCTAAGGGCATTCTGTCTGTCTAGCCTTCTATTTGTACTTTTCCAAGATATATATATATATATATATATATATATATATATATATATATATATATATATATATATATATATGTGTATGTATTTGGGGGTTCCAAGTAATTTTCTAGCAAAACATATTGATTTTAACTTTAGAAAGAAGTGTCAGAGAAAGATTTAGACTTTAAGTGGTTAAACTTCCTGCATTTGAAAGCTTGGCAGATTGCCCAGATTGTTTGTTTACACAAGAAGTTCTATCCCTTTGATCTAAGAAGTAAGGTTAGTTACAATGTTTCAAGTTGGAAAGTTGCTTCAGTTAAGACAGGAGATCCGACTTGGAGGCAACTTCCATTGAAATCAATGGGTACAAGTCGCCTAGAAGTCGGATTGAAGTAGTACAGGAACCTTTTCTGAAGTCGGAGCGACTTCAGTAGTGTGCAGACAGGGACGGCTCTCATTCCCTTACATTGATTGATTTTGTTGCGCGACCTGGGGCGACTTTAAGTCAGATTCAAAGTTGCCCCTTTGTGAATGGACTCTAAGCAGATAATCTCTCCACTTTTTTATATGAAAGACATTTTTTTTTTTTTATAATGAAAGAATCGCCTACTCTCAGCAGGAGAGATCGTCAGGGAGGTGAATCGAGATCGCAATTTTTTAACGATTAATCGTGCAGCTCTAATATATATATATATATATATATATATATATATATATATATTTTTTTTTTTTTACTAGTAATGGCGTAAATTTTTATCAGGACTACGACATTGCGGCAGACAGATCAGACACTATTTTGGGACCATTGGCATTTATACTGCGATCAGAGCTAAAAAATAGCCACTGATTACTGTATAAATATCACGGGCAGGGAAGGGGTTAACACTAGGGGGCGATCAAGGGGTTAACTGTGTTCCCTAGGTGTGTTCTAACTGTAGGGGGGATGGGACTGACTGGGGGAGGAGACTGATCGGTGTTTCTTCTTTGTAGGAACACACAATCTGTCTCCTCTTACCTGAGAGAACCGGGATTTGTGTGTTTACACACATCCCCGTTCTGTCACAAATGATCGCGGGTGTCCGGCGGACATTGCGCACCTGCTATGACATCTTAAAGGAGCGACGTAGAGCTACGGTGATTTGCGCAGCCGTGCCAACCTGCCATGTAACTGCGGTGGCTGGTCGGCTAGCGGTTAAAGACCCAAAACCAAAACTGTATTACAGTATATTGCAGCTTGCCAGTCATTAGATGTGGCGGCTGCGTCAATTTTTTTTTTCTTTGGCTTTTTCCCCCTCCTATATTAGTGAGACACAACTCTGGAGGAGTTAGCACATGAGGAACGGTAAACAGCAGCATTTTATGGGGGATGGTAGTGTTAAATGTATTAACATATTTAGAACCCAGTGGCGGCTGTTGGTATATTTCTTGGGGGGAGGGCTGGTGGCAGGCAAACAGTGCACCCACAGACACCCCCCATCTATGGTGTGGGCAGCGGCTTCCCCTGGCTTCTCCTCCTCAGCATCATGGTGTCTCCTCCCTCCTCCTCCTAGGCCAATTGGAATGCTTCTCTTTTCGGGCAATTTGGAAACGGGTCTCACGACCCACTTCCTGATTGGTCGAGAGAAGAATCAGTGTGACAATAGCGAATATTAATTTTCTTTTGTCACACAACTGGGTGGGCTTGAGCCCACCCTTTTTTGAAGCCTATTAGAGTCTCTGGCTCTAATCACGTACTTAAAAAAAAAAACAATCCTGATTGGAATCCATGCGTTCAATGCCCCGCATGTAGATTAGGGGGCCGGACGCATGTATAAGGGGACGGTGCCCGTGCGCCCCGTATGGACAGGCCGCTACTGTACCGCTACTGGCCGCTACTGTGTACCGTTTCGCTGCATTTACAGCTGCCTTTTTGAGTATGTCTCTACCAGCTGTAGGAAACACTAAAGTCAGTGGCGCATGTGCTGTGAAGGCCTGGCTGAAGATCCGGCATCACCTGCCAGGAAAAAGACTCCCACGGCTTCGGTCGCTCACAGCGCTGGAGCACGATACCCGGAAGAAACGCATACTAGCTCATTATGCCTTTGCCTTGCAGGTTTTTTTGTTTAAAAAAAAAAAAAGGTGCGGGTATGCAACCGCTTTAATTATCATGTAAATCTGTGCCTGATACAGACAGAAAATGCTAAGAAGATCTTAGAACACAACTCAAGGCAAATTCATTATTTTAGTTTCTCCACTCGACCTAAAACTAATAAAATAGCTGACGTTAGGCTGTAAATTATTCAAACACGTCTTGTATATTTTCTAAAAGGCATTGAAGACACTTCTTTGTCAAAGTACAAAACCTATGAAGTTTTTCATTTATGATTTACCAAGAAAGTTATAAAGCTGAACTCCAGGCACAAAAAACATAATTTAAATTTATTCCCCACTAACCACACAGGATATTATTCACATTGTACGCACTAAGTGCCCTGGTATTGTCTTGTAAAAGTAGCAGTGACCCAGTACACCCCACCCACTACAGGTTGCCCACTGAAAACTACAGGAGGGGGGAAGAGGCAAGAACATTCACCCTGTACATAGAGAGCGAGAGAGAGAGAAAGAAGGAGTGACCAGTCTGTGTTACAGGATGTTCCTGCAGAGAAGCAAAATTCCCCAATGGATTACTGCACAGATCTATGAAAGCACAGTAAAATTCAAATAGCAATACACATACTTATTATATTTAAACAATATTTGCTTATCCCAGAGTTCAGCTTAAATGATTTATCAAGTTAAATCAAAATCTGCTTTAAGTCTGATTTGTACCATTCATGTATCCCATGTGATGTGCATCTTGGTGCTATCTCTGTGTTCCTAGTTCATCACAAACTGATTGGTAGCAGCAAGGGCATGTGAGATGGTGGATGAGTGCCTGTACACCATGGATACAGGCAAATTCTTCAATATATTGGAACTGGAGTTTGCACAGCCTGCAGAAGAAGGTCAGGGAGTTAGGTCTCGGGCTCTCGGCTATAAGGGACTCACCAAGGAACAGCATGCTAGGAGGCTGGAGAACACTGGCTAGCTAGAGTGGTCAACCACTGCACAGAAAAGATTGGTCAGAGCTCCCTGGTCCTATCAAAATATCAGATAGCCATTCTGGGGGAGGATGCCACAATAGAAAGGAAAATAAAAAGGTACCTAAGAGGCAGCAGGAGTGAAACGCTGCAATGAACTGAACAGCTGCCCCTGTGCCAGCACCTGCAGGAAAGGAGGTTTAAAGGCTTTCGCGCAGGACTTATAAACCTTTCCAGAAAAGGTGGGAAATGTGAAAGGGTATGTCTACGACCTCACTGGAGCTGCAGACTGTACCTGCCACATGGTGGGGCCTTTAAATGGAGGAGCTGCCGAGGCCTACTGCAAGTTGGACCTGCAAAGAAATGGAACTATAAGTATGTAAAAGGGCAGTACTGAACTACTAGTATCTCCTGAGGCCTATTGTGCCCAATCTTCCTGAGCATCTTCCATGCCCCATCTTCCTGAGAACTCTTTCAAAATGTACACGCACAAAATATCTCCCAGGAGTAAATCATCCAAGCGATTTTAAGAGAACAATTATTTTACGAATGCCCCTGGAGATTTGACAGTGGATACTAGAAAGGGGAAATCAACCACCCTGAATGTACTTGCAGAATTAGTGGATGAGGCCCTCATGATTATTCCACAGTGGAAGAAAAAAGTTGGTGAGATGCCATGGGTGGGTGGTATGCCTGAAATGTTCTGCCAGGGTGGGAGGGAAGGGACAAAGCCACCAACTTAGATAATTTTGTCTGCATCATCAGAAACTGGCTGAAATTTGCACAGTGCATGGCCAGCTTTAGGCAGGTGCCAATTACCCTAACAGAATATCTTAGTGTAGCACCCTACTAGTTAGTGGAGGTTGCTAGGCAAATTTAGTTTAGCTGCTCTGTAACAAGAGGAGCAGTGGTTGATTACTCTAGTCTAGTCTAGGCTGATATGATTATTTTCCCCTGCATTCTAGATGATTATAGAATCAGAGTAGGATGGAAGACAGAAAGGCAGCTTGACTATTTATGGGGACCCAGCCAATCCCTGGGGAGGTGTGACCAGTAGGTTGCTGGAAAGCCCATAAACAGTCAGAGGCCTGGAGCAGAGGTGTGTGAGTCCTGGGTCCAGACCTGCAAGAGGAGTCCCGGGCCTAGGGGCTCTGCCCCATAGGGAAGTCTGCTGGATCTGCCGCTTGAAGGTCATTAGGGTCCCAGCTGTAATCTAATCTCTGGGGCCAGGGGCGTAACTAGAAATCACAAGGCCCCATAGCAAAATGTTGTATGGCCCCCCCCACCACCACAAAAAAAAAAGAACTAATGCCAGACACCCCTCTAAGTACAGACACCCCACAGCATTACAGACCCCACCTCAGTGCAGGACCCCCCCTAGCAGTACAGACACCCCCAGTGCACACCACCCCCCTCAGTACAGACACCCTCCCAGTGCAGACCTCCCCAACATTACAGACCCCCCCTCAGTGCAGGACCCCCCAGCAGTGCAGACCCACCCCCCTCAGTGCAGACCCCCCTCAGTAGTACAGAACCCCCCCCAGTAGTATAGACATCACCTTAGTACAGACACCCCCCTAGTGCAGACCCCCCAGCAGTACAGACACCCCCCCTCAGTACAGACCCCCCACCCAAGTGCAGACCCCCCCATCAGTACAGACACCCCCCCACCCAAGTGCAGACCCCCCACCTCAGTGCAGACCCCCATCAGAACAGACACCCCCCGACCTCAGTGCAGACCCCCATCAGTACAGACCCCCACCTCAGTGCAGTCCCCCCTCAGTACAGAGACCCCGACCTCAGTGCAGACCCCCATCAGTACAGACACCCCGACCTCAGTGCAGTCCCCCATCAGTACAGACACCCCGACCTCAGTGCAGTCCCCCATCAGTACAGACACCCCCCGACCTCAGTGCAGACCCCCATCAGTACAGACACCCCCCGACCTCAGTGCAGACCCCCATCAGTACAGACACCCCCCGACCTCAGTGCAGTCCCCCATCAGTACAGACATCCCGACCTCAGTGCAGTCCCCCATCAGTACAGACACCCCCATTACAGACCCCCCATCCAAGTGCAGACCCCCCATCAGTACAGACGCCCCCACCTCAGTGCAGACCCCCTTAGTACAGACACCCACCCCCATTACAGACCCCCCATCCAAGTGCAGACCCCCTATCAGTACAGATGCCCCCCACCTCAGTGCAGACCCCCATCAGTACAGACACCCCCCACCTCAGTGCAGGCCCCCCTCAGTACAGACAATCCTCCATTACAGACCCCCCCACCTCAGTGCAGACCCCCATCAGTACAGACACCCCCCACCTCAGTGCAGGCCCCCCTCAGTACAGACAATCCTCCATTACAGACCCCCCACCTCAGTGCAGGCCCCCCTCAGTACAGACAATCCTCCATTACAGACCCCCCCACCTCAGTGCAGACCCCCTTAGTACAGACAATCCCCCATTACAGACGCCCCCCACCTCAGTGCAGACCCCCTTAGTACAGACACACCCATTACAGACCCCCCCATCCAAGTGAAGACCCCCCCATCAGTACAGATGCCCCCCCACCTCAGTGCAGACCCCCATCAGTACAGACACCCCCCACATCAGTGCAGGCCCCCCTCAGTACAGACAATCCTCCATTACAGACCCCCCACCTCAGTGCAGACCCCCAACAGTACAGACACCCCCCCTCAGTGCAGGCCCCCCTCAGTACAGATAATTCTCCATTACAGACCCCCCACCTCAGTGCAGACCCCCTTAGTACAGACACCCCCATTACAGACGCCCCCCACCTCAGTGCAGACCCCCTTAGTACAGACACCCCCATTACAGACCCCCCCATCCAAGTGCAGACCCCCCATCAGTACAGATGCCCCCCCACTTCAGTGCAGACCCCCATCAGTACAGACACCCCCCACCTCAGTGCAGGCCCCCCTCAGTACAGTCAATCCTCCATTACAGACCCCCCCCCACCTCAGTGCAGACCCCCTTACTACAGATAATCCCCCATTACAGACCCCCCACCTCAGTGCAGACCCCCTTAGTACAGACAATCCCCCATTACAGACCCCCCCCACCTCAGTGCAGACCCCCTTAGTACAGACACCCCCCACCTCAGTGCAGACCCCCATCAGTAGACACCCCCCAGCAATGCAGACACCCCCTTAGTACAGACACCCCCACCCATTACAGACACCCCCCGCATTACAGACCCCCCGGGTAGTGCAAACCCCCCCCCCCGCTGAGTTGTGCAGACCCCACAGCAGACGACGCCCCCCCTTTACATACCTCAGAACAGCGGCGCCAGCGTGTGTTCCTTGAGGCTCGAGCGCAGGCTCCTCCTCCTCTCTGGATGTAAACAGAGAGGAGGGGAGGCGGCTTAGGTCCGTGCCGCTGTGTCCCTCCTGCGCTCCAGAATAGAAGGCACAGTGAGCGGCGTTAGTGGTGCGGCTGCCGCTACCCACGGGTGTCACCCCCGCTAGCGGGTGTCACGTGCCGCGGCCCGCACCCACCTAGCAACGCCGCTTACCGGGCACTTGATTGGCTGCGGGCCCCATAGCGACCGCATGTGTCGCTATGGCGGTAGTTCCGCCACTGTCTGGGGCCTATTCTAAATCATTTTTTTTGTTTTTTTTAGGGTCTGGAGAGGTCACTGAAGAGTACCCGGTGGAAGTTGGGGGAGAGTGCCCAGCTGTCCTGTGGTATTGTGAGTCTGTGTCTCCCTCACTGAAGAGTGTCTGGTGG
>CM053029.1:490796545-491116545 GCA_028564925.1 Lithobates sylvaticus
TTTGCTAAATAACAATTGAGATCTAGCTCTATATTCATTCCCAACGGTTGCATGCTTCTCAATTTATAAATCCATTTGGTTTCGTTTTTGGATATTTCTCTTTTCATGTGTGTCCCCCTCCAATGTCTGGTGATTTTATCTATGCCATAAAATCTACAGAGTGTAGGGTCACTGTTGTGATGGGATTTAAAGGTGTTTTTAACTAGCCCTGCAGGAAACGTCATTCTTGAATGTGTGCGCTGTAATATGTTCGCTGTTATTATAAAAAGTCCTATATTCTGTAAAATGAAACAAGTGATCTTTTGACCCAGACCTCAATAGATACGTGCAAAGTGAAGCTCATTTAACATTGCGGTGACATATTTCACAATAACCATCCCATGTTGGGTCTAATTATAGCACACAAAAATAACATCAAAGATCAAAAATGCAGAGAATTGAAAAAACAACCTCCAACTTAGTGCTCATTGGTGGCCTCCAATGCACCAAATAATTAGTGTTTGGTAGTATAAAGTATCAAACAAACAAATTCAAATAAAGTCCCATTCATAAAGTGCAAAATTTGATGCCAGCTATTCAACAGTCCGTCAGCATGGTATCCTTTCAGCATGTATTGCTGGTTTGTTAGTGTGCAGAAAAATACCTCCACCACAAATTCTCAGCATGCAACACCCAATTGTGTTGGTAAAATTTGTCTGCTTACCAGATCCTCTTGACCACTTTAATTAAAAAGTAAGTCAAGTATCGCCTGTACAGGTTTGTGCCTGCTTTCATTGGTGTTGACATGTTTACATAGGTATATCCTCTCCTCATAGGCTCACGTGGTGATATAGGAAAGAGCAGAGAAACTCTATAGTATAATACTGTATTTATTAAAAATTCTTTAAAATAATAGCCAAGTGGCTTCTTACATGGATTGGTGCCCGACCTGGCACTGGGGCTGCTGGCTTTTACTGTTTGGAAGCTATTCGTTCGCCGATGGGCTAGAGGCTTCTTCCCAGCCGCTGCTTCAGCGTGCGTTCCAGCGGGTCCCATCAGGAAACCAAAGAACCGGAAGTGGCGTCACAGAAAGAGAGCGTGACCAGGTACCGCCTCGAAGTACGTTTCGTTCGTCTAACGTCTTCAGGAAGCATACCTGGTCACTGGGTCACACGCTTTTTAGCTGCCAATCGTATTTTGTTAGCCAATGGATGGATGGAAGTGCGCGCAGCCTCAGTACCACTCGGGCTTACATACACACAATCATTTTACATTGGTATTTGTTATTGCTCCGGTTTACATAAAAAACATTAAAAATATATATATAAAAGATGACAGTGTTGAGACAATATTATTACATACTTTAAGTTTGGAATCAATTAGGTTTGTTGTGATGATGCATTTATATAGTTATTTAACTGTTAGTTTTCCTGGAGAGGCCCCCCCCCCCATTTCCGGAACATACACCATTAACCTTTTGCCATAATTCCTTAAAAGATGGATTTGTAAGCGTTATTCTATGGACCCCAAAGGAACAACACTAGATACCCTAAATGGCTATACATTAGTCTGGTCTCTACATTAAAGTTTAATGACCTAAATAACTTGGTGATAAATTGTCACAATAGTGTGGCTAGATGCCCACCATCACATACATTCACGCCTGAAACCAGTTGTAACTGATTGCTGACCCATGTATGTGAGTGCATTTATGTGGCTGGGAAGTCAGAATGATTCTGGCTAATGCCCATAGTGGTGGCAAGAATGGTTGCCATATATGTATGGGTTACTTTATGTTGTGATTCGCACATCACTATGGCTCATATAGCATACATACCTTAGAGAAAGGGAGAAATTAATATAGGTAGGAAAAAAAAAGGGGGGGGGAATAAAAAAAAAAAACAAGGGCAAAAATAGAAGGGAGGGAGGGAGAGGAGGGTGGGAGGGGGGGAGGAGGAAGGATTTGTTAAAAAAATTGCAGAAATTTGAACAGATCGATAGATAACCATTAGAGATGGATATTCCAAGTTGATATTAGGTTGAGTAGATATGCGTCCCTAACTATGTGGTGCCCCTCAAGGGTATAAATAGCAATTTGGTCAATCGTTTGCTAAATAACAATTGAGATCTAGCTCTATATTCATTCCCAACGGTTGCATGCTTCTCAATTTATAAATCCATTTGGTTTCGTTTTTGGATATTTCTCTTTTCATGTGTGTCCCCCTCCAATGTCTGGTGATTTTATCTATGCCATAAAATCTACAGAGTGTAGGGTCACTGTTGTGATGGGATTTAAAGTGTTTGGACACACTATGGTTGGGAAAACCTTTTGTGATGTTAGTCAGATGCTCATTTATTCTCACTTTTAACTGTCTAGTTGTCCGGCCTACATACTGCATTGGACATGGGCATTCTAACATATATGTCACATGGTCTGAGTTACAAGTGATAAGGGGTTTGATCTTATATTCGTCCTTGGTAATTACTGATAGAAAGTGACTGACCTTCTTGGACGTTCTCATTCTCCTGGTTAGATTACATGCCCTACATCTTGTACAGTAATGGAATCCAGAGCCGTCCAAGAAGGTGGTAAATTTTTTTGGGTGGTCTGGCACATTGCGGGCTATTTGGTTTCTCAGGCCTGGGGCCCTCCTGTAGATGAATTTAGGTTTCTTTGGGATGGATGATGCTAGGTCTTTATCTTTTTGTAATATGGGCCAGTATTTAAAAAAAATACCTTCTATTTGCCTGTATTGTCTATTGAACCCAGTTATTAAAGTTATCCCCCCCTCATATTCAGGTTTGGACTTAGTGGTCAGTAAGGATTGTCTATCCATTGTGGACACTTGTTCTAAGGCCTTAGTTAGAGTTGTTTGGATATAACCCTTTTCTATGAACCTCTTTGTTAGGAGATCGGCTTGAAGATGAAAATCGGCCTCACTCGCACAGTTTCTCTTGAGTCTCATATATTGCCCCTTGGGGACTGCTCCTATCCATTGTGGGTGGTGGCAGCTATGTGTAGGCACATAGCCGTTTCTATCGGTGGCCTTGAAATATGTTTTTGTTTCAAAGGCCCCATGTTTTTTAGTTATGGTAAGGTCCAAAGAGTTTACTTCTTCACTGCTATGTTCGGCTGTGAATTTTAAGCCATAGTGATTGCTATTCATCTCTAGCAGGAACATTGAGAAACTATTCATACTTCCCTGCCAGAAAAGAATGACATCGTCTATATATCTTTTGTAAAACACCAAAGATTTATTTCTATTTTTAAAAATTGTCTCAAATTCCCATTTGTTGAGTACTACGTTTGCTACACTCGGGGCATAACGTGCCCCCATGGCCACTCCTCCTACCTGATTATAAAAGTCATTATTGGCCCAAAAGAAATTATTGCTCATGGCCAGCTCTAGCCCTTTAATCAAAAAGTTGATCTGGCTTTTTTTTAAATTTAGATTGTTTGGTTAATGCCCACTTGAGCGCAGTTAATGCATCCTGGTGTTTTATATTGGTATAAAGGGACTCAATTTCCACAGTTACCATCATGATATCTGGTGTAGCAACCATTCTCTGTAGGAGAACTATCAGGTCCCTATTATCCTTTAGATAGGAGGGACTCTGGGAGACTATCTAAATACTCCCCTAGCCTTGAAAATAAGGATTCTATCCTGCTAATTATTGGTCGACCTGGGGGAAATTCTTTATTTTTGTGGACCTTAGGTACTATGTACATTACTTGGATTTTTGGAGCATGTGGGATAATATAGTCTGCTTCTTTCTGGTTTAAAATGTGTTTGCATAATCCTTCTGATACCCAAAGATTAAGTTCATTTTTTAATTTTATGATGGGATCCCCCTTAAGTTTGGAATATGTGGTGGAATCTTTTAATAGTTTGCCCATTTCTTGATAACAATACTCTCTAGACAGAATTACCAGTCCCCCTCACTGATCAGCTGGTCTGACAACTATTTGTTTGTTTTCCTCTATTGATTTGATTCCTTCCCAAATTTTTTTATTGTTATTAGATGTATTTATTTCCATATCCCTATCCTCACTCTGTACCATGTTTTTAAAAACTTCGATATGGTGGTTTGTTCCCTTTTTGGGGTTGAATACAGAATTATTTTTCAACCCACTATGGACATAGGGGTGGTTACTATTCTGTACACTGGGGGTTATGTTGCTATTTGCAAAATGTTTCTTAATATTAAGCTTTCTTATATATTTTTCAATATCGATAAACAGCTCAAATGTATCTGCATCTTTGTTAGGGGCATATTTCAGTCCTTGATTTAATACTTGCATTTCCTGATCAGAGAAAACTACATCTGTTAAGTTGAAAATGCCCTGATTTATTTGTCTCTTTTCCTTTTTATTTCTCCCTCTTCCTCTCCTACCCCTTTTTCTATATGTTCTGTTGTAGGGTAAGGGAAACTGGGTTGGATACGGTAAGGCTCTTTCCATCCTCTCCATTCCCCCCCTGGTATTGGTTTTGGTAAGGTCCAGGGCGTCCTCTGAAGTTACCTCTAAAGGTCCCTCTAGGTGGTCTAGGTGGGTATTGATTTCGGCCTGCTTCATAATAGTTATAGTCCGAAGGCCTATTATCTACAGATCCATGCCTATTGTATGTTTGTACTGGATAGGCTGGTGGATATGGATAGGGATTGGGTGGTGGATAATTATTGTTTCTTTGGGGCCCTATTGGTCTATTAACTTGTTTAGGGGTGTTGGGCTTTGCTTTAGCTGGTTTCACTCCTGGGGCTGCTGACTGTTCCCTGTCAGCTGTTGTTGCTGTCCCCTGTGTTGACAGCAGAGTTTCCTGCCATTTATATACTTTATTTTGTTCAAAGTCTTTTATGTCTCTCTGATATTTGTTTATTTTTTTATCTTTAATTTCACTGTCATATTTGGCTAAATGTGTTTGTAGTGTTTTAGCTCTCTCTACATATTCATTGTTGGTGATGAAGGGCTCCATTTTTTCTTTAAGATCTGCGATCTTGGCCTCCAAACTCGCAGCTTTGGCTTTGCGTTTTCTAACCATTAGTTGCATTAGCTTTTGCTCACAGCCATTGAAAAACTGGTACCATTCATCTAACATTTGTAAATCCTCAGGACCCTCATTTGGGCTGATGTCCCACCTAAGTCTCCTTGGTGTGAGATTTTGGCCTATGTACATGTCAAAAGAGGCTACATCCCACCACACTCTAATCTGTTTCTCCATATCGAATTGGATTTGTTTGAATCCTCTTTCCAAATCTAGATAAGGGCTAGGTGTTTGTTGAAAAACCTCCTGTAGATTGATGTGCCGTTCTTTCATAAAATTAAATACATCTATGTCTGCGTGAGTCGTGCAATATATAAGTGACAAATAGTGATCCTTATACCTTGTAGTATGTGTGAAAAACAATTGATAACCAACTGTATGAACTCCACGCCACAAAAGAAATTAGTTAAGTTGAAAAATAATTAATAATAGTGATTTATAAACTAAAAATTAGAGCTGCTCCCTTGAGGGGGGGATAAAAAATTCCCCTGGCATGTAAGGTATGGTGATATAGGGGCGCTAGTATCTAATAAGTGCTGTAATATATTAGACTGTTATTATAAAAAGTCCTATATTCTGTAAAATGAAACAAGTGATCTTTTGACCCAGACCTCAATAGATACGTGCAAAGTGAAGCTCATTTAACATTGCGGTGACATATTTCACAATATTTCACAATAACCATCCCGTGTTGGGTCTAATTATAGCACACAAAAATAACATCAAAGATCAAAAATGCAGAAAATTGAAAAAACAACCTCCAACTTAGTGCTCATTGGTGGCCTCCAATGCACCAAATAATTAGTGTTTGGTAGTATAAAGTATCAAACAAACAAATTCAAATAAAGTCCCATTCATAAAGTGCAAAATTTGATGCCAGCAATTCAACAGGCCATCAGCATGGAATCCTTGGTTGCTACACCAGATATCATGATGGTAACTGTGGACATTGAGTCCCTTTATACCAATATAAAATACCAGGATGCATTAACTGCGCTCAAGTGGGCATTAACCAAACAATCTACATTTAAAAAAATCCAGATCAACTTTTTGATTAAAGGGCTAGAGCGGGCCATGCAATAATTTATTTTGGGCCAATAATGACTTTTATAATCAGGTAGGAGGAGTGGCCATGGGGGCACGTTATGCCCCGAGTGTAGCAAACGTAGTACTCAACAAATGGGAATTTGAGACAATTTTTAAATATAAATAAATCTTTGGTGTTTTACAAAAGATATATAGACAATGTCATTCTTTTCTGGCAGGGAAGCATGAATAGTTTCTCAATGTTCCTGCTAGAGATGAATAGCAATCACTATGGCTTAAAATTCACAGCCGGACATAGCAGTGAAGAAGTAAACTATTTGGACCTTACCATAACTAAAAAACATGGGGCCTTTGAAACAAAAACATATTTCAAGGCCACCGATAGAAACGGCTATGTGCTTACACATAGCTGCCACCACCCACAATGGATAGGAGCAGTCCCCAAGGGGCAATATATGAGACTCAAGAAAAACTGTGCGAGTGAGGCCGATTTTCATCTTCAAGCCGATCTCCTAACAAAGAGGTTCATAGAAAAGGGTTATACCCAAACAACTCTAACTAAGGCCTTAGAACAAGTGTCCACAATGGATAGACAATCCTTACTGACCACTAAGTCCAAACCTGAATATGAGGGGGGGATAACTTTCATAACCGGGTTCAATAGACAATACAGGCAAATAGAAGGTATTTTTAAAAAATACTGGCCCATATTACAAAAAGATAAAGACCTAGCATCATCCATCCCAAAGAAACCTAAATTCATCTACAGGAGGGCCCCAGGCCTGAGAAACCAAATAGCCCGCAATGTGCCAGACCACCCAAAAAAATTGACCACCTTCTTGGACAGCTCTGGATTCCATTACTGTACAAGATGTAGGGCATGTAATCTAACCAGGAGAATGAGAACGTCCAAGAAGGTCAGTCAATATCTATCAGTAATTACCAAGGACGGATATAAGATCAAACCCCTTATCACTTGTAACTCAGACCATGTGACATATATATTAGAATGCCCATGTCCAATGCAGTATGTAGGCCGGACAACTAGACAGTTAAAAGTGAGAATAAATGAGCATCTGACTAACATCACAAAAGGTTTTCCCAACCATAGTGTGTCCAAACACTTTAAATCCCATCACAACAGTGACCCTACACTCTGTAGATTTTATGGCATAGATAAAATCCCCAGACATTGGAGGGGGACACACATGAAAAGAGAAATATCCAAAAACGAAACCAAATGGATTTATAAATTGAGAAGCATGCAACCGTTGGGAATGAATATAGAGCTAGATCTCAATTGTTTTTTAGCAAACGATTGACCAAATTGCTATTTATACCCTTGAGGGGCACCACATAGTTAGGGACGCATATCTACTCAACCTAATATCAACTTGGAATATCCATCTCTAATGGTTATCTATCGATCTGTTCAAATTTCTGCAATTTTTTTAACCAATCCTTCCTCCATTGGTCAGCAATCATTTACAACTGGTTTCTGGCGTGAATGTATGTGAAGGTGGGCATCTAGCCACACTATTGTGACAATTTAGCACCAAGTTATTTAGGTCATTAAACTTTAATGTTGAGACCAGACTAATGTATAGCCATTTAGGGTATCTAGTGTTGTTCCTTTGGGGTCCATAGAATAAAGCTTACAAATCCATCTTTTTAGGAATTATGGCAAAAGGTTAATGGTGTATGATCCGGAAATGGGGGAGCCTCTCCGGAACACTTAACAGTTAAATAACTATATAAATACATCATCACAACAAACCTAATTGATTCCAAACTTAAAATATGTAATACTATTGTCTCAACACTATCATCTTTTATATATATATATATTTTTTAATGTTTTTTATGTAAACCGGAGCAATAACAAATACCAATGTAAAATGATTGTGTGTATGTAAGCCCGAGTGGTACTGAGGCTGCGCGCTCTTCCGTCCATCCATTGGCTAACAAAATACGATTGGCAGCTAAAAAGCGTGTGACCCAGTGACCAGGTACGCTTCCTGAAGACGTCAGATGAACGAAACGTACGTCGAGGCGGTACCTGGTCACGCTCTCTTTCTGTGACTCCACTTCCGGTTCTTTGGTTTGCTGACGAGACCCGCTGGAACGCACGCTGAAGCCGCGGCTGGGAAGAAGCCTCTAT
Source organism: Lithobates sylvaticus (assembly GCA_028564925.1). Lineage (NCBI taxonomy): Eukaryota > Metazoa > Chordata > Amphibia > Anura > Ranidae > Lithobates > Lithobates sylvaticus. The sequence goes on from CM053029.1 coordinate 490,804,775, forward strand.
CCCATCGGCGAATGAATAGCTTCCAAACAGTAAAAGCGAGCAGCCCCAGTGCCGGGTCGGGCACAAATCCATGTAAGAAGGCTATTATTTTAAAGAATTTTTAATAAATACAGTATTAAACTATAGAGTTTCTCTGCTCTTTCCTATATCACCATGTGAGCCTATGAGGAGGGGATATACCTATGTTAACATGTCAACACCAATGTGAGCAGGCACAAACCTGTACAGGCAATACTTGACTTACTTTTTAATTAAAGTGGTCAAGAGGATCTGGTAAGCAGACTAATTTTACCAACACAATTGGGTGTCGCATGCTGAGAATTTGTGGTGGAGGTATTTTTCTGCACACTAACAAACCAGCGATACATGCTGCAAGGATTCCATGCTGATGGCCTGTTGAATTGCTGGCATCAAATTTTGCAATTTATGAATGGGACTTTATTTGAATTTGTTTGTTTGATACTTTATACTACCAAACACTAATTATTTGGTGCATTGGAGGCCACCAATGAGCACTAAGTTGGAGGTTGTTTTTTCAATTTTCTGCATTTTTGATCTTTGAAGTTATTTTGGTGTGCTATAATTAGATCCAACACGGGATGGTTATTGTGAAATATTGTGAAATATGTCACCGCAATGTTAAATGAGCTTCACTTTGCACGTATCTATTGAGGTCTGGGTCAAAAGATCACTTGTTTTATTTTACAGAATATAGGACTATTTATAATAACAGTCTAATATATTACAGCACTTATTAGATACTAGCGCCCCTATATCACCATACCTTACATGCCAGGGGAATTTTTTATTCCCCCCTCAAGGGAGCAGCTCTAATTTTTAGTTTATAAATCACTATTATTAATTATTTTTCAACTTAACTAATATCTTTTGTGGCGCGGAGTTCATACAGTTGGTTATTAATTGTTTTTCACACAAGCTCTTGGAGAGGATGATGAAGGACTATATACAATATTTTAGTAATGAAAACGGTCTCATTAGCAGTAATCAGCATGGATTCATGAAGAATCGTTCTTGCCAAACCAATCTATTAACCTTCTATGAGGAGGTGAGCTGCCATCTAGATAAAGTAAGGCCCGTAGACGTGGTGTGTCTGGATTTTGCAAAGGCATTTGATACAGTTCCCCATAAACGTTTACTGTACAAACTAAGGTCTATAAGCACTGATCCTTTTTTTTTTTTTTTGGTCCCCCACAGATGGTCTTTCAGAGGATGTCCCCCAGGGGATCATTTTTGTCCTACCAGCCTTCCACCATCCGGGGAAAGACGACTACTACTGACCAAATACGTCCAAGAGTTTCTTCAAAAGAGGGCCATAGTAAAAGTACCTCTATCGCAAAGGGGTCGGGGGTTCTACTCCACCTTTATTCCAGGTCAAGAAGAAGTCAGGGGATCTGCGTCTGGTCTTGAATCTGAATGTCACAGATGCACCACATTTTGCACTCTCCAGTTTTAGAAAATCAACCCCAATGTACAATAAAGGAAGTGTAAACATTGGATTTCTCTTGAAAGCTAAATTTTAGGGAGGCTGTGTGAGTCACTGACACAAGGCATGACTAGGCTCGGGCTGAAAGACAATAAAATTAAAAATCTGTGATTAAACTGCAAAATGGCAGAGAATTGAGCAGTGAGACTGCTTCATTAAGCTAAAGTTATTTTGGTGACTATAGTATACCTTTAAATATTGTAGAACTATCCCACTTTTAGGCCTGATTCACACCTATGCATTTTTAATGCTTTTTGCATATTTGCACTACAGAATGTGCTCCATAGGAAACCATGTTAAATGGACTGTAGTGTAAATCTGCATAATGAAAAAAGCACTAAAAATGCATAGGTGTGAACCAGGCCCAAGGGTCATAGAGGTAGACTGGAAAGAGAAAATACCCTAATCATGGCATGGCACATGCCTTGTTTAGGTTATTCTCTCATTCCAGTCTACCTCAATGAACCCATGCCGCATGTGTGTCTTAGGCAATATTAAAGAGGCGTGTTATACAACACTCATTTAACACATAACGGGTGTGACGGACCTAGCCGGGACACGGGCTGTTGGAGGGGACTGAGTGCGAGCCTATTACCTTGCGATTATGGGCCCTGGCATTTGGGGGAACAGTGCTCTTTGAGCTGCAAGCCTGGGACCCCTGAGCTGGTGATACTTGGATTCAGGTCCATGCTGGCCCCCCAATACACATAGAATCTGTATGTGTATTTGGCATATTAGCAAGAGACGCTAATGTCATGACTCATGAACTCCAGCCACCTGTGTTATGTAATTGAGTATAGTCTGGCTTGTAGAAGTGTTTCACCTATTGTTGTGTGTGCTAATTAACCCTGCAATTGAATGAAGGAGCCCAGTGTTGATTAAGATAATTAGCTCATGCTAATTAGGTTAAGCTTTAGTCATCTAGCTGTATATATGTGTGACATGTCAAATAAAGACTCATTCCTGATGTAGCCTACACTGGTGTTGTCTGGTGACTGGGTGAGCTAATGGGTCTTGGATTGTGGGGTACCGGACAGAGGAAGCATTTACGGCGGACATCTTGAGTACGAGGTCCGTCACAATTGGCTGGCAGCGGTGGGATCGTGCTTCCTTGTCGTGAACACATCCAAACCATCACCTGGATCCAAGGCCCGGATAGCAGAGGTACAGATACGTCATGGAAGAGGAATTCGGAAGGAGGTTGCGAGAGATGCGGATACAGCACAGAGAACCAGTATCGGTGCAGGTCCTGCTGGGATGGTATGATTCTGTTCGCCTACAACTCTGGAAAGAAGCGCTAGCCTGTGAGCAGCGACACCAGGGAAAAGTTCTCCCCTCCATCCATGTAAGGTACTGGTCGCAGTATGAAGTACGAATGTTGTTATTGGGGGAACAACCGAAGCAGGAGTGGACAGCTGAGTTAAGCAGGCTGATCCGGGCAGAAATGCGTTTGGACGAGAGCTACAGAGCCCTCCGGTGGTATGTAGCCCAAGTGTGCCCGTAGACAGCGGATGACAGGCCCACGGAAGGCTTTGATTATAATGGCCTGGGATTGTTGTACTGGAGGCTGTCTGAGGACCCCGACTTTGGGAGTGATCCGGAGTGGTGTTTGGAGGAAATAATGGAGCACAGAGAGCAAAGATTGAATGTCTCGGAAGTGCTCTGGGCACAGGAAGATTTGGAGTTCCTGGCCGCTCAGGAATGGGAGCTGGAGATCGCCTACATACAGCTGCTAGACTCTGCTCAGCAGCAGGGTGGGGCTCCCTTTGCCTGGGACTATCAGGAAATACCAGCAGACAGCTCTGAAATCCTGGCTGAAGACTCAGCAATGTGGCATAGTAACAGAGTGCTTTGCCCACCTGCCCCCGCAGCTATGGACGCGGAGGTCTTATGGCGGATGCAGCAAGTGCTGACTGACCTTGACAAACCTGTTACTGCACAAAACGAGGTTGGATGGAGGAATATGCCTGTCCAGCAGCATGCAAGAGAATCGGCAGTGGAAACTCTGGAGATTGCCGTCCCCAAACCTGAAGTGCTGACAACAGGGCAGAGCTCTGCTAACTTCTGCCCAGCATCAACAGCAGTATCTGGGGAGTTACAAGGAACTTCCCCAGCTGAAGCGCTGGTCACCGGACAGAGAGTCCAAGACCTCTGCCCCACACCTGTGTCAGTTTTGGAGGCTCAGGGTGAGAAGGTGGAGATCACTTCCCAGCAGCAGATACAGGGGGAGAAGGGAGAGGAGGTGTTTGTTGTCCCTCCTCAACAGTCGGCCAGGGTGGAGAAAGCGGTCTTTCCTCCCCAGCAAAGATCCGTGCACCTGGGAGACAATACCACAGACATGTCATCCCAGCAGCCAGATGTGGGAGTGGAGGAAGCCAGCCTCCTGCCCCAACGGTTAACCAGAGCGGAGGATGTGGAGTCCCCAGCAGAAGTGCTGGCAACAGGGCAGAGTGCTACCCACCTCTGTCCAGCAACAGCTGCGGAGTTCCAGGGAGCTGGGGCAGTCGGCCTCTCTCCCCAACAGTTAGCTGGAGGAGATGATGTAGGGAAGCTCCTACACCCACCTGAACTTCTGGCAACGGAACAAAGTGCTGCTGGCCTCTGCCCACAACTAACAGAGGGCAGATTTCCTGTAAAGGGGGATGGGACTGCAGTCCCCACCTGTATACCCCAGGGATGCTGGGCGGTCGGCCCAAATCCCCAACAGCATGACGGAGTGATCCCAGTCACCCTGTCTTCTCTCCAGCGGCTGAAAAGACTCCAGGGAGAAGGACCAGTCCGGGCCTCTCCCCAGCGGCGGATATGTTCTCTGAGAGAGGCAGAGGTTGGCTGGGTGAGGAATACTCCGTTTGGAACTATTTGTTTGGGGTACTGGGTGGATCCCAGCATTAGAGGACTGGAACCACTGACTAACTTCGGAGTCAACCCGTCTGGGGTCCCCTCCTGTGTTAGGCTCCTGCCGAAAGGGGAGAAATGTGACGGACCTAGCCGGGACACGGGCTGTTGGAGGGGACTGAGTGCGAGCCTATTACCTTGCGATTATGGGCCCTGGCATTTGGGGGAACAGTGCTCTTTGAGCTGCAAGCCTGGGACCCCTGAGCTGGTGATACTTGGATTCAGGTCCATGCTGGCCCCCCAATACACATAAAATCTGTATGTGTATTTGGCATATTAGCAAGAGACGCTAATGTCATGACTCATGAACTCCAGCCACCTGTGTTATGTAATTGAGTATAGTCTGGCTTGTAGAAGTGTTTCACCTATTGTTGTGTGTGCTAATTAACCCTGCAATTGAATGAAGGAGCCCAGTGTTGATTAAGATAATTAGCTCATGCTAATTAGGTTAAGCTTTAGTCATCTAGCTGTATATATGTGTGACATGTCAAATAAAGACTCATTCCTGATGTAGCCTACACTGGTGTTGTCTGGTGACTGGGTGAGCTAATGGGTCTTGGATTGTGTGGTACCGGACAGAGGAAGCATTTACGGCGGACATCTTGAGTACGAGGTCCGTCACAACGGGTTTATTCAATAAAAGCCAAACTATAGCAAAGAGCAAAATGCCAGTAAAAATAGCTAATATGGAGAAATTACCAAAACTCGCCTTGTAGCCATGCCATAGCTTAGCAATTTTAGCTTGATCTTTGCCTTTTTGATTCTGGTTCACTAGAATTTGGAGTTTAGTGAAAAAAAAAACCAAAACTATCCATAAGAGGCAGCTTACACACATCAATTCACTAATAAAAGGGATACTATAGGTAAGAGTAGGGATGGGCCCGGTGTTCGATTCAAACCCATGTTCGAATCGAACATCGGGCGCTCGCCCGTTCGGCAAGCCCAGAACTATTTGGGCCGTTCGCATCAAATTCGTGTAATGCGAACGGCCCGCAATGCACTGCGCCAGTCGCAGTGCATTGCTGGCTGATGATTGGCCAAGCATGCACTGTGACCCGCATGCTTGGCCAATCATAGAGCCAGCGGCGAGGAGAGCAATAATTGGCCACATGCAGGATGCCTGTGGCCAATTATAGCTCAGGGGGTTTAGTACACGCCCCACATTATAAAAGGCCGCCGCGCCGTCGGCCTCGTATATTGTGTTCCAGTTTCAGTGTGCTGACTGCTGACATTATGTGCTGTGATTCTGGGGATTAGTGTGTGCGTGCTGTTAGTACAGCATTGCAGTATCACATCTGGGGGGTGTCTATAGTATGCCTGTGAAGGGGCGCATGTTTCCTGTGCTTAGAACTGTCCCTGCACAAAGTGTCATTTTTGCAGGAAAAAAAGCTATTTAAAATCACTCACGGCTAATGAATTGATGGCCCCCGTAACACAGAGAGCAGTCATTCATTGAAAGTCATTGATAAAAAAAAAAGTCTTTGATTAAAAAAAAAAAAAAGCGTGGGGGTCCCCCCAAATTCAATTACCAGACCCTTCAGGTCTGCTATGGATTTTAAGGGGAACCCCGGCCCCAAAAAAAATGGCGTGGGGTCCCCCTCACAATCCATACCAGACCCTTCAGGTCTGAGATGGATTTTAAGGGGAACCCCGGCCAAAAAAAAAAAATGGCGTGGGGTCCCCCTCAAAATCCATACCAGACCCTTATCCGAGCACGCAACCTGGCAGGCCGCCAGAAAAGAGGGGGGACGAGAGCAGCCCCCCTCCCTCCTGAAACGTACCAGGCCACATGCCCTCAACATTGGGAGGGTGCTTTGGGGTCCCCCCCAAAGCACCTTGTCCCCATGTTGATGAGGACAAGGGCCTCTTCCCCACAACCCTGGCCATTGGTTGTGGGGGTCTGCGGGTGGGGGGCTTATCGGAATCTGGAAGCCCCCTTTAACAAGGGGACCCCCAGATCCAGGCCCACCCCCCTGTGTGAAATGGTAAGGGGGTACAAAAGTACCCCTACCATTTCACCAAAAAAGTGTCAAAAATGGTAAAAAAGACAGGAGACGGTCTTTGACAATTCCTTTATTAAAATCTTCTTTCTTCTGGTCTTCCTTCCTCCTTTCTTCATCCTTCGGTTTCTTCATCTTTTCCTTCCGGCATCTTCTTCCATCTTCTTCTTCCATCATCTTCTTCCTCCTATCCGCTTGTTCTTGCTCTGGTCTTCTCGTCCGGCATCTTCTTCCACGGCGTCGGTGTCTCTTCTGGGCAGCTCCGCGCAATGGGAGGCTCCCGCTGTGTGAGGCTTCGCTGCGTCTGACAGGTCTTTTGTAACGGAGGGCGGGGCCACCTGGTAACCCTGCCCCCTATGACGCACGGGGACGTCATGGGGAATTCCCTATGGCTTTTTTTTGTTGGCCGGGGTTCCCCTTAAAATCCATCCTAGACCTCAAGGGTCTGGTATAGATTTTGAGGGGGACCCCACGCCATTTTTTTGGGCCGGGGTTCCCCTTAATATCCATAGCAGACCTGAAGGGCCTGGTAATTGAATTTGGGGGACCCCCACGCTTTTTTTTTTATCGATGACTTTTTTTTTTTCTATCAATGACTTTTAATGAATGACTGTTCTCTGTGTTACGGGAGCCGTCAATTCATTAGCCGCGAGAGATTTTAAATAGCTTTTTTTCCTGCAAAAATGACACTTTGTGCAGGGACAGTTCTAAGCACAGGAAACATGCGTCCCTTCACAGTCATACTATAGACACCCCCCAGGTACGAAATTTAAAGGAATATTACACTTTTATTGTTTCATTTTAAGCATTATTAAAATCACTGCTCCTGAAAAAAACGCCGTTTTTAAAAAAAATGTTTGCATTGATACATGTCCCCTGGGGCAGGACCCAGGTCCCCAAACACTTTTTATGACAATAACATGCATATTAGCCTTTAAAATTAGCACTTTTGATTTTGAACGTTCGCATCCATTGTAACTAATAGGGTTCTTATGTTCGCACGGACTTTAGGTCCGTTCGCGGGTTCTGGTGCGAACCGAACCCGGGGGTGTTCGGCTCATCCCTAGGTAAGAGGCAACAAAATTAGCTTAATCCATTTGTGTATAGACCGCCCATAGACCTTTAGTTTCTCTGCCATTTAGGCCTTGAATCACTTTTGTTTCTGTCCATGGAATGGATGCAGGCAGCCCTAGTTACACCTCCCCTGGATGTGACTGACACAGCCATGAAAAAAAGGGTTTAATTTTCCCATCAGAATTCACTCACTGTAGAGGTTTTTAATCTCCTCTGTAAATTGAACCTTAAAGAAGAGTTTCCATTAAAAAATCAAATACTGCAGCTGCTGACTTTTAATAATCGGACACTCACCTGTTCCAGGGTCAAGCAATGCGGGGGGACCACGCGCTGTGATTGGCCGCGCAGTCATCTGGGACCTGTCACGTGTCCCAGATGACTGACAGGAGGGAGGGGGCAGAGCTGAGCCCTTCCTGCGCTGAGGGGAAGTGATGTCACCAGCCCAGGCACCGAAGGAGGCAGACTACAAGGGACCCCCTAGCAACAGGCATTTAGAGGTGAGTTAAAAAAAAAAGATTTTTTTTCTGTGCAACACCACTTTAAGCACATATAGGTGGTGGCTCCTAAAGGCAAATTACAGTGCAGGAGATGATACATTTTAAACACAAAATGGTAGAGTGAAAAATCTGGTGCAACTGTGCACAGTAGCCAATCAGCTTCTAACTTCAGCTTGTTCAGTTAAGCTTTTACAATACCACATGGAAGCCGATTGTTACTACTATGCACAGATGCACCACATTTTGCACTCTCCATTTTTACAAAATTGACCCCAATGTACAGTAAAGGAAGTCTAAACATGGATTTGGATGTCTCTTGACAGCACAATTTTAAGGAGGCTGTGTGTGTCACACAAGGCAGGGTTATGACTAGGCTGAAAAACAAACATAAATAGATCTGTGATTTAACTGCTAAATGTCAAAGAATTGAGCATTGAGACAGAATGCAGGATTGCAGGGGCATGATTAATACACTAAAAATGGTTCATTAAGCTAAAGTTATTTTGGTGCCTATAGTATATCTTTAAAGAGTGTAGATAGAACTATCCCACTTTTATGCCCGTACACACGGTCGGATATTTTGATGGAAAAAGTCAGATCGGATTATGTTATCGGAAAATCCGATCGTGTGTGGGCTCTAGCGGGCTTTTTCCGTCGGAATCAGGATCTCAAATTTTCCGACAACAAAATCCGATCAGACTTTTTCCGATCGTGTGGAGGGAATTCTGACGGACAAAGTGCCACGCATGCTCAGATCAAATTAAGAGACCAAAGCTATTGGCTACTAGCCTCTACGTAGTTCCGTCGTACGCAACGAACGTCACCACGTTCGGAACGATCGGATTTTCCGACAACTTTGTCCGTGTGTATGCAACACCAGTTTCGGACAAAATCCGTCTGATTTGATTTTGTGGTCGGAATTTCCGACCGTGTGTACGGGGGCTTAGGGTCAGACTCATAGAGGTATACTGGAAGGAGAGAATACCCTAAACATGGCATGGGTTTCTTAGTCGATATTTAAGACGCTTGTTATAACACTCATTTAACACATAACAGTGGTTTATTCAATAAACTCCAAACAATAGCAAAGATCAAAATGCAAAATGGAGGTACAAATAACCAATATGGAGAAATTCTCCAACTCGACTGTAGTATTACTAGTCATAGCTTGATCTTTGCCATTTGTATTTTGGTTCACTACAATTTGGAGTTTCTTGAAAAACTAAAAAAAAAAGTGCAAGGTGCTTCATGAGTTGAAAATACACCAGTTTAAAACTTAAAATAAAAGTGCAAACAATTTGATGTAGTAAAACTACAATTACAACTTGTTAACCATATAGTAAACAATCTGTACTGTAAAGGGCCATCATTTTTAAACTGTAGTATAGTATTACAATATTAAATTTTCAGTAACTAATTTTTAATGTCTGAGCAAGACATAGAAGTGATTGTCTACAAAAGTGACACGCCAGAGAATCTTTTTTGAAGATTCTGTTATTGGATCTGCACTTAGAACATTTCCTGGGATTTTGTGAACTGAAAGATTTGACCGCACTCGTGTCAGGTTGAACATTGCTTGCACAGATACAAGGTTGCTGCCTTCTTTTATGCCTTCCTTGCTTTGTCTGCTACTATGGCATACATTCTCGATTAAATTCACTAACAATTGTACTTGTTCAGACACTGGGGCTGATTTACGAACAGTTTGCGCCATGAGTTGAGGCGCACGGCGTTGCGCAATGGCCATTTTCGTATTTACAAAACATTTGCCCTGTAACACAGCGCAATTCCCCATTTACTATTATATTATCGGCGCACGGGAGGCGGCGATTGCTGCGCCACTATAGACATGGCGCACGGCATCTTCAACTCAGAATTTAAAGAAGCTGGAAGTGCCAATATTATGGGGGTGATGTGGGATGATGTGAGGAAGTATAGTTATAACTGTCCAAGTAACAAATATGCCCAAAATAGAATGAGAAAGTAACTTTCTCTGAACAAGCCTGCTGCGCCTGCAAGTACACTTAGAACTGCGTGAGGTCAATTTATGCACTTATGCGCAAGCGGCATTTGTGCACGTTCAAATGCTTTGGTTCACTGCGCCGGCAAAATCATAGTAAATGTCAAGCAGCGTAAATGCATTTGCATAACTTGAACGGGCGCACCTCTCAACTTGACTTTTTTTTACGCTGGTTCACTTTTATGTTTTTTTAAAGGATATTTGCTTTGCTAACAGGTCATGTTAGCATTAAGAAAAAAAACAAAATTAAGAAAAAAAATGTGTAGGGGTCCCCCGAAATTCCATGCCAGCCCCTTCCAATCTGGTATGGATATTAAAAAAAAAAATGGCGTGGGGGTCCCCATCAAAATCCATACCAGACCCTTATCCAAGCACGCAACCTGGCAGGCCGCAGGAAAAGAGGGGGGACAAGAGAGCACCCCCCCTCCTGAACCGTACCAGGCCACATGCCCTCAACATTGGGAGGGTGCTTTGGGGTCCCCCCCAAAGCACCTTGTCCCCATGTTGATGAGGACAAGGGCCTCATCCCCACAACCCTTGCCCGGTGGTTGTGGGGGTCTGCGGGAAGGGGGCTTATTGGAATCTGAAAGCCCCCTTTCACAAGGGGACCCCCAGATCCCGACCCCCCCTGTGTGAAATGATAATGGGGTACAAGAGTACCCCTACCATTTCACAAAAAAGTTTCAATTTTTTTTTGACAATTCCTTTATTTAAAGTCTTCTTCTTTCCATCTTCTTCGGGTCTTCTTCCTTCTTTCTTCCTTCATCCTTCGGTTTCTTCCTCCATCTTCTTCTTCCTCTGCTTCTTGCTCCAGTGTTCTCGTCCGGCATCCTCCTCCATGGCGTCTCTTCTTCCCCGCTTCGTTCTCGGGTCGCTCCACATCAATGGGAGGCTCCCGATGTGTGACGATTCTCTTCTTCTGACACTTCTATAAAGGAACCGTGCGTCAGAGGGGGGGGGTCACCGGGTGGCCCCGCCCTCCATTATATAAGAAGTGTCAGAAGAAGAGAAGCGTCACACAGCGGCAGCCTCCCATTGATGCGGAGCGGCCCGAGAATGAAGCGGGGAAGAAGAGACGCCGTGGAGGAAGATGTCGGATGAGAACACTGGGGCAAGAAGAAGAAGATGGAGGAAGAAACCGAAGGATGAAGGAAGGAAGAAGACCCAAAGAAGATGGAAAGAAGAAGACTTTAAATAAAGGAATTGTCAAAAACTGGCTCTTGTAATTTTTAAAATTTTTGACACTTTTTTTGTGAAATGGTAGGGGTACTTTTGTACCCCATTACAATTTCACACAGTGGGGGCGGTATATGGCGGTCCCCTTGTTAAAGGGGGCTTCCAGATTCCGATAAGCCCCCCGCCTGCAGACCCCCACAACCACCGAGCAAGGGTTGTGGGGATGAGGCCCTTGTCCTCATCAACATGGGGACAAGGTGCTTTGGGGGGGACCCCAAAGCACCCTCCCAATGTTGAGGGCATGTGGCCTGGTACGGTTCAGGAGGGGGGGCCCTAATTTCCTGCAGCTTGCCAGGTTGCGTGCTTGGATAAGGGTCTGGTCCCTGCGCTATTTTTTTTTTTTAGCGCGGAGTTCCCCTTAATATCCATACCAGACCTGTAGGGACTGGTATGCTCTTGGAGGGGAACCCATGCTGTTTTTTTATTTAAAATTAAAGTCGCCTGGCCTGGGGGCAACTTAAAGTCGTGTTTAAGTCACCCCAAGTTGCGCTGTTATTCATATTCAAGTCGTGTCCAAGTTGCCTCCAAAAGTCGCACTGGAAGTCGTGTTGCCCCTGTGTGAACCGGCTTTTAATGATACGGTGTGCGCTATTATCAATGGCATATTATTATAGCTGTTTCGCTTATGCGTGCGCCGGTTCAAACGCTCAATTAATGATTTATCTGGCGCACCAATTAAGGTATGAACCGGCGCAGCGCATTCATCTTAGTAAATGACCCCTATTGTCTTACTGTAGGAAATAATTTTGCAATAAAGGGGTACATATAGCATCTCACAAAAGTGAGTTCACCCCCTCACATTTTTGTAAATATTTTATTCTATCTTTTCATCTGACAACACTGAAAAAATGTCACTTTGCTACAATTTGTGAGTGTACAGCTTGTATAACAGTGTAAATTTGCTGTCCCCTCAAAATAACTCACACAGCCATTAATGTCTAAACCGCTGTCAAGAGCACCCCCAAGTGAAAATGTCCAAATTGGGCCCAATTAGCCCCCCCCCCCCAGTTTCATGTGATTCGTTAGTCCTTAGTGTTATAACAAGGTCTCAGGTGTGAACCTTGGTGTTATGTTATTGCTCTCATACAGGAAGATCTAAATACATGCCACGGTGGCACCTCATGGGAAATAACTGAGGATCTCTATAAAGATGGCCTTGGCTCCAAGATTGCCAATAACCTGAAACTGAGCCGAAGCACGGTGGGCAAGACCATACAGCGGTTTAGCAGGACAGGTTCCACTCAGTTCAGGCCTCGCAAATGGTCGACCAAAGAAGTTACAAAGAAGTAAGACTTTGGACCCAATGTTGACAATTGCACTTAGGGGTAAACTCATTTTTGTCGCCAGCAGTTTAGACATTAATGGCTGCCTGTGTGTGAGTTATTTTGAGGGGACAGCAAATTTACACTGTTATACAAGCTGTACACTCACTACTTTTACTTTGCATTGTAGCCAAGTGAAATTTCTTCAGCGTTGTCACATGAAAAGCTATAATAAAATATTTACAAAAATGTGAGGTGTATGGGTACTTATTTTGTGAGATACTGTACATAGCATCCAAAAAAGCCAACCACCATTAACTGTTATTCATGAACTACCCTACTATAGGTATAGTTTAGAATATTAGTTTCAGGAGCAAATAAAATTTACTGAGGCAGCTGAAGTGCTTGTAATGGTTAATCTCTTGAGAGAATCAAGGTATGCCTTTGTGATTGTTTGTTACCGAAATGATCAATTACACATTCAGACACAGATTCCAAAACACCTTTTTCAATTGCAAGAACTGCAAGATGATGAAGCCTTGATTGCCCCATTGTACCTCTGAGCCATGTATGAAGAAGTCTCAAAGCACTAAATGATCTTTCGCAAGAGCAGCTGCTCACACGAATTGTTAGGACAACTTGCATGATTTTTTTAACCGTGGGAAACATTAAAGGATCCAAAAGTTTAAAAATGTGCTGTGCTGTTAGTACCGCACCTTCCTGTTTTTTGCGTTCAAAGAAGTTTTTAGCAACAACTACTTCTTCATAGTCCAGATCAGTTTTGTAATGTTTTGCAAGTGCCTTTATGTCTTCTGACAGAAAAGATGAAGAAAGTGGGTTGCATGCCTCAATGCCCTTGACCAAATTTTCTTTAAATCGGAGCTCCACCCGATTTAAACATATAATGTATATACTAACATTCATCTATCCAAAACTGTATTTTTTTTTTTTTTTTACAGTACCTTTTTTTTTTTTGCTGCTGACATGCTGGACTTCCTGTCTTTGTGATCTCGGATATGGGTGGGGATATTACGGCTATTTTGTAATATCCCCTATCCGCACTGTGTCCTGGGAGCTTGCGTCATAGTTCCCAGGAGTCAGTGCAGCGGCCTGGCCCGAGTTAGATTTGGAAACCGAACGTGACGTCATTACGACAGTCACGTTCAGAGGGCGCCGCTCTATCTGCCATCACAACGGGGCGGGACTTAGGACGACGCTGCCCATTGTGATGGAAACAGGAGCTGCTGATGGCACTCCTATGTTTATGTTACTGCGCATGCGTGAGATCTTAGCTCCAACCGGCGTTGCATTCTGGGAGATGAACGTCACTGCATCCCGGAAGAGAATGCCTGTGGGCATGTGAAGCCCACAGGCATTCTCTTCCGGGATGCAGTGACGTTCATCTCCCAGCAAGATGAAAACGATGGGAATGAATTATATAAAGCGTTCTTTCAAGCTAAAAACACAATGGGAAACCAGCCAAAAAACGAGACATGTAAGTAACACATGTCCAAAGAAATTTGTTTAAAAATGTCACTCTAAAAAAAAAAAAAAATGTCAGTGGAGCCACGCTTTAATGCTTGAGAAACGATGGTCAAGTTCAGAGAGCATTCGGTCCAAGCAAGGGTAAAAGATTTTTGTTCTAAGATCATCTTCACTTGACAAATGATCACGTGGTGTTGGTCTGGCTTCGTACACAAAGTCTTCCATCATTTTTGTTTTTTTAATTTGCCTGGATGCTTGTGGATTCTCAGTGTCAGTGTCAAACAAAGAAACAGCTTTTTGAAGTATATCTCTTGATTTGGCATTGGTTCTTAGAGATCTTAATGAAGTACAAACATATTTTTTATACTCTAATGCAGTAGACAAATCTAGGTTTTCCTTCTGAAGAAACTTATGGAAAACTTCTGTAGTAGCCAGTAACAATTCAAACGCAAAAAGGCAGTAGCGCATTGATAACTTACGCAATTTAATCAACAAGCCAGTGGCTATGGCAGATTTCTCCTCTTTAAGACACTGCACAACAGCTGGAAAGTTGCGTATTAGGGCAGTAATGGAACGTATCTGGCAAGACCAACGTGTCTCTGAGAGCTGTACTAGTACTGTTTCTTTTAGTCCATTTGCGCCTGAACATCAATGAACTTTTGGTGCTATGTAAGAGATACACTAAAAAAAGTATAAAGGTTTTCTAGTGTTTGAAAAAAATCAGAAGCCTCTGGGATTGCTTTACAGGTATAGCAGAGTACAAGGTTTAGTTCATTGGCATAACAGTGAACATAAATAGCTTCAGGATGTTTTTTTTTTAAACTTTACTTGTGCACCACCAATTACGCCACTCTTTACTGCAGCTCCATCGTACGTTTGTAATGCTTGCGTCTATCTAACAAGTTCTTGTGGTAAAACCAAGGAAGCTTAGACTTCTGAAGTGTATCAAATGCTTTACTAAACAGGAAAAATCTGCACATACAAACTGTAGGATGAACAATACAATACAACACAACTTATAGCTTCACATATAAGCATGTATAATATGTACACATTAAGTAAACTAAACAGTTACTCAACTTAGGGGTTAAGATGTCCTTCATAGTTCCTTGTTCAAAGTCCAACTCACAAAAGCGTCTCCAACGTTATCCAGCTCCTGGAAGCCATCTTGTCCTTTGTCCTTCCAAAACACCACTCTCCCTCTGTCCCAAAACACATGTCCCTTCCAAACCCTCTCCATGCCCCTCCCACCCACTTCCTGCAAAACACCAACTTCCTAGCTATCTGGTTTATTTACATATCAATGGAGGGGGAAAGGGCCTTTGTAGACATGCTGTTACTAAATCTAAACTCTATATTTGCAATAAAGTCACTATACAAATGCCCATAGCAACACATACCACCTCTTGACTTTATAGGATAATATAGGAAACTTCTTAAAGCCTTTTGTCCAGGAAAGGGCAAAATAAACCCCCCGTATAAATGGGAGGAACAAATTCCCTTTCGACCCCCATCTTGTGGGCGGTCAGACGATTGGTTTGTCCCTGGAAGGCTGCAACATTACTTTTGAGCAGGGTTAACAATGTCTTTTTTGGTAGTTTGTAAAGAAAGTCCCAGATGAAAAGTCTCTTTTCTTCTTGGTCATAAGGAAAATGCTCAGATAAAAAGTCCACTCCAATTCAGCCACCTTTCCTCAGGCACTCTTCTGGTCTGTCTCCTCCCATCCAGTATGGTCATCTGCTCTGCCTGCTCCACCTCTCGATGCTCAATACCTGAAAAAAGTAAGAGACAAAGCAGATTATATGTTCCTTCCAACTGTGCCAAAAAACATAGCTCACTGCTCACATTTCTCTATCTGCCTATTTCTAACTGCAAAACTATTGTAGGGTGCCCACTGTTGCCTTGAAACACTTTCACGGAAAGGCATTGACTTCCAACGTAACGAATAAACTTGCATGTCTCTCCGTGCTGTCCTGGGAAGCACACAGGCCTGCTGTTGTTCAGTCTTCACAGCATGGCACATTTTTGCAAAATGCCCCATTTTATGGCAACAGAAACACTTAATGTGACTGAATCTACCATTCCCAACCATTTGCTTCCACTTCTTAAACAATGCTGGTGTAGGAATCCCATCTATTTCCTCTCTAGGGACCCCCACCTTAAGTAAATCAATCCACATGTGTCTCCTGGAGATCATAGGCCTTGCCTTCCTTGTATCTGACTCAACTCGGTCATTTGAGCTGATCAAATCCTCTGCTTCCAGGTTATGAGAAGTAACAGTGGCACATGTCCTACTTCTGCTTACAGGCTTTGGGCCTTTGTCCTTTGTTAGAGGGTCATTAGACTTGGTCTTGAGGGCTGCACACCACTCACTCAAATCTTCAGCTCGGCCTACAGGGGTTTGAACACACTTCAAAGCCACTGCAGGTTTAACTTTGATTACCCTCCTTTCTAAATCTGTTGCCTTGCTTGCAGTTTCTTCCAAACACTTGGATGCCACTGCAAGCTGCTCCTTCAGTAAATCTCTTTCTAATTCCGCCTTTTCCCTCTTTTCAGATTCAATATGTAGAGCATGCAGGAAGTGCAAACCAAGCACAGCAACTGCCCGCATCTCTCCCTTACTGAACCCAAAACTTTTGAGACTAAAATCTGAGGAAAGATCAGAGACTCCATCCCCCCAAGCTCTGTTCAAAGGTGAAGCATATGCAGCCAGCTCCTTTGCAACAGGCATCCACTGACAATTTCTGGCCCAGATAGGAAGGGTGCACGCCTTCAAGTCCTCCTGGACACCAGAAATCTTTGCAGCCTTACTCCTCCTAAACAGTGTACGCAGCATTTTCCCCCCAGCACAAGCAACAAAACACACAATATAAAACAGGTCTGCTTCAGTTGAAATTTTAGCACAAATCACGGCCGAGCCCCCAATTGTAATGCTTGCGTCTATCTAACAAGTTCTTGTGGTAAAACCAAGGAAGCTTAGACTTCTGAAGTGTATCAAATGCTTTACTAAACAGGAAAAATCTGCACATACAAACTGTAGGATGAACAATATAATACAACACAACTTATAGCTTCACATATAAGCATGTATAATATGTACACATTAAGTAAACTAAACAGTTACTCAACTTAGGGGTTAAGATGTCCTTCATAGTTCCTTGTTCAAAGTCCAACTCACAAAAGCATCTCCAACGTTATCCAGCTCCTGGAAGCCATCTTGTCCTTTGTCCTTCCAAAACACTACTCTCCCTCTGTCCCAAAACACATGTCCCTTCCAAACCCTCTCCATGCCCCTCCCACCACTTCCTGCAAAACACCAACTTCCTAGCTATCTGGTTTATTTACATATCAATGGAGGGGGAAAGGGCCTTTGTAGACATGCTGTTACTAAATCTAAAACTCTATATTTGCAATAAAGTCACTATACAAATGCCCATAGCAACACAACGTTTGACCAACACAGAGGACATTGGCTAAAGCATTAACTGTGAGGCAATCTTCCAAAGATTCTGTTATTGAATTTGCATTTAAATCTTTCAGTTCACAAAATCCCAGGAAATGTTCTTTTACAGCACTTGTGTCAGGTTCAACGTAGCGTACACAGATAGCAAGTTGCTGTTTTCTTTTATCCCTTGCTTCGTCTGCCATTATGGCATACATTCCAGATTTCTTTAACTCGCTAACAATGGTACTTGTTACTTCTTCTGAACAGCACTGTATGAGATCATTTTGTGATGAAGGTGAAGTTTAGGTTGCATTGCCTGGGGGCTTGTACTTTTGAAGGAAAGGATCAAATTGACATAAATAATTTAAACACTCTTTGAAATTGCCTCCATTTAGGGTTCCTTCTCCTTCTAAATGACCTCGAAATGATATGCCCTGCTTGGCAAGAAGCACTATGGTTGCAACTATTAGTTTTAGATACTCTCGCCTTTCTCGAATTTGGAATTCAGTAGCTTTTTCTATTTGTTCTACAACATTTCCACGCAGTTTAGAATCTTTACAAGCTGCCATGCCAACATGCTAGACTTGTGAAGAGCACTTCTTTCATGCTCCTTAAAGGAATCTAAAGCACGTTTCCAATTTTTAAAACCTTGTGTGGTTAATAATGCGTACAGATTGTGCCTCTTGCCTTTTGGGGCAAAATTTCGACAAGCAAAACAAAATGCAGTATTTTTTTTACATGAATATTCTAGCCAAGTATATTTTTCAAATCAGTGAAATTGGAATGATCGCTTTTGTGAACCAAACATTTCATAGGGATATTGCTTTAGTTTAGGCTGCATAGAACCACTATCCAAATCTCCTAGATCAATAACATCACAAACTGTAGTCATATCAATGGATCCATCACCCACTTTTGTATCTGTTGTGGTACTAGAAGTGCCTTCCTCTGCAAGTAAAATACTGTCATCACATTCTGAAATTTGATCCATGCTCATGGCTTCTTCCTGAGACTCAGGCTCAGCTTCCTCTGCTGCGTTTGACCCTTTTTTGCTGAAAAAATGTCTGATATCCATATCCTATGAAGAAATTATTTCGAGTTTGCTTTCCTGAACTATATATTTTTTATTCTGTTTAAATCGTCTTTTTTTAACTTAATATGTGTATTTATTGTTAGTGAGATTAGTTTCTTCTTGTATATAAAAAGTATACACCCACTATTTACTACAGGCTGCAGCAGTGGTTGCAAGAGTGCGCTGCCAACATCCCACTAGAAAATTGAAAATCGCTTGGCCCACACTGTTTCAGGTCTTTGAGCTCTCAAAGGCGGATATACATTTTGTGATATGTAGGCATTCATTAAGGCCCAATTCAAACCTTTCCAAATGCTTATTTTATTTAGGCACATTTATGATTTTGTTTTAAGGGTGTTACACCACTGCATAGGTGATGTAGGAAAATCTATTTTTTATTTAGAATTTATTGTCTACTTACCTGTTGTCATAGGGGGGTTTTGCCTCTTTGGTGTCTCTTCCATTCAGGCTCAGCCTCAACAGTGCCCCTCAACTCAGCCTGATCAACTTCAGATGAACGGAAAGCAGAAAGTTGTCAACAGCTGCATTGTGTTTGGACAAAAAACATTATGCAATATACAAACCACATATAGGGTTGGAGTTTTTTAATTCTCCAAAATGACAGAAAGAGAGGAGAAAGAGAGGAGAAAGATAGGATAAAAGATAGGAGAAAGATAGGAGAAAGAGAATGATTTGTACCTGTTTTGTTGTTGCATATTCGTATGCATTGTTGACATGCGTTTCGGTGCCATTCCAAAAAAATACTTTGATGTTCATTCTATGTTGCACATAAAATAGTATTAGAAAAAGACAAAAGCAATAAAAAAATATATTTTATGGTTGTCAGCATTTCCAAGCGTTAAATTGTGATTAATACATACATAACAATGTCGCTTGCCAAGTTCTCCCCATTTCCTTTGTGGAATTATATATTTAAGTATATATTATATATATTAAATGGGTAAGGTAAGGGTACCGTATGACTGTAATCTAGGTACGTAATTTTCTAATTTATTTCAGACTATAAATTCTATTTTACAAAATTATTTATAATAAACACAGTCTGTGATTTAAATTAAACTATTATAGGATTCTGTTTTAAAATCAATGTGATCAGACATCAGGCCAGGCCAGCATTTTCTCAATGCTAATTATTGAAGTACATATTGTATATATTAAATGGGTAAGTAAGGGTACTGTATGACTGTAATCTAGGTATTATTAGGTAATGTTCTAATTTATTTCAGACTAAAGACTTAGATAAAAAACCAACATTCTATTTTACAAAATTATTTTAATAAACACAGTCTGAGATTTAAATTTGACTATAGCCTATAGGATTTTGTTTTAACATCAACAGTCACCAGGTTCAGGGTTATCCATGCCCTTCCCTGAAATTCTAAGTGGTAGCAAAGGGGTACTAAGGACCGTCCAGCTGCTGTCAGTCTAATTGCTGTGAGGAGGAGGGAGCAGGACTGTGAATTGTCAATGTGTGTTTCTAGCTAAAGCAGGCACCTGCACCTTGGGGGGGGGGGGGGGGTTGAGGTTTTTGCACAGACCAGCCAAGAAAGGGAAGGGACATTTTTAGAAATAAGATCATTCATCTCGTGTGGAGCTCCTCCTCTGAAAGTATATATTAATATTATTGTAGCACCCTGCTAGATTGTTAGTGTAGCTGTTAGTTTAAGAAATTTTGCCTAGGACCAAGCCTGGGCTGTGAATCTGGGTCAGGGTTTAGTGACTCAGGGCTGGGTGACTCACCCTAGCAGCTTCCCTGGTGCCTCCCCCTGTTTTCTGGGACATTGGAGAATGTTCTGGACATAGTGGTTGGAGGCTAGGAGGAGCTGCTTGGAACATTTATGAGGGCCTCAGCAAATTGCCAATGAAGAGCTGGCAGGGGGCAGACCACCTCATAAATAGACGTGAGCCATGCCAGGGAGGGGCAGTTGGGTGGAAGATTGGGATGGAGTGTGCTGAGGAGGCTGTCATGGCCCTTGAGGGTTCCCCCTAGTCTGGGGGGAGGGAGGTGACCTCAGGCCTGGGGATGCAAGATTCCTACCAAAACACCAAAACCCTTCCTTGAGGCATGGGAGCAAGGAGTGAGAGGACAGCGGGAGCAGGTCAGCACATCTGGGAGATCTCCTGAGAGACTGCCTGATGGGCTAGTGAGTGTCAGTCTGGAGTAGGGATGAGCTTCGAGTTCGAGTCAAACTCATGTTCGACTCGAACATTGCCTGTTCGCCTATTCACCAAACCGTAAAACAATTTGGGGTGCTCGCGGCAAATTCGAAAATCCGCAAGCACCCTGTAAAAGTCTATGGGAGAAATCTAAAGTGCTAATTTTAAAAGCCTATATGCAAGTTATTGTCATAAAAAGTGTTTGGGGACCTGGGTCCTGCCCCAGGGGACATGTATCAATGCAAAAAAAAGTTTCTAAAATGGCAGTTTTTTCAGAAGCAGTGATTTTAATAATGCTTAAAGTGAAACAAAAAAAGTGTAATATTCCTTTAAATTTCGTACCTGGGGGGTGTGTATAGTATGCCTGTAAAGGGGAGCATGTTTCCCGTGCTTAGAACTGTCCCTGCACAAAGTGTCATTTCTGCAGGAAAAAAAGCTATTTAAAATTACTTGCGGCTATAATGAATTGTCAGCTTAATTGACTCAATGACTGTTCTCTGTATTACGGGAGCCGACAATTCATTATAGCTTCATTATAGCTTTTTTTCCTGCAGAAATGACAGGGACAGTTTTAAGCATGGGAAACATGCGCCCCTTTACAGGCATACTATACACACCCCCCAGGTACGAAATTTAACCACTTCAATACCCGCCCATAGTCATATGACGCCCACAAGGTGGATCTACCATCCTGGGTGGGCGTCATATGACGTCCTTGGGTTCCCGGCCGCCTGGGGGGCGCGCGCGCGCGCGCCGCCGGGGCGCGGCGCGCGCGCGCCCGCGGCATCGCTCGGGACCCGGTGCGAGTGCCCGGCGGGCCGCGATGTCCGCCGGGCACCCGCGATTGCCCGTTAAAACAACGGGACCGGGCGGGACCGTGGAGCTGTGTGTGTAAACACACAGCTCCACGTCCTGTCAGCGGGGAGGAGACCGATCATGTGATCCCAGTACAGAGGATCACAAGATCGGTCTCCTCCCCTTAAGTCCCCTCCCCCTACAGTTAGAATCACTCCTATTAGGGACACACATTAACCCCTCCAGCGCCCTCTAGTGTTAACCCCTTCCCTGACAGTCACATTTACACAGTAATCATTGCAATTTTATAGCAACGATCGCTGTGTAAATGTGAACGGTTCCAAAAATGTGTCAAAAGTGTCCGAAGTGTCCGCCGCAATGTCGCAGTCACGAAAAAAAAATCGCAAATCGCCGCCATTACTAGTAAAAAAAAATAAAAAATAAATTCAATAAATCTATCCCCTATTTTGTAGACGCTATAACTTTTGCGCAAACCGATCAATATACGCTTATTGCGATTTTTTTTTACCAAAAATATGTAGAAGAATACGTATCGGCCTAAACTGAGGAAAAAAATTGTTTTTTTTTTTAAAAAATGGGATATTTATTATAGCAAAAAGTAAAAAATATTGTGTTTTTTTTTCAAAATTGTCGCTCTTCTTTTGTTTTATAGCGCAAAAAATAAAAACCGCAGGGGCGATCAAATACCACCAAAAGAAAGCTCTATTTGTGGGAAAAAAAGGACGTCAATTTTGTTTGGGTGTAACGTCGCACGACCGCGCAATTGTTAGTTAAAGCGACGCAGTGCCGAATCGCAAAAAGTGCTCTGGTAAGGAAGGGTGTTTAAAAGCCCTGTATTGAAGTGGTTAAAGGAATATTACACTTTTATTTGTTTCACTTTAAGCATTATTAAAATCACTGCTCCTGAAAAAACGTCAGTTTTTAAAACTTTTTTTTGCATTGATACATGTCCCCTGGGGCAGGACCAAGGTCCCCAAACACTTCTTATGACAATAATTTGCATATTAGCCTTTAAAATTAGCACTTTTGATTTTGAACGTTCGAGTCCCATAGACTCTAATAGGGTTCTAAAGTTCACACGAACTTTAGGTCTGTTCGCAGGTTCTGGTGCGAACCGAACAGGGGGGTGTTCGGCTCATTCCTACTTCTTACAGGCTCAATGCATGGCCATAGGCACCTCTTGTGCCCCATCTTACGCCAATTTATATCTTGGAGCATGGGAAAGAAGTATTCTTTTATCTTTATCCATTACCAAATTTTTAAATGATCAGCTCCGTAACATCTTTTCCAAACATTGGCATCTTTTAACAGACCATCATATCTTAAATAAACATCTTCGTAGCACTCCGGAATTGGTATTCTGAGGAGCCATCTCCTTAAAAGACCACCTATCTAGTAGCCACTAGGGATGACCCGAACACCCCCCGGTTCTGTTTGCACCAGAACCTGCGAACGGACCTAAAATTTGCGCAAACTCTAGAACCCCATTAAAGTCTATGGGACTCAAACGTTCAAAATCAAAAGTGCTCATTTTAAAGGCTAATATGCAAGTTATTTTCCTAAAAAGGGTTTGGGGACCCGGGTCCTGCCCCAGGGGACATGTATCAATGCAAAAAAAAACGTTTAAAAACTGCTGTTTTTTTCGGGAGCACTGATTTTAATGACGCTTAAAGTGAAAAAAAAAGTTAAATATTCCTTTAACCACTTCAACCCCGCCCACTGTCATATGACGTCCACAAGGTGGATCTCCCATTCTGGGTGGCATCGCTCTGTCCCCGGTGCGCGTAAACACACAGATCCACATCCTGTCAGTGGAGAGGAAACCGATGGTGTGTTCCCAGTACAGAGGAACACCTATCGGTCTCCTCCCCTTGTGAGTCCCCTCCCCCCACAGTTAGAATCACTCCCATAGGGAACATATTAACCCCTGCAGCGCCCCCTAGTGTTAACCCCTTCCCTGCCAGTCACTTTTACACAGTAATCAGTGCAATTTTATAGCAACGATAGTTGTGCAAATGTGAATGCCCTTGTTGCACTTTTCTCTTCTACCACCAGGTGGCCAGGAACTTGGTGGTACTAGATATGAGAAGGGCAACCCAAGGTCAGGTTATGGGTATATGGGGTATCTCAGCCAATGGGCAGGGGTTTTCTTGAATCCCTTGGCCTGCTGGGAGAGCCTATATATTCGGGTGAGGTCAGGTGATCTGTGTTCTGTGCCACCTGGACAGCTGTCTGTGTGGATGTGTGTTGTATTGCCCGGGCTGCTAAGCCAGAGATGGGGCCTATCCCAGGCTCACCTGGCTGCTAGGCTGTCTGAGGGCCTATCCAGAAGCAGGAAAGCAGCACAGGGTTGGGATTGGGGCTAGCAGTCCAACCAAAAGTGATGGTTCTGTCGGCCGGAGAACCTGTTGTGGCCGGAAGTGGAGGGGAAGCTGTCGCCAATAAGGGACTATCCGCCTTATACCAGGGACCACAATGAGTAACTGAAGCAAGTACCTGAGCAGTATTCTCACCAACCAGGGACAGTGAAGAATCAGGAAACTTCAGTGGGAATCAAGCCAGGGACTCAGTCAGCAGAGGTAACACTTGCAGATCAGCATTGTGTGTCAAGCTAGGGATCGAGCTGGCCAGCGTGGGTGAAGCTTGGGAGGTATCTAAAGTGCCAAGCTAAGGACCCAGCAGAGAAGCAGAAGCAACGCTTGAGGAAGATATCACTGTGAAGATTGAAGGACCTCAAGGGATTCAGTGAATCAGTGGGACTAGTGAGAGCCTGGGAGCTCAGTGTGCTGAAGAACTACAAGGAAAGGTTGTAGTGAAAGTAAAGGTCCTTGTGTTTGGAACTAATAAAGACTGTTGCCATAAGAGACAGCATTCCTACACATGCAGATGTGGAGTCTTGCTGGATGCCTTTCCCTGCATGGCTGTCCTCCTATTGTAGTCTCGGAGTCTGCCAATCCATCTTCTAACTATCTAAAGGTCTCCTGGCCCTTAACCTCTCTACCCAAAAAAGATTGTTAAAAGAAATAAACGTTCTTTTGCATTCATGAAGTGTTTGGTGCCCAATAACTTAATTACTCTGCACCCACCATGCCTCACAACCCACCACATACTGAAGGATGTCAGCTGTCTCTGGCCCTGGAGGTTCTCATCAGACCAAAGGAGGCCTGGGACCTTGCTACATTTGGCGCCCAATGTGGGGCTAAGGCATTATCTCTGCAGTCGCCACCCTTAGCAACCGGCCTCAGCTTCATCAGGATTTCGTCTGGCTTCGTGGGAAGGTGGCAAGTAACCTTTACACTTCTAATGGACTGTGTTGTCGTGTATATTATCAATGTGGGAAAGAACCATCAAGTCTCACTGCTCAGGGGAGAGGATCAGCCTGGTCTTTTGACAATTCCCGTCAGCGCTGTGAGGGTTAATACAGACTCCAAAATGAACTCCAGTACAGTTTTGGCATGCCGAAGCATGAAGAAGGTGGGTGCCACTGTTCTCAGAGAACATTTGCACCAATCCGTTGGCAGGGGGAGGAGTTCCTGCTCTGCAAAGGAGGATAAGGAAGTGCTGCCATGTGTGTCTGATTGTGGCTTGAAGAGAAAGATGGCGCAGTTCGTGAGTGAAATGACGGATTGGAGAAAGTACGCTCTGGGTGTTTGTTTCGGCCGAAAGACGCAAAACCCATCCTGACTGACACAGGAGTGCGATATACACCGAAGGGCAAGCTTGCCTTGTATACGGCTGGAGGCTACGAGTCTCTGGGACTGATCTGTGAAAAATGTTCTGGCCTGACCACGCAGTTGAGGCCTTGGATCATCTGTGGACGCTGTGGTGAGCATCTGTTTGAGGTTGTCCCTCCAACTCTACCTCAGCGGATCCTACAAGTTGATTGGAATAAGAATGTTGCTATCCTGGCTGGGAGTGATGTCCAGAGCCAGTCGGTTATAACCAGAGTCGTGCAGGAGGCTGCTCAGTGACTGCCCCAGGACCCAGCGCACTGATCACTCCTCGAGGCTGTGGTCGGGCCCAACTGCTCGCCCTGATGTGCGAGCGATCCGGGAGAAAAGTACCTGAGCCGAGTAAGCCAGCGAGAAGTGAGAATGGTGTGCCTGTGGGGGAAGTGATGCCCGTAGCCATCAAGGGAGATGCCATAGTGGTGCCAGCTAAGGCACATGCCAAGCACAACCACATCCCGGCCGAAGAGTGCTCTACCATTTCAGATTCAGACATTATGTCTGACGGACTATCGGAACTATCGGAGGTGACGCTTGCAGAGCAGCCTTGCGTGTCAAGCTAGGGACCGAGCAGTCAAGTGTGGTTGAAACTTGAGAGGTATCTAGAGTGCCAAGCTAGGGACCCAGCAGAGAAGCGGGGATGACGCTTGGGGAAGATACCACCGTGAAGATTGAAGGTGCTCAAGGGATTCAGTGACAGTGAATCAGTGGGACTAGTGAGAGACCGGGAGCTCAGTGTGCTGAAGAACTACAAGGAAAGCTTGTAGTGAAAGTGAAGGAACTGTTATGCCTTGTGTTTGGAACTGTTAAAGACTGCTGCCAAAGGAGATAGCATTCCTACACATGTAGATCTGGCATCTGGCTGGATGCCTTTCCCTGCATGGCTGTCCTCCGATTGAAGTCTCGGAGTCTGCCAATCCATCTTGCAACTACCTAAAGGTGTCCTGGCCCTAAGCCTCTCTCCCCAAAAAAGATTGTTAAGAGAAATAAACTTTCTTTTGCATTCAAGAAGTGTCTGGTGCCCAATAACTTAACTACTCTGCACCCACCATGCCTTACAACCCACCACATACAGAAGGATGTCAACTGTCTCTGGCCCTGGAGGTTCTTATCAGACCAAAGGAGGCCTGGGACCTTTCTACATAAGTGTATGAGGGTTCGCACTCTGTCCACATTGGCATTTGTTTTTCGCGTTTTGGCTGCCCACTTCTTGCTTGATCGTATACCTCTTCCTACCCCTCCTTAAACCACCTATGCCTTTCAAAAACACTTGATTTATTTTATTTCACTTGCACTTTTGCCAAGTTTCACGCAAATTGTGATGTTAATCCGCGGCTCCAGATTCCGTCAAAAGCACAATGCACACACTTGTTATTTCTTCTACTACTCCGTAAAGACTGAGTCAACTGGTCTGTGACCAAAATGAGTGCAAGTTAGAACATGTCAGAACACACTAAGGTGCAAATGACTGTGACTCACCAACATAGTGCTACGCTGCAGGCATTTATGGAATTAAATTGTCACACCTTGTAGTGGGGTATATATAGTACGCTGCAGAGACAGTTGCTCCCCCTCTCGCCATGTCCTTTGTCAATCAGCACTGAAACCCACTCCCTTCCCTAGCCCATCACATTTGACCAGAGGCGTAACTAGAACCTTCAGGGCCCGGGTGCAAGAAACCATAAAGGGCCCCCCTGACCACCAGCCAGGGCGCACCCAAGGTGGCAGAACGCCAGAGCTCAGTCACAAGTGCGACCTTTGGGACCCCAGCAGTTCTGCCACGAGTGTCAATATTTTTTTTATTTTAGTTATTTTATTTGTTACCATTTTATTTATTTTTTCACAATTTTTTTTTTTTAATTATTATTATTATTTAAAAAAGATTAGGAGCCCGGTGGGGGGCGGCAGGGGGGGTGGGGCTTGGGTGAGATATCATATGTAGATATTTGACAGCACAAGTTCGTGCAAAGTTTTTTATTCAAGAAAGCTCACATCACAAAATGATGTAGTGCAACTTTTCAGAGCCACGCAGGACCCCTTTGTCAGGCATGTGATAAGACATGCCTGACAAAGGGGTCCTGCGTGGCTCCGAAACATTGCACTACATCATTTTGTGATGTGAGCTTTCTTGAATAAAAAAAAGTTTGGATGAAATTGATGATCCTTGGTGTGCTGTCAAATATCTACATATTGTTCAGGTTCCAGAATCCAGCTGACAGTCGCTACAGCATCCAGTACCTTAAGAGCTCATTCCAGAAATGTGTGGGATGGGAATATGGACTGTGGGTGTCATATCAGGGGTCTAAACAGACCTCTGATGTTTCATCTGTGAAACAGAGAATTGAGATTGAGGACACAGCCCACAATCTCCATCTCTGCAGCCTCAGCTGCACAGAATAAATGGACAGAAATGGCTCCATACAGAGCTTCCTGTTCATTCACAAACTGAAGCATAGTAAACACAGTTTACTATGCCTCAGTTATAAATGAACTGGGTCAGTGATCCCTGCGGCTGACTGACTCTATTCATTAAGACAAGGGAGGAGCCGGTAAATTACACATTTACCGGCCCCTTCCCCACTCTTCATCCAGAAGCATCACCCGCAACAGCCGGAAGGAGAGGGGAGGGGGGAACCCGGCAGCACTGTGGGGGATGAGGGGAGCCAAAGAGTACACAGGGGGGCATATTGAGGAACCGTTACCCTTCATTTTCCTCCTGCAGCAGCTGAAAGACCGCAGGAGGAAAATTAGGAGGATTGGCTTCTCTATATGCCACCCCTCCTATCCAGGTGTGATGGGATGAGTGTCAGTGTTGGGGGTGATGGGATGAGTGTCAGTGCTGGGGGTGATGGGATGAGTGTCAGTGCTGGGGGTGATGTGATGAGTGTCTGTGCTGGGGGTGATGTGATGAGTGTCAGTGCTGGGGGTGATGTGATGAGTGTCTGTGCTGGGGGTGATGTGATGAGTGTCTGTGCTGGGGGTGATGGGATGAGTGTCAGTGCTGGGGGTGATGGGATGAGTGTCAGTGCTGGGGGTGATGGGATGAGTGTCAGTGCTGGAATGATGGGATGAGTGGCAGTGCTGGGGGTGATGGGATGAGTGGCAGTGGTGGAGGGGGGGAGGGATGAGTGGCAGTGGTGTGGGGGGGAATGAGTGGCAGTGGTGTGGGAGGGAATGAGTGGCAGTGGTGTGGGAGGGAATGAGTGGCAGTGGTGTGGGAGGGAATGAGTGGCAGTGGTGTGGGAGGGAATGAGTGGCAGTGGTGTGGGGGGGAATGAGTGGTGTGGGTGTGGGGGGGGGGGGTCAGTGGCAGTGCTGCGGGGAGGGATGAGTGCCAGTGCTGAGGGGGATGCGATGAGTGCCAGTGGGGGGGGGGGTGGCAGTGCTGGGGGGGGGGGGTGTGATGGAATCAGCAGTGGTGGTGGTGGGGACTGGGTTCATTGGCAGTGCTGAGTGCCAGCATCAGAAAGACTTACTTGCTGTCAGTGTCCACTCGGTTTCTTCTGCATTGCTCCGTGTCTCTCTCGGCTCCACGTGTCTCTACCTACATCTGTTAGGAAATGGGTCCTCCTCACACAGCAGCTGTGACCTCCTGCAGCTCCTCCTCCATCACTGTACTGGGTCAGCTAGCACTCTTCTAGATTCAGCTCCCCAACTGCACGGCCCATCATCAACCTGCGGCTGCAAATGGAATGGGAAAACCCGGCGGACAGACAGTGTGGGCGGTCCGCTGTGCAGTGAGTTTCCCTGTTCCGACCTGAGCCTAACTAGAGAAGTCAGCGGGCCCCCCCACAATGGCAGAACACCAGGACCCAGTCGCAAGTGCGACTGCTGCGACTCTGGTAGTTCCGCCACTGCATTTGACTCAAAACAGAAAAGGCTGGGGGAGGACACAAATTACCTGAAGTACGGAGTCGGACCTACTGGGTAAACTAAAATGTATTTTGGAAATTAGAAGTACTGCTGCCTTCGGTCACCTGCTTGGATTTTTTAAGGACAATTATTGACTTGGTCTTGCAGAGCTGGTGAGGAAATGGTTTGAGCAGAGCAGCCCTGCATTATTATACCACACTGCACTAGGTTCTGCTTCAACATGCAACCCAAGGGCCACATGGGATCCTTGCATACATATTGTGCATCCCTCAGCTATTAGTAGCTAGAAGGCAGTGTTTTGCCTGTCTAGGTACTGTCTAAGACCATCATCCAATGCATATATGCTTGAACAAGCCTTTCAATATAATGTGAGAGGGAGGTCATATGACTTCACAACCCTCCCCCGGATCACGCTACTGCTCATTAGCCATCAATCTATGTACAGTATCTCACAAAAGTGAGTACACACCTCACATTTTTGTAAATATTTTATTATATCTTTTCGAATGACAACACTGAAGAAATTACACTTTGTTACAATGTAAAGTAGTGAGTGTACAGCATGTATAACAGTGTAAATTTGCTGTCCCCTCAAAGTAACTAAACACACAGCCATTAATGTCTATACCCCAAGTGAAAATGTCCAAATTGGGTCCAATTAGCCATTTTCCCTCCCCGGTGTCATGTGACTCATTAGTGTTACAATGTCTCAGGTGTGAATGGGGAGCAGGTGTGTTAATTTGGTGTTATCACTCTCACTCTCTCATACTGGTCACTGAAAGTTCTACATGGTACCTCATGGCAAAGAACTCTCTGAGGATCTGAAAAAAATAATTGATGCTCTACATAAAGACGGCCTAGGCTATAAGAAGATTGCCAAGACCCTGAAACTGAGATGCAGCACGGTGGCCAAGACCATACAGCGGTTTAACCAGAGATAATCCAGAGGTTGTCTTTGGGAAATAGACGTATGAGTGCTGCCATCATTGCTGCAGAGGTTGAAGGGGTGAAAGGTCAGCCTGTCAGAGCTCCGACCATATGCCGCACTCTGCATCCAATTGGTCTGCATGGCTGTCATCCCAGAAGGAAACCTCTTCTAAAGATGATGCACAAGAAAGCTGAAGACAAGCAGACCAAGTACATGGTTTACTGGAACCATGTCCTGTGGTCTGATGAGACCAAGATTACTGCAGTTTTTGATCCATACACTGTAGCATGCCTGTCGTTTCTGGTCATCTCCTGTAGCATAAATGCAATTTCTGACCATCTCCTGTTGCATGACTGTATTCTCTGACCATCACCTATAGCGTAAATGTAGGACAGCAATCAAGATTGTAGACAGACCTCAAAGTCCACTCTCCTAAGGGATGAATTATAAAAAACTATATATCACTTCTGGAGCTGAAAACGACTACTATAAACTAGGGGTGCAACGGATCGTCGCCGATCCGTGATCCGAACGGGTCACCCTGTTCGGATCGGCACACCCCGCGATCCACGGAGCGCTCCTCGGCCTTAGGAAAGGCCGCAGCTTCGGCCTAGCTCCAGAGCGGCGGCCATCTTGGTACACCCGGCGGCCTTAGGAAAGGCCGCGGCTTCGGCCTAGCTCCAGAGCGGCGGCCATCTTGGTACACCCGGCGGCCGTTTACAATGTGATCGCTCCGTCAAACGACGGAGCGATCACTTGTAAACATACTCTGCATTACACCCGGCCAATACTCTGCATACTCTGCATTACACCCTGCCAATACTCTGCATACTCTGCATTACACCCTGCCAAATGCCAATACTCTGCATACTCTGCATTACACCCTGCCAATACTCTGCATACTCTGCATTACACCCTGCCAATACTCTGCATTACACCCTGCCAATACTCTGCATACTCTGCATTACACCCTGCCAATACTCTGCATTACACCCTGCCAAATGCCAATACTGTGCATACTCTGCATTACACCCTGCCAATACTCTGCATACTCTGCATTACACCCTGCCAATACTCTGCATACTCTGCATTACACCCTGCCAATACTCTGCATTACACCCTGCCAATACTCCGCATTACACCCTGCCAATACTCCGCATTACACCATGCCAATACTCTGCGATACCCAGGCAATATTACAGTGGGGAGATGGCGTGGATATTACAGTGGGGAGATGGCGTGGATATTACAGTGGGGAGATGGCGTGGATATTACAGTGGGAAGATGACGTGGATATTACAGTGGGGAGATGGCGTGGATATTACAGTGGAGAGATGACGTGGATATTACAGTGGGGAGATGACGTGGATATTACAGTGGGGACTATATAGTGGTGGAATTTTCACAGGTTTTTGAAATTCAATTATTATTTGCTGATCCGAAAAATGATCCGATCCGTGACTTTGATCCGAGGATTGATCCGATCCGTGAGTTTTTTGATCTGTTGCACCCCTACTTTAAACCACTGCTTTAAAATATGGCTACCACAGAAGTTCAAATATTTGAAAAAAGAAAGAAAAGTAAAACAGATATACTATATAATCCTATGCAATCAACATCTTAACAAACACAGTATTTTATGACAAATTTATAAAGACACAAAAGTTCTGGAGGTGGTGAGACAGTTGAGACATCATGTTATCTTCATGTATGTGAGTAAATTAAATTAACCTAACACCTGCGCAAAGGTAAATAATATACAACTTATACAATGTAAATAAGAGCTGCACATTATAAAGCAAAAATGCTTAGCTATGACTAGACTGGAAATTAATTAACTCAAATAAAGTGCACATGCATCCATAAAACCATTAGTAATGTGATAAGTTAATAAAGTGCCTTAAAGTTCCAAAAAAATCTCAACAATGGTAAAAAGGGAAGTCCTATAGACACTCTGTGTAATCCAACAAATACTTCTGTGTTCAGAAACACCCGTGACTCAGTCTATCTTCTCTCTATCGACAATCATATATGCATCCATTCCTACTCACCAGAGCATATTGACCCGCATTACAGGTAGTCAAAAACAGCATGTGTGATTTTTTTCTCTAGAAAGACGAACCACCCGGGGCAAGTATCGCTGGCGTTGCTCCGAAGGTCCTGGGTACTCGTACCGGCTCATGTGGAGGTAAGAAAGAAGCCTCTCATTAAGTGGCCTATCATTGAGAGGCTCCTTTCTTACCTCCACATGAGCTGGTACGAGTACCCAGGACCTTAGGAGCAACGCCAGCGATACTTGCCCTGGGTGGTTCGTCTCTCTAGAGGAAAAAAATCACATGGGCTGTTTTTGACGGTATTATAGAAAACTGTCAAAGTTTAGGTCATGAACTTTTACTTAGGAGTATAATACCATTGCTGCTAACTTCTGTGGTTAATTACTAGACATGTGCAATTTGTTGCCTTCCGAATTCGTTTTTTGGAAATATTCTAATTAACGAAAACCCGTTTAACAAATTTTTCCGAAAATGAGAAAAATGAACATTAAAAAATAAGAATGAGAATCCGAAAATTAAAAAATAAAAAAAATCCGAAAATAAGAACGAAAATCCGAAAATAAGAATGAAAATTTTCAGATTTTTGAATTTTCAAATTTTTCGGATTTCCGAATTTTTGAATTTATGAATTTATTACGAATTTTGATCATAACGAATGACCCAAAAACGAAAATAAAACCGAACAATTTTTTTGGCAGTGCACATGTCTATTAATTACACAGAGGACCATCTCTGTGGAGATGGTGCTTCAGCTTTATTGAGTAAATAAAGTGGATAATTTCACGCAAAAATAATGCTAAAGTGAATTAGTGCAATAATACAAGTATCCAGCAGGTGGCACTAATACTATCTAAAAGCATAAATAGTCAATATAAGCACAATACAATGGCTAATAAAATAAATAGTGACAGTCGTCTAATATTTAAAGTGCCAAGTGTATAAATATGCACAAGTAATGAGTGACAATTGGTGTATAAATAATCAAAAAGTAATAATCATGTGAATCATGTGTAAAAATATAAAATAAAGAATCGAGGAACAAATTATATATGGATGGAAACCATATATGTGAAAGTAAATCTGTGAATAAATAAATAAATATGAGGTAGTCCCAGAATAGATAAATGAATGAAAAAATAGTCCAAATAGATAAACCGAGTCTTAATAGTGTGGTGGCATAAAATGCTGATCCATAATAAGGATAAATCCCAGATGAATCTGGGATCAACAACAATAAGCATTCTTTTTTTATCTGTGAAATTTTGTCAATTCAAGGCCATGGAGGAGAGGCAAGGTCAGGCCAGGCTATGAAGGGGGTGCAGGAGATGATTGATCAGTGCCACAGTCAGGGCAGCGCAGTCCTGTGCCAGTGTCCCAGTGTGCCAACCTGTGCTTGAGCCCCTGACCCCTCCCTCTGCCCGACCTTTACCCCCACCTATGCAGGGCTCCACTGCAGTGGTCCGGAGGTGCCAGTCCAGTGCTGATTCATTCCTCAGCCATGGTGCTGGCACTGCCTGCTGATTGGCTTCTCCGCTGCTATCTCCCTCACTGACACCAGCACCGAGATAGAGAGCACTGACACCAGCACCAAGATAGAGAGAACTAACACCAGCACCGAGATAGAGAGAACTGACACCAGCACCGAGACAGAGAGCACTGACACCAGCACTGACACCAGCAACTCGCTGCCGGACCCAAAAATATGACACCGCTCAACCTCTTCAAACAGGAGGGTACTGCATATAGTACGGTGTGCTTTTTTTTTTTACAAGTGAGCCAAAGGTAGAAAAAAGGTGCTAGATTATATAAATCGTTTATAGAGTTATGCATATAAATGGTCTACTGGTCACATGTGTTGAATTCCTCCGAGATCCATGCCTCATTCATTTTTATAAATGTGAGGTAGTCAACACTGTCGTGAGCTAGGCGAGTGCGCTTATCGGTCACGACCCCCCCTGCTGCGCTGAACGTCCTTTCGGACAGGACACTGGACGAGGGGCAAGCCAACAGTTCCATTGGGCCGTTAACCCGATGTAGTTAGACACCTGTCGGTCTAGGCGTTCCCTGATGCTGGATTCGGATGACACCTGTCGATGGGTCGACTGAAAGAATGATCTCATATCAGAAGTGACCAACACATCTTCAAACCGCCCTCTTCTTGCAGGCGCTGTTGGATTGGTACCCGCAACTCTTTCTCTGGGAGTGGGAATTCCTCTGCCAGCGCACGCAAAAGCAGAATGCAGCATTTCTCTAAGCAAGGCCTGGAAGTGCTCCATTCTGACAGCCCTCTGTGATGGTGGTAACATTTCCGCCATTTTGTGTTTGTACCGGGGGTCTAAGTACGTTGCCACACAGTACTGGTCCTTGACCTTTATGCTTTCCCTGTTAAAACACTGGAGCATGAAGGCCTCCATTGCACTAAACTGGAAGCGGTGTGGTGGCCTGGCTCCTGCTCATCATCCAGGATAATGTCGTCCTCCTCGTTCTCCTCCCCCCATCCACGGACAACAACAGGGATCCCAGAAAGGTTTAAAGCATGCTCTTCTTGCTCCTCCTCATCCACCCAGGCACCATCCTCCTCTGACTCCTCTTCAGACTCCTGTTGTTGACTTGTCTCAGATAGAGTAGCCCCCCCTGGGAATTCATCCAGCATTGCGACTTCCTCATCTTCCTGCTCCTCGACGGCTTGAGGAAGCCCTCCCAGCATTTCAGCCTCCGATCAGGTACGTGATACTATCAAGCATATAGAAGGTTGAGTTCCATCGCGTCGGGCAATCACAAATAAGACATCTGACCGGCAGATTGTGTCGCCGCTGAATGTCAGCAAGGCGAGCAATGGCCGTGTAAGATCTTCTGAAATGGGCTGAGATTTTCCTTGCCTGCAGCAAGATGTCCTGGACCCCAGGGTATTTGACAACAAATCGCTGCACGACCAAGTTTAAGACGTGTGCCATGTGTAATTTTGCCCTTTTTCAACGTGCTAAGCAGATTGGCACCGTTGTCGCACATCACTACCAACTGTCAAATTGAGTGGTGTTAGCCACTGATCTGCCTGTGAACGCAAAGCTGAAAGGAGTGCAGGGCCAGTGTGGCTCTTGGCTTCCAGGCACAACAGACGCAGAACAGCATGGCAACGTGTCACCTGGCATGTCGACTAGGTTCTGGGGATCTTGGGGGGCGCAGCGGAAGAGAGGGTAGCAGCGGAAAAGGAGGAGTCAGCTGAGGAGGAGAGGGAGGATGGAGGAGGAGAAGAAGAGGCAGGCCTGCATGCAATTCGTGGCGGTAAAACCAAATCTACATGGGTGCCACGGGTTACATGCTTGACGGCCGTCAGAAGGTTCACCCAGTGGACAGTAAAAGTTATATACCTTCCCTGCCCGTGTTTGCTAGACCACATGTCTGTGGTCAGATGTATCTTGGCATCGACACTGTGTGCCAGAGATACATTCACTTGCCACTGAACATGGCCATATAGCTCTGGGATGCCCTTCTGTGAGAAATACTTCCTTCCTGGGACCTTCCACTGTGGTGTTCCAATGGCCACAAATTTTCAAAAGGCCTCCGAGTCCACCATTTTATATGGCAGTAGTTGGCGGGCTATCAGTTCTGACAAGCCATCGGTCAACCGTTGGGCAAGAGGGTTATCCGACGTCATCATTTTTTTTACGCTCGAACATTTGGCCCACGGAAGCCTGCCTTTTTCCAGAAAAACGTGAGGACGGCATGATGGAAGGTGGAGTGGAGGACAATTCTGAGGAGAGAGGAGAAGGAGAAGTAGAAGAGGCTGGACGGTGAGAGCCTGGAGTGTGGCTTTGTGGGTTCTGATGGCGTTGCTCCCACTGGGTTCGGTGATGGCAGCTCATGTGCCTTCTTAAGGCGGTCGTCCCTAGGTGAGTGTTGGGCTTACTGCGACTTATGCGTTGCATGCAAAGGCTGCAGATGGCAACTCTATTGTCAGCAGCGGACACGTTAAAAAAAGCCCACACTGCGGAGCCATGTGCCGGCATCCTGGGAGCGCCAGATGTGACCGTACATGGTTGATGCTTCGCTTCTGATACATTAGCAGTCTGGTTTGTCCCTCCTGTGCAATGTAAGTTCCGCCTGCTTCTCCTCCCTATCTGCTGGTCCATCTCTCCCTCTGAACTCCCATCCTCTTCCTCTCTTGTGGGCACCCACGTGACGTCCCTAGACACGTCATCATCGACGTCACCTTCCCCACCGCTATAATTAGAGATCTCCGAGTAGGCAGCAACAGCGGGGACCAACCTCCTTGGGCTGATCTGGGTACTGTCGTCAGACTGCTGAGTGGCGGTTGTTGCTACCTCCTCTTCCTGATCCAATGCCAAGAATGGCTGCGCATCGGAAAAGTCTTGTGATGCTGGATCGGAAAATAATTCCTGTAAATCAAGCGGAGGGTATATGGTGGTGTTGGTGGTAGTGTCTTTGGGGGTGCGCACAGCAGAGAGTGAAGAGGGTGCAGATTGAGAGAATGAGGAGGGTGCAGAAGAGTAAGGCTGAGTGAGCCACTCAACCAAGTCTGTGTGCGTCCTTTGACGTAATCGAACGCACCTTCTGCAACTTCTCACTTTGGCCCAAGCCTGGTGTTCCTGCCCTACCCCTACCACCCCTGTGGAAGGGCCTGCCTCTTCCTCTGCCTGTCATTTTTTAAATGACCTTGTGGCAAAAGTCTCTAGGGAAGTGCAGTATATGTGGAAGAAGGTATATAACACCCCGCTTCAATCTGTCGTTTTGGGGGGCCACTGGTCTATCACACCAGTTATAATACTTTTTTATAATTGCGTTTGTCACTCTTTGTAGTATCGCTGCAGAACCGCTCAGCAGTCACAATGCTGCACAGTAGAAATGCACTACACTATGCTTTCTATATTTGAAAGTATTTTATTATATTTAGTATATTATCAGTGTATTTCACCTCTATATACTGTACACCTATACCAGTCCTTAAAGGACTTTTGTGGACCTAATAGTAGTGAGCTAGTGTATTACAGACTATCCCTGCTCCAAACGCCAACCTTTCCCTACACTGAGAAATGACAGCTGCACAATCGTTGAGCACTGCACTATAATATGCTTTCTATGTTTGAAAGAAAGTATATTATGAGTGTATTTAACCTCTATATACTGTACACCTATACCAGTCTTTAAAAGGACTTTTGTGGACCTAATAGTAATAGCTAGTGATTAGACTGACTGTCCCTGCTCCACACAGCGTCCTTTCCCTACACTGACAAAAGACAGAATGTAAAATGGCTGCCAGATCAGGTCTATTTATAAGGTAGGGGGTATGTCCATGTGCTGAAATATCTCAATTGGCTGTCCGGTACCCCATGATGGATGTGTCATGGGTCAAAGTTCTTCACAATTTAAAAGAATATGGCTGCCGCGAACAGCGCAATAAGTCCGTCGGTTTGGCGAATCGCGAACAAGCAAAGTTCGCCACGAACCGACCATCAGGCGAACCGCAAGGCCATCTCTAATCTCATAGCCCCAGGGGGTTTTGGTATCAGAGGTCAGCAAAGCCTTGTAAGAGGTACAGCCATATCCTTCTCCTTTAGGAGCCTCTAAACCATGGACCTATAATGCTCAGTGTAACAATAACACCGTACCAGGGAAAGTAAAGGGAGAAAGGGAAGCCTCCACTGGTGTAGTATTTCAAAAATCAGTAAATAATTTATTGAGAAGCTTTAAAAGTGGACTCTTACATTAACATAGAATAAAACAGGCAAAAAGGTTTAAAAAGTTCACCGGGCGTTCTCTGCGCCTTCTCACGTCACCTTCCCGGTGTTCGTCTGCCTACGGCCACTCTGCCTCTCCGCCTCCCTATGATGTCACAGTCCCGGAGGATGCTGGGACTGTGAAATAATAATGGGGCGGGGTCACCATGTGACAGGAGTCGGTGGCCCCGCCCCTTGTCCCTATATAAGTCACAGCACAACGTGTCTCTGCCATTACGGCCAGAGACAGCATCGTGTCAACATCAGATGAAGAAAAAAGAACAAGAAGCAGAAGGCGGCAGCGGCGGCAGCGGCGGCAGCGGCGACAGCGACGGGGACGGGGAAGGCAACAGAAGCCCAGGCCACCGCTAGTAAAAGAGCTGGAAGAAGATAGCGGAGGCCAGGCAAGAAGAACAGAAGAGCGGGACAAGACCCCCAAAGTCGTAACAAGACCCCCAGACGGCGGCGGCCACGAAGAGGAAAGCCGGGCTCCTTCGGTAGTAAAAGAGCTAGCAGAAGATAACGGAAGAAGACCCCCGGAGCTGTGTAATAAAGTATTTTAAGAACTTGTGTTGTGTTTTTATTTACACTTTTTTCACCAGGTGAATGGGTAGGGGTACATCGTACCCCATACTCATTCACACAGGGTGGGGGGCCGGAATCTGGGGGCCCCCTTATTGACGGGGGCTCCCGGATTCCGATAAGCCCCCCCCGCCTGCAGACCCCGACAACCAATGGCCAGGGTTGTCGGGAAGAGGCCCTTTTCCTCATTAACATGGGGACAAGGTGCTTTGGGGTGGGGGGGCCGCAGGGGCACCCCCCATGTTGAGGGCACGCGGCCTGGTACGGCTTAGGAGGGGGGGTGCGCTCGCTCGTCCCCACCCCCTTTCCTGACCGGCCGGGCTGCGTACTCGGATAAGGGTCTGATATGGATTTGGGGGGACCCACCGTTTTTTCGGCGTAGGGATTCCCCTTTAAATCCATACCAGGTGTCAATCTCGCTGATCGAGGCGGCTGCATTGACTTCCTTCGCTAGTCCCGTCTACCCCTGTGCCACGTTCTAAATGAACGGATTTTACTGCGTGCGTGGGGCAAGTCCGTTCATTTCAAAAGTCCCGTGGACTAGCACACAGACGGCCGGAGCAGTCCGGCGGACAATTTTGAGTCAAAACTTCTTAATACAATCCCGCGGGATAGTCCGATCGTGTGTACGCGGCATAACAAGGCTTTGCTGACCTCTGATACCAAAACCCCCTGGGGAGATGAGATACCCCTGAAAGGTGAATTTTACTTTATTTTAAGGTGAGAGTTCTGAGAGACCAGAAACTGGATGACAAAATAGATGAATACCAGTGTCAACATAGATTCATTCAGCATTACAAACGCTCTGAGACAATTGGAATAACCCTGGAGCAATTTTTGGAGAACTATTTAATTGCTGTTTGATTTATCCTTATTGTGGATCAGCATTTTATGCCACCACACTATTAAGACTCGGTTTATCTATTTGGACTATTTTTTCATTCATTTATCTATTCTGGGACTACCTTATATTTATTTATTCACAGATTTACTTTCACATATATGGTTTCCATCCATATATAATTTATTCCTTGATTCTTTATTTTATATTTTTACACGTGATTCACATGATTATTACTTTTTGATTATTTATACACCAATTGTCACTCATTACTGTCACTATTTATTTTATTAGCCATTGTATTGTGCTTATATTGACTATTTATGCTTTTAGATTCACTCAGTATTAGCGCCACCTGCTGGATACTTGTATTATTGCACTAATTCACTTTTGCATTATTTTTGCGCGAAATTAGCCACTTTATTTACTCTATGCTTGTGTATTTGTGAACATTTACATTTTGCTGCAAAACTTCACCAGACTTAATTTTAATATTGACCATATAGTTACCCACAGTAGCGCGAGGGACCTACCTATACATGCTTCAGCTTTATTACTGTGTTACTAAATTGTTTACCTTGCAGGATATACCTCAGCAGGGACGACTTCAATCAAGCTCTGTTGCACTATTATAACTAGGGATGAGCCGAACACCCCCCGATTCAGTTCGCATCCAGAACATGCGAACGGACCGAAAGTTTGCGCGAACTTTCGAACACCGTTAAAGTCTATGGGACTCGAACATAAGAAATCAAAAGTGCAAATTTTAAAGGCTAATATGCAAGTTCTGCCCCAGGGGACATGTATCAATGCAAAAGAAAGTTTTAAAAATGGACGTTTTTTTCGGGAGCAGTGATTTTAATGATTCTTAAAGTTAAAAAATAAAAGTGAAATATTCCTTTAAATATCGTACCTGGGGGGTGTCTATAGTATGCCTGTAAAGTGGCGCGTGTTTCCCGTGTTTAGAACAGTCCCTGCACAAAATTACATTTCCAAAGGAATAAAAGTCATTTAAAACTGCTTGCGGCTGTAATGTAATGTCGGGTCCTGGCAATATGGATGAAAATTATTGAGAAAAAACGGCATGGGTAACCCCCCAGCCCATTACCAGGCCCTTTGGGTCTTGTATGGATATTAAGGGGAACCCTGCACCCAAATTAAAAAAAGAAAAGGCGTTGGGCCCCCAGGCCCTATGTACTCTGAACAGCAGTATACAGGCGGTCCCCGGGTTACAAACAAGATAGGGATTGTAGGTTTGTCCTTAAGTTGAATCTGTTTGTAATTTGGAACAGGTACATTTTTTAAGTGTAGCTCCAGCCAAAAAATCTATTTTTAAGCTTTTTCGATAACATAGGGAAAGGTTATCATCACCCTTGTAACATTTGTTTTGCTGTCTGTGCCCATGTTCAGAAGATTTCACCTCACTTTCTGTCCCAATGACAATTGGATTTAGAAAATTTGGGGTTTTTAGGGAAACACGGATTGGTGATAAAGCATCAGTAGAGACACCTTTTTCCAAATAGGTTCTAGGTGTACCGCTAGCAGATTGCCCTCAAGTGCTTGGGACACCTAATTCTACACCTTCATTCCTCTCA
This sequence comes from Lithobates sylvaticus, assembly GCA_028564925.1. Classification (NCBI taxonomy): domain Eukaryota; kingdom Metazoa; phylum Chordata; class Amphibia; order Anura; family Ranidae; genus Lithobates; species Lithobates sylvaticus. The sequence goes on from CM053029.1 coordinate 490,845,595, forward strand.
GTGCAGGTCTCTGAGAGGACTAAAGGTATAGTGGAGTTGGAGATCCCAGCTAATGAGGAGCAAGGAGAGGTCTGCCTTGTTCTTTGGTGTGGGTCTTTTAAGTACTGTTGCCAACGGACTGCATGGGAGCTCGACATATGTCTGGTCAAGCATGTGGTGCCCAAGCGGCTGCTGTTTTGGCCACATTTGATACGCTTCAGACATATGTTGCAAACAGCAATGGTGTGATCTACTTTACACGTCTCAAAAAAGGCCCACACCAAAGTGCCCTGCACATGCGGAGCTCTGCGGTGTGATGCAGTTTGTTGGCTGTCGTTAAGCTGGCCCCTGGAGATGTGCCGCCTCCTCCTCTCTTCTGAAAAAGGAAGGAAAGGGTATCAATGCAGTGTGGTGCTGCTGATACTAAAAAAGGTAATCATGTGCCACGTCCTTAATATATTGTGGAAATTGGAAGATGGGGGACTTGTGGACTTTTTAGGCACTGTAGACGTTAGTTTTGTAATATCAAAAATTTATTAGTTCAAGGAGAACAACATGCATAAAATACCACGTACATCTAAAAACATATAGATTTGAGTTCACACAAATGAAAAGAAAAGGATATTCATACGGTACAGAAATCGCATATGCAGCCTAGAAGTAATAAGCCTAGGGGATACCACAGAACAAAAGTCGGCGGTGAAGACGGATTTTGTCCGAAGTTGATGGGGTATCCAGTTGAAGGCAAGGGTGCAGTGCGATAATGGTAGATAATAACGAAAGCTCTACATGTTTCGCGTTATTTCATTCAACGCTTCATCTGGAGCCTGAGATTGCAGTGACTAACAAACAAATATGAAATTTAAAAGACACAATAAGTATATGTATATCATCAAAGATTCCTAATTAACATATTCAATTTTTATATAAAGGTAAATATTGATCTGAAATAATTGCCGAATGTGACCATCAAGCTCCCATCATCACTACCAGACAACGTGCAGCATGTGTACAGGCCAATAGTCCAAACTCTCAGTGGGGACGTATAGAATATTATATTAAACTGTCATTTATATAGGAAAGACATTGTACTTACTACAATACTTGGGTGTGTTCAAAAGAGAAGATAAAGAGGTACAGTCCCATTTGTCTCTTCACCAACCAAAGAGACTGATGAGGATGGCATGGAGTGGGATTGGATAACGTGTAGCCCGGGTATATTCCTAGATGGTAGCCAAATGTAAAAAGAGATAGTAACTGGGTAGTTAGGTTAGCCCCCTGTCCGTACATGACAGGGTAAATGTGTTGCATAGGGTGGTTAGCCCTAGGCAATAGGGAGAGAATGATAGTGGCTCACCTGTATGGGGGAGGGAGGCGGAAAATTCCCTAACACTGTGTGGCAAAGGCGGCACTGGGAATATTTGTGAATATCCTGGATTGAAACGATCAAGAAGAGGCTCAATCCGTATGGTAATCAGATGATAGAAGCCTTAGGGGTGGAAGGTGGTGCCAGGATGGACCTGTATAATGGAGCCATCAAGGTTAGAGGGAGCCTCCAAGAGGGAAGAGATAGTACATGAATGGGGAATAAAGTAGCATTGGCCGAGGGGCATAAATGCAACTTACCAGAGCGGGACACAGAGACATCCAACCCACCGTCAACAGGTCTGTTGGTGGGGAGCAGGGGACGCTGACAGGAAGCACATCCTAGTGTGCTTAAGTATACGTCCCATCTGTCGTCAATATCCGGCGTCGCCGGCTTGACGTCATCCAGATCGGCCGCAAGGAGCGTCCTGCGCATGCGCCGGCGCCCCGTCCCACGCATGCGCAGTGAGGCTAGGGCGAGCGCAGCGGCGCGCGCAGCACGCTCAAGCAGAGGGAGTGACTGGGGCGGAATTTCCCGGTCACTCCTTGCTAATTCGTCACCAAGCTGGCTAAGGTGACGATGTGCGGCCGCACTGAGTGCCGGACAGGCCAAAAGTACAGCGGCACAGTATCTGCCAGTGTGAATGTCTGGGGCTCGGGGGTCACAGGCGGCACCGCTAGTAAAACTCCATAAAGCAATAATAACAATAACATATGTAACCATCAAAAGAAAAAAGGTATCCAGCTCAGATAATGATTCTAAAACTTAATAGAATTGGGTATTTAGTAAATAATAAGTAATAAATGGTCAAATGACAGTGTAACTGCCTAAGGACATTTAAAGGGAAAGAAAAAATGGAATATAGAAAACCAGATTTTAGGAAGCTGCCTGGAGTATGGGGAATATTGAACTGGATAGGTATAGGCTGGATCAAGGATGAATATATAATCCAGTCAGTGGTAGAACTTCAGGATATTTTTAGGGGGTGGGGGGTCAGAGCTTAGAAGCATCTTTAAAGGAAAGGTTTGTATGATTGTGCCTCATTTATGCCCGGGGGATGGGTCGCATCGAGGCGTTCTATCCAGAGAGTCTCTTTTTTCAGGATTTCCTTATCCCAGTTACCCCCTCGTGGGTCCCTCGGGACAACTGCCAGAGCTATAAAGGAGACAGCTGTAGTATCAAATTTATGATAAAGGTCTAAGTGTCTACTCACGGAGGTTATCATTTTGCCCCCAGATGAGTAATAGATATGATCTTTGATTCGGGCACGGAACTGGCGGATAGTTTTTCCGACATAAAATGCCTTACATATACAGGTCATTAAGTATATTACGCCTTGGGTATCACAGTCCACGTGAAATCGTGGTATAAAAATTTCCCCGTTGGGAAGGACAAAACTAGTCCCAGGTCGTATCCATGGGCAGTAAGTGCATTGTCCGCACCTAAAAATGCCCATGTTGTCTGAATTATGATGTCTTGCGGTACTGTAGTGACTCGATGTCAATTTGTCGCGCAGTGAGCGTGATTTTCTGAATGTAATGGTTGGACTAGGGCTAATGTATTTTCTCAAAATGGGATCTTCAAGAAGTAGAGGCCAATGTTTGGCCAAGATTTCTCGGAGTTCACCATGCTGTTTAGAGTACCTCGTAATGTAGCGTACAGTATCGGAAGTTTTTATGGTTTTTGTTTTGTAAAGAAGTGAGTTTCTGGATTGTCTTAAGGCTTTGTTGAAAGATTTTCTGAGGATAGATTTACTATAGCCTCTGTTTTTTAGGCGATCTCGGAGAAGGTTGGCCTGTATTTTGAACTCGTCAGTGTGTGTACAATTTTGTCTCAATCTGAGATATTGGGCGTAAGGGATACTGCGAATTAATGTTTTTGGGTGGGCGCTTTCTGCGTGAAGCAGTGTGTTGCCAGCCGTTTCTTTTCTGTACAATGTTGTTGCCAGACATCCAGTTTGGTCTCTAAATATAGTTAAGTCCAGAAAAGTGATTTTTTCAGGATTGGCAGAAAATGTAAATTTTAGGTTGAAAGAATTTTGGTTTATGGTTTCCATAAAGGTTTGTAAGCTATTGAGGGACCCCGCCCAGATGAGAAAAATGTCGTCAATGTAACGCAGCCAGCATAATGCTAGGCTAGTCAACGGCGACAAACTGTCATCAGAAAAAATATTTCGTTCCCACCCCCCCAGGTACAGGTTGGCGTAGGCCGGGGCACAGCATGTGCCCATGGCCACGCCCTGCACCTGGAGGAAGTGGGACTCGTTAAAGGTAAAACAGTTTCTGGTAAGGACAAATCTCAGAAGATCTAATATGAACTCACAAAATTCCCACTGGTGGTGGTCTTCTTCATAGAGGAATGTCCTAGCTGTCCTGATGCCCTGCTCGTGAGGGATGCTGGAGTAGAGTGCTTCAACATCTATGGTCACGAGGAGGGCATCAGGAGGCACGACCATTCCCTCAATGTTCTTAAGAAGATCCAAAGTATCCCTTGTATATGAAGGAAGTGAGAGGACATGAGGCATGAGTACAGCATCAATAAGGCGACTGGCATTTTCCGTGAGGGCTCCGATTCCCGATATAATAGGTCTACCCGGGGGTAAGGTGGGATGTTTGTGTATCTTCGGGAGTGCGTAAAACGTAGCTAGTCTGGGATTGGGGATATTCAGATATTTATAAGTATCCGAATCTATGAGGCCCCTCTGGTGGGCAGAGCCAATGACCGAAAGATATTCTGTCCTATAGCCTTCAATTTGATCGGGTTGAATGGGCATGTACCACTCTCTATTTTTTAGAATGCTGTGTGCCATATTCTCATAGAATGTTTTTGTCATGAGGACAATATTTCCTCCCTTGTCTGCTGATTTGATTTCTATATCGGTATAAGATTGGAGACGTTGAATGGCTAACAGCTGAGAGGGTGTTAGATTATCATCAGTAGTTTTAATAGTAAGCGATTTTAGGTCATTGACTGTGCCCGCCAGAAAGGCCCAGATGGAAGCATTAGTCATGAGGTCTGGAAAGCGTTGAGATTTTATTTTAAATTTTTGACACGTTGGCGTTGTATGGCCAGTTGACGATGTGGCGATGTCGGGTGTGTCAGATGCTGGCACATCGGACTCGCTTTCGTCCAATAATAAAATAAGATTGCGAAGAGCTCTGAACTCCGCCATGGTGAAGTTTTTTACTTTTTCGGAGATATTTCTGTCCTGAAGGGATCTGGCCCTATCTTTATCAAACATATATTTATATGTAAGATTCCGGGAAAAGAGGTATAGATCTTTGATGGCTTCGTATTTATCTATATTCATAGAGGGGCAAAAACTCAAGCCTAAACTAAGGACTTCTAGTTCGATATCTGAGAGCACGTAAGGGGTAAGGTTGATGATGGTGCGATTGTTTTCTAGGTTATTGGCGGTGTATTCAGGGGCAATTGAAAATTTACCGCTGGGTTAGACTGTGAAATATGTGCGTCAAGGGTACTTTGGCGTGTAAACATAGAGAGTTGAGATGGAGTGGAAAGAGAGTTGGTGATAGAAGTGGTGGTAGTGGACAAATTCTCGATGGAATTTGTTCTTGAAAGGGAAAGATGAGGACGATGTAAAGTCTCCATAGTGGAGGTGGCTGGTAGTACAGTTTGGGGTGTGGATTGATTTTGGGTGCTCAAAAGTTGGATAGCGTGGAGCGCAGTGGCTCCTAGGTATTTGCCTTGGACTTGGCCACCACCACTATGTGACTGAACATTCGCGTGTATGGGTTTGTGTAAGGTGAGGGTGGTATCCACTATTGGCGGACGCTTTTTAAACGGTGTACGTGACCCACCACCAAGATCCCGCTTACGTGCACCCGTCGAGTCGTGTTGAGTGTTGTAATTGCCTCTCCTCTGATTGGACTCTGGAAAAGAAGAAAGTGTGGAGTCAGATTCAGTCTCATCATCGGTGGTTGAATGTACATTAGTGTTGTTTCTAGGCATGCGGGAGCTATTACGTGGGTTTCTAGTCTGTGGTTGGATTTGCCAGCGATAAGCATATCCTTCTATAAAAGCCAGTCTGTCTTTAGCTAGTTTGTTTTGTTTTTTGTAGATTATATCTTTTGTTATTTTGGTAACGAAGTCTTTGACTTCCTGCCAGCGTTTGGTAAATTGAGAATGGGTTTGTAAGCTTTCATTGCCAGATTGTAGCAAGAGAATATCCTGATCTAATGCAATTAGTTCAGACTGGTATTGAGTGATTAGCAACTTCATCAGACTAGTGCTACAAGAGGTTAAGTTGGCTTCCCATGCGGTTTTGAACTCTGCAGAAGCGTTCTGGAATGACGGATAGATTTGTATCCGCAATCCCAGAGGGCTAATGTTTTCCCTTACGTACTTGTTCAAAAACTCAATGTGCCAGTATAAATTAGATTTCTTTTTCAAAAGTCTTTTCATTTTAGCCATATATTGATTAATACCAATTTCCTGTTCGGTGTCAACATTACAGTTAGTTTGGATATCGGACATATAGCCCGTCCAGGCAGTGCCTATAAAGTCCATGGTTTTAAGACAAATGTCTAATATATTCCGAAAAAGTGAATACATGAGCTGGATAATTAGTTATACCTAGTATTAATTTAAATGGGTATAATACATAACAGCCACTATAGGGTCCAAATGGAGACAAACACTGGACCATAAAATTATTTTTGCCCGGGTGCTACCACCCAATAATTTTGAAAAAGGAAGGAAAGGGTATCAATGCAGTGTGGTGCTGCTGATACTAAAAAAGGTAATCATGTGCCACGTCCTTAATATATTGTGGAAATTGGAAGATGGGGGACTTGTGGACTTTTTAGGCACTGTAGACGTTAGTTTTGTAATATCAAAAATTTATTAGTTCAAGGAGAACAACATGCATAAAATACCACGTACATCTAAAAACATATAGATTTGAGTTCACACAAATGAAAAGAAAAGGATATTCATACGGTACAGAAATCGCATATGCAGCCTAGAAGTAATAAGCCTAGGGGATACCACAGAACAAAAGTCGGCGGTGAAGTCGGCGGTGAAGACGGATTTTGTCCGAAGTTGATGGGGTATCCAGTTGAAGGCAAGGGATGCTGCACGTTGTCTGGTAGTGATGATGGGAGCTTGATGGTCACATTCGGCAATTATTTCAGATCAATATTTACCTTTATATAAAAATTGAATATGTTAATTAGGAATCTTTGATGATATACATATACTTATTGTGTCTTTTAAATTTCATATTTGTTTGTTAGTCACTGCAATCTCAGGCTCCAGATGAAGCGCTGAATGAAATAACGCGAAACATGTAGAGCTTTCGTTATTATCTACCATTATCGCACTGCACCCTTGCCTTCAACTGGATACCCCATCAACTTCGGACAAAATCCGTCTTCACCGCCGACTTTTGTTCTGTGGTATCCCCTAGGCTTATTACTTCTAGGCTGCATATGCGATTTCTGTACCGTATGAATATCCTTTTCTTTTCATTTGTGTGAACTCAAATCTATATGTTTTTAGATGTACGTGGTATTTTATGCATGTTGTTCTCCTTGAACTAATAAATTTTTGATATTACAAAACTAACGTCTACAGTGCCTAAAAAGTCCACAAGTCCCCCATCTTCCAATTTCCACAATATATTAAGGACGTGGCACATGATTACCTTTTTTAGTATCAGCAGCACCACACTGCATTGATACCCTTTCCTTCCTTTTTCAAAATTATTGGGTGGTAGCACCCGGGCAAAAATAATTTTATGGTCCAGTGTTTGTCTCCATTTGGACCCTATAGTGGCTGTTATGTATTATACCCATTTAAATTAATACTAGGTATAACTAATTATCCAGCTCATGTATTCACTTTTTCGGAATATATTAGACATTTGTCTTAAAACCATGGACTTTATAGGCACTGCCTGGACGGGCTATATGTCCGATATCCAAACTAACTGTAATGTTGACACCGAACAGGAAATTGGTATTAATCAATATATGGCTAAAATGAAAAGACTTTTGAAAAAGAAATCTAATTTATACTGGCACATTGAGTTTTTGAACAAGTACGTAAGGGAAAACATTAGCCCTCTGGGATTGCGGATACAAATCTATCCGTCATTCCAGAACGCTTCTGCAGAGTTCAAAACCGCATGGGAAGCCAACTTAACCTCTTGTAGCACTAGTCTGATGAAGTTGCTAATCACTCAATACCAGTCTGAACTAATTGCATTAGATCAGGATATTCTCTTGCTACAATCTGGCAATGAAAGCTTACAAACCCATTCTCAATTTACCAAACGCTGGCAGGAAGTCAAAGACTTCGTTACCAAAATAACAAAAGATATAATCTACAAAAAACAAAACAAACTAGCTAAAGACAGACTGGCTTTTATAGAAGGATATGCTTATCGCTGGCAAATCCAACCACAGACTAGAAACCCACGTAATAGCTCCCGCATGCCTAGAAACAACACTAATGTACATTCAACCACCGATGATGAGACTGAATCTGACTCCACACTTTCTTCTTTTCCAGAGTCCAATCAGAGGAGAGGCAATTACAACACTCAACACGGCTCGACGGGTGCACGTAAGCGGGATCTTGGTGGTGGGTCACGTACACCGTTTAAAAAGCGTCCGCCAATAGTGGATACCACCCTCACCTTACACAAACCCATACACGCGAATGTTCAGTCACATAGTGGTGGTGGCCAAGTCCAAGGCAAATACCTAGGAGCCACTGCGCTCCACGCTATCCAACTTTTGAGCACCCAAAATCAATCCACACCCCAAACTGTACTACCAGCCACCTCCACTATGGAGACTTTACATCGTCCTCATCTTTCCCTTTCAAGAACAAATTCCATCGAGAATTTGTCCACTACCACCACTTCTATCACCAACTCTCTTTCCACTCCATCTCAACTCTCTATGTTTACACGCCAAAGTACCCTTGACGCACATATTTCACAGTCTAACCCAGCGGTAAATTTTCAATTGCCCCTGAATACACCGCCAATAACCTAGAAAACAATCGCACCATCATCAACCTTACCCCTTACGTGCTCTCAGATATCGAACTAGAAGTCCTTAGTTTAGGCTTGAGTTTTTGCCCCTCTATGAATATAGATAAATACGAAGCCATCAAAGATCTATACCTCTTTTCCCGGAATCTTACATATAAATATATGTTTGATAAAGATAGGGCCAGATCCCTTCAGGACAGAAATATCTCCGAAAAAGTAAAAAACTTCACCATGGCGGAGTTCAGAGCTCTTCGCAATCTTATTTTATTATTGGACGAAAGCGAGTCCGATGTGCCAGCATCTGACACACCCGACATCGCCACATCGTCAACTGGCCATACAACGCCAACGTGTCAAAAATTTAAAATAAAATCTCAACGCTTTCCAGACCTCATGACTAATGCTTCCATCTGGGCCTTTCTGGCGGGCACAGTCAATGACCTAAAATCGCTTACTATTAAAACTACTGATGATAATCTAACACCCTCTCAGCTGTTAGCCATTCAACGTCTCCAATCTTATACCGATATAGAAATCAAATCAGCAGACAAGGGAGGAAATATTGTCCTCATGACAAAAACATTCTATGAGAATATGGCACACAGCATTCTAAAAAATAGAGAGTGGTACATGCCCATTCAACCCGATCAAATTGAAGGCTATAGGACAGAATATCTTTCGGTCATTGGCTCTGCCCACCAGAGGGGCCTCATAGATTCGGATACTTATAAATATCTGAATATCCCCAATCCCAGACTAGCTACGTTTTACGCACTCCCGAAGATACACAAACATCCCACCTTACCCCCGGGTAGACCTATTATATCGGGAATCGGAGCCCTCACGGAAAATGCCAGTCGCCTTATTGATGCTGTACTCATGCCTCATGTCCTCTCACTTCCTTCATATACAAGGGATACTTTGGATCTTCTTAAGAACATTGAGGGAATGGTCGTGCCTCCTGATGCCCTCCTCGTGACCATAGATGTTGAAGCACTCTACTCCAGCATCCCTCACGAGCAGGGCATCAGGACAGCTAGGACATTCCTCTATGAAGAAGACCACCACCAGTGGGAATTTTGTGAGTTCATATTAGATCTTCTGAGATTTGTCCTTACCAGAAACTGTTTTACCTTTAACGAGTCCCACTTCCTCCAGGTGCAGGGCGTGGCCATGGGCACATGCTGTGCCCCGGCCTACGCCAACCTGTACCTGGGGGGGTGGGAACGAAATATTTTTTCTGATGACAGTTTGTCGCCGTTGACTAGCCTAGCATTATGCTGGCTGCGTTACATTGACGACATTTTTCTCATCTGGGCGGGGTCCCTCAATAGCTTACAAACCTTTATGGAAACCATAAACCAAAATTCTTTCAACCTAAAATTTACATTTTCTGCCAATCCTGAAAAAATCACTTTTCTGGACTTAACTATATTTAGAGACCAAACTGGATGTCTGGCAACAACATTGTACAGAAAAGAAACGGCTGGCAACACACTGCTTCACGCAGAAAGCGCCCACCCGAAAACATTAATTCGCAGTATCCCTTACGCCCAATATCTCAGATTGAGACGAAATTGTACACACACTGACGAGTTCAAAATACAGGCCAACCTTCTCCGAGATCGCCTAAAAAACAGAGGCTATAGTAAATCTATCCTCAGAAAATCTTTCAACAAAGCCTTAAGACAATCCAGAAACTCACTTCTTTACAAAACAAAAACCATAAAAACTTCCGATACTGTACGCTACATTACGAGGTACTCTAAACAGCATGGTGAACTCCGAGAAATCTTGGCCAAACATTGGCCTCTACTTCTTGAAGATCCCATTTTGAGAAAATACATTAGCCCTAGTCCAACCATTACATTCAGAAAATCACGCTCACTGCGCGACAAATTGACATCGAGTCACTACAGTACCGCAAGACATCATAATTCAGACAACATGGGCATTTTTAGGTGCGGACAATGCACTTACTGCCCATGGATACGACCTGGGACTAGTTTTGTCCTTCCCAACGGGGAAATTTTTATACCACGATTTCACGTGGACTGTGATACCCAAGGCGTAATATACTTAATGACCTGTATATGTAAGGCATTTTATGTCGGAAAAACTATCCGCCAGTTCCGTGCCCGAATCAAAGATCATATCTATTACTCATCTGGGGGCAAAATGATAACCTCCGTGAGTAGACACTTAGACCTTTATCATAAATTTGATACTACAGCTGTCTCCTTTATAGCTCTGGCAGTTGTCCCGAGGGACCCACGAGGGGGTAACTGGGATAAGGAAATCCTGAAAAAAGAGACTCTCTGGATAGAACGCCTCGATGCGACCCGTCCCCCGGGCATAAATGAGGCACAATCATACAAACCTTTCCTTTAAAGATGCTTCTAAGCTCTGACCCCCCACCCCCTAAAAATATCCTGAAGTTCTACCACTGACTGGATTATATATTCATCCTTGATCCAGCCTATACCTATCCAGTTCAATATTCCCCATACTCCAGGCAGCTTCCTAAAATCTGGTTTTCTATATTCCATTTTTTCTTTCCCTTTAAATGTCCTTAGGCAGTTACACTGTCATTTGACCATTTATTACTTATTATTTACTAAATACCCAATTCTATTAAGTTTTAGAATCATTATCTGAGCTGGATACCTTTTTTCTTTTGATGGTTACATATGTTATTGTTATTATTGCTTTATGGAGTTTTACTAGCGGTGCCGCCTGTGACCCCCGAGCCCCAGACATTCACACTGGCAGATACTGTGCCGCTGTACTTTTGGCCTGTCCGGCACTCAGTGCGGCCGCACATCGTCACCTTAGCCAGCTTGGTGACGAATTAGCAAGGAGTGACCGGGAAATTCCGCCCCAGTCACTCCCTCTGCTTGAGCGTGCTGCGCGCGCCGCTGCGCTCGCCCTAGCCTCACTGCGCATGCGTGGGACGGGGCGCCGGCGCATGCGCAGGACGCTCCTTGCGGCCGATCTGGATGACGTCAAGCCGGCGACGCCGGATATTGACGACAGATGGGACGTATACTTAAGCACACTAGGATGTGCTTCCTGTCAGCGTCCCCTGCTCCCCACCAACAGACCTGTTGACGGTGGGTTGGATGTCTCTGTGTCCCGCTCTGGTAAGTTGCATTTATGCCCCTCGGCCAATGCTACTTTATTCCCCATTCATGTACTATCTCTTCCCTCTTGGAGGCTCCCTCTAACCTTGATGGCTCCATTATACAGGTCCATCCTGGCACCACCTTCCACCCCTAAGGCTTCTATCATCTGATTACCATACGGATTGAGCCTCTTCTTGATCGTTTCAATCCAGGATATTCACAAATATTCCCAGTGCCGCCTTTGCCACACAGTGTTAGGGAATTTTCCGCCTCCCTCCCCCATACAGGTGAGCCACTATCATTCTCTCCCTATTGCCTAGGGCTAACCACCCTATGCAACACATTTACCCTGTCATGTACGGACAGGGGGCTAACCTAACTACCCAGTTACTATCTCTTTTTACATTTGGCTACCATCTAGGAATATACCCGGGCTACACGTTATCCAATCCCACTCCATGCCATCCTCATCAGTCTCTTTGGTTGGTGAAGAGACAAATGGGACTGTACCTCTTTATCTTCTCTTTTGAACACACCCAAGTATTGTAGCAAGTACAATGTCTTTCCTATATAAATGACAGTTTAATATAATATTCTATACGTCCCCACTGAGAGTTTGGACTATTGGCCTGTACACATGCTGCACGTTGTCTGGTAGTGATGATGGGAGCTTGATGGTCACATTCGGCAATTATTTCAGATCAATATTTACCTTTATATAAAAATTGAATATGTTAATTAGGAATCTTTGATGATATACATATACTTATTGTGTCTTTTAAATTTCATATTTGTTTGTTAGTCACTGCAATCTCAGGCTCCAGATGAAGCGTTGAATGAAATAACGCGAAACATGTAGAGCTTTCGTTATTATCTACCATTATCGCACTGCACCCTTGCCTTCAACTGGATACCCCATCAACTTCGGACAAAATCCGTCTTCACCGCCGACTTTTGTTCTGTGGTATCCCCTAGGCTTATTACTTCTAGGCTGCATATGCGATTTCTGTACCGTATGAATATCCTTTTCTTTTCATTTGTGTGAACTCAAATCTATATGTTTTTAGATGTACGTGGTATTTTATGCATGTTGTTCTCCTTGAACTAATAAATTTTTGATATTACAAAACTAACGTCTACAGTGCCTAAAAAGTCCACAAGTCCCCCATCTTCCAATTTCCTCCTCTCTTCTATCAGGCACCCATGTAGAGTCAGTGACCTCATCATCCCCTCCCTCCTCGCCACTGGAGCAAACCTGGCAGTGTGCTGCAGCTGGGGGAACATGACTGCCAGTTTCTTGTCCTTCTTGGGCATACCCCTCTCTCTGGGCTCACGTTACTGCCTTCATCCTCAACCTGGGTACCATCATCGGAGCCTTCAAAACGCTGCGCATCCTCCTGCAGCATGTACCCGACACTGTGGTCGAACAGTTCGGGGGACTTCTTAGGATATGATGGTGGGGCTAGGGAAGGAGTGACTGATGTCATTGAGCCGATGGAATAGGTGGTTTTGGCAGCTGCATTGGCAGTCAAACTTGTCTTAGCCTGGGTGACAGAGGATGAGGAGGATGAGGACTGCTTTGTGATCCACTCTACCAACTCTTCTGCATGTTGTGGTTCAACACGGCAAGCTGTTGAAAAAAAGGACAAACGTGCCCCATGGCCACATGCTGAGGATGCCCCGTGTCCATGACCAGCACTGTTGGCTGTAGACACAGAGCCTGCTTGCCCTCTTTTAGTGGCCTGTGAGCATCTGCCTTTCCTTGGTGGCCTTCCAGACATGCTGTAAAATTGGATTTGCAAAACACCACCTAAAGTTTACTAGAAAAATTACACCAGGAATGGCCTGCAGTCAGGTATAGGCTTGGCTAGACTAGAATGCAGTGGATATATATGTAGGAGACTGTATATATATATATATATATATTATATATATATATATATATATATATATATATATATATATATATATATATCTTTATGCACTGCAGATCACTGAATCACCTGCCTGCCTGAAAGTGTCGTTGAAAATGTACATCAGGAATGGCCTGTAGTCAGGTATAGGCTTGGCTAGACTAGAGTGCAGTGAATATATATGTAGGAGACTGTATATATATCTTTATGCACTGCAGATCACTGAATCACCTGCCTGGCCTGCCTGCCTGAAAGTGTCTTTGAATACATACACCCGGAATGGCCTGTAGTCAGGTATAGGCTTGGCTAGACTAGAATGCAGTGGATATATATGTAGGAGACTGAGATATATTGAGAAAGGGATAGTGGCGCTGTTCTAATTGGATGATAGTGTGTAGACTATATAAAAAGTACTAAATAAATGTAAATATGTATTTGTGTACATCAAAATCCTGTGGGTTAATTAAAGTGCAGAATTACGTCCAAAAGTATAGATGTGTGTAAAATAAATATACAGATAAAAAATGTGACAATAGATCAATATGTGTTGGATAAAAAGAGAGAAATCTAGAATAGGTGACAACAGTGGTGGCAAGATATTAAACCTCAATAAATAAATGATAAATAATTCATAAATAAATTGATGAAATACAAATGAGGATCCAATCAAGAACTGCAAAATTCAAATGACTCCAAACCTTGCAAGTTCAACAAAAATATAATAATAAAATAAGAATAAAAAATTGACTCCAGAACGTGTGAAACAAGAAAAAAAACAATGGTGGTCATTAAAAAAAAAATATATATATATATATATATATATAAATATATATAAAAAATGTGTATAAAGATATAAACAAAACAACCTGAAAAAAATTATATATAGATATACGTGAAAAATTGGTTATGAAAACTTATTATATTCATATAAGTTCAATCCAAAATAAGTATGTGAAAAATGGCAAAAAACCCAGTGCGGGAAAAGATATGTATGTATATAGGTATAGTTCAATCCACAGATGGGCATAAAGTCTATGACAATGGCAAAATTCAGTGCAAAACTGCTAACATGGATATCTGGTGCTCCCCTCCTTTATTCGGTTCCCCTAATGTGCTTGCACTCACCGGAGCGCCTCACCCCTGCAGGGGTAACAGGCGTAGTACTACAACTCCCAGGCGACAGTGTTCCTCCTAGCAGGAAAGAGACCTCTGTCCAGGTGGTAACCAGCTTTGAATTGATTTAGGTAAATCAATTCACTAGCAGAGATTTGTGAAACACTGGGAGTTTGAAAAAGGGGAGGCAGAAAGAGGCTATGAATTCCCTTAAAACCCCTCACTATATATCAGCTTAGCAGCATGGGGACTGAATGAGGGCTCATTTACCGAGGGTATCCTGCTTAAATATCAGTGAAATTTCCTGCATCACCCACAGAGACCCAAGGCTGGGGAAAAAGCCATAAGCCCTAGTGATCTCCTTAAACAAGAGATCTCAGCATCTGGTAAGCGGCAGTCTTTTCAGTGGTGGAGGACTTTTCTTTCTATATCATCTCACTATTTTCCTGGGTGATAGAGAGTGTTGTCACCATACAAGCATAATACAGAGGACCAGTTATTGGAAGAATTTGTCCTGTTTCTATGGAACTGTTATTTGATTATTCTTTATGAGTCATCGCATAAGAATTTTATCTTTGGACACTCTCTATTCACTTTATTTTCTTATAGGGTGCATTTTTGTTTACTTAAGTTTGAATCAATTTATGTTTCCTATGTTCACATCACTTGAGTTATTTAATTGAATCAATTGATTCAGCTCACATTCAGCAGCGCAGCTATTTTTTCGGCTATATGCACTGCAGATCACCGAATCACCTGCCTGCCTGAAAGTGTATTTGAAAACGTACACCAGGAACTACCTGCAGTCAGATATAGGCTTGGCTAGACTAGAATGCAGTGCATATATATATATATGTTGGAGACTGTATATATATTTAATGCACTGCAGATCACTGAATCACTTGCCTGCCTGCCTGCCTGCCTGAAAGTGTATTTGAAAACGTACACCAGCAATGGCCCGCAGTCAGATATAGGCTTGGCTAGACTGGAATGCAGTGGATATATATATATGTTGGAGACTGTATATATATTTAATGCACTGCAGATCACTGAATCACCTGCCTGCCTGCCTGAAAGTGTATTTGAAAACGTACAGCAGGAACTACCTGCAGTCAGATATAGGCTTGGCTAGACTAGAATGCAGTGGATATATATATATGTTGGAGACTGTATATATATTTTAATGCACTGCAGATCACTGAATCACTTGCCTGCCTGCCTGCCTGCAAGTGTATTTGAAAACGTACACCAGCAATGGCCTGCAGTCAGATATAGGCTTGGCTGGACTAGAATGCAGTAGATATATATATGTAGGAGACAGTATATATATATTTTATGCACTGCATATCACTGAATAACCTGCCTGGCCTGCCTGCCTGAAAGTGTATTTGAATACGTACACCAGGAACAGTCTGCAGTGAGATCTAGCTAAACTGGATCCAGTGTATATATATATATATATATATATATATATATATATATATATATATATCTCTATACATATATATATATATATATATAAAGCCGGGATGTATATATACACTAAAAACACTGCAGCTAACTGAATCAACTGCCTGCTTGAAGTATATCAGAAACAGTACAGCAGGAACGGTCTGCAGTGAGATCTAGCTAAACTGTATGCAGTGGATATATATACAGTGGTGTGAAAAAGTGTTTGCCCCCTTCCTCATTTCCTGTTCCTTTGCATGTTTGTCACACTTAAGTGTTTCGGAACATCAAACCAATTTAAACAATAGTCAAGGACAACACAAGTAAACACAAAATGCAATTTGTAAATGAAGGTGTTTATTATTAAAGGTGAAAAAAAATCCAAACCATCATGGCCCTGTGTGAAAAAGTGATTGCCCCCCTTGTTAAAACATACTATAACTGTGGTTGTCCACACCTGAGTTCAATTTCTCTAGC
The DNA here is from genome assembly GCA_028564925.1 of Lithobates sylvaticus. NCBI lineage: Eukaryota > Metazoa > Chordata > Amphibia > Anura > Ranidae > Lithobates > Lithobates sylvaticus. Next base: position 490,862,044 of record CM053029.1, read on the forward strand.
CACACCGAGGCCTGATTATTGCCACACCTGTTCACAATCAAGGCATCACTTAAATAGGAGCTGCTTGACACAGTAAGGTCCACCAGAAGATCCTTAAAAGCTACACATCATGCCGAGACCCAAAGAAATTCAGGAACAATTGAGAAAGAAAGTAATTGAGATCTATCAGTCTGGAAAGGGTTATAAAGCCATTTCCAAAGCTTTGGGAATCCAGCGAACCACAGTGAGAGCCATTATCCACAAATGGCGAAGACATGGAACAGTGGTGAACCTTCCAGGAGTGGCCGGCCGCACAAAATTACCCCAAGAGCGCAGCGACGACTCATCCAAGAGGTCACAAAAGACCCCACAACAACGTCCAAGGAACTGCAGGCCTCACTTGCCTCAGTTAAGGTCAGCGTTCATGCCTCCACCATTAGGAAAAGACTGGGCAAAAATGGCCTGCATGGCAGAGTTCCAAGGAGAAAACCACTGCTGAGCAAAAAGAACATCGAAGCTCGTCTCAATTTCTCCACAACACATCTTGATGATCCCCAAGACTTTTGGGACAACATTCTGTGGACCGATGAGACAAAAGTGGAACTCTTTGGAAGGTGTGTGTCCAAGTATATCTGGCGTAGAAGGAACACTGCATTTCAGAAAAAGAACATTATACCAACAGTAAAATATGGTGGTGGTAGTGTGATGGTCTGGGGCTGTTTTGCTGCTTCAGGACCTGGAAGACTTGCCGTGATAAAAGGAACTATGAATTCTGCTGTCTACCAAGAGATCCTGAAGGAGAATGTCCGACCATCTGTTCGTGTACTCAAGCTGAAACGAACTTGGGTTCTGCAGCAGGACAATGATCCTAAACACACCAGCAAGTCCACCACCGAATGGCTGAAGAAAAACAAAATGAAGACTTTGGAGTGGCCTAGCCAAAGTCCTGACCTGAATCCTATTGAGATGTTGTGGTATGACCTTAAAAAGGCCGTTCATGCTCGAAAACCCTCTAATGTAACTGAATTAGGACAATTCTGCAAAGATGAGTGGGCCAAAATTCCTCCAGGACGCTGTAAAAGCCTCATTGCACGTTATCGCAAACGCTTGGTTGCAGTTGTTGCTGCTAAGGGTGGCCCAACCAGTTATTAGGTTTAGGGGGCAATCACTTTTTCACACAGGGCCATGATGGTTTGGATTTTTTTTCACCTTTAATAATAAACACCTTCATTTACAAATTGCATTTTGTGTTTACTTGTGTTATCCTTGACTATTGTTTAAATTGGTTTGATGTTCCCAAACACTTAAGTGTGACAAACATGCAAAGGAACAGGAAATGAGGAAGGGGGCAAACACTTTTTCACACCACTGTATATACCAGTCTGACTGTATATATATATTAAATACACTGCAGCTAACTGAATCAACTGCCTGCCTGAAGTATATTATAAACAGTACAGCAGGAGCGGTTTGCAGTGAGATCTAGCTAACTGAATAAACTGCCTGCTCTGAGTAAATGAAATGACACTCTCTCTCTCTCTCCACCAGCAACACACTACACAAGGCCGACGTGTGGAGCACACAAGTGCCTTATATATTGTGGGGCGTGGACTTAACCCTCTGAGCCTTAATTGGCCAAAGGCACCCTGCCTTTGGCCAATTATGGCTCTCTTTGCTGACGGTGCAGTGTGATTGGCCAAAGAATGCCGGTCATAGTGCATGCTTGGCCAATCATCAGCCAGCAATGCACTGCGATTACGCAGTGAATTATGGAGCGTGACGCGCCGCTCAAATTTGGTGTGAATGCCCCATAATGTTCGTTCTTCATCAAACAATCGAACAGCCGATGTTCGAGTCAAACTCATGTTCGACTCAAACTCGAAGCTCTTCCCTAATAATAACCATTGTTGCCTAGCTAGAGGTACGACTCTACCAAGGTAAGTTGCCTAAATAAGTGTAAATATTTATATGTAAATCTGTTGTAAGACAGCTACATATCTGGCCTCCCAAAATATTGTACAAAGTTTGCACTTAAATTTGCATTTTTGATCAAAAGAACCTGTACTAAGTAAAAAGGTCACATACTGTACATCCTTGTTACACTGTTAAAGGAGAAGTACAACCAAAGCTCGTTTGACTGTACTTCTCCTGTGGATCACAAGAGTGCAGTTCATTCTGGACTCCTGTGACCAGTTTTCAGCAGAGAGCGTGCTGAAGTCCGCTCTCTGCTGATGTCACAGAGTCAGTCTAGGCTCGGTGTCATCATGACCACAGAGTCGGGATCTGCCTAGATCCCTGGACCGACACCCGGCTCAGCCTCTCAGCGAGCCGCTGAGAGGCTGAGTCGGCGGCTCCCGCCCCCTCCACAGCTCAGATCCCAAGTGAGTGAGGAGGGGGCGGAGCAGAGAGCTGTGACTGACAGTCACCAGCTCTCTGCTCGGGGAGATGCAAGAGCAGAGGCGGCTCTCTAATTAGGCAAAGTAGGCGGGGGCCTAAGGCCTCGCCCTCCCAAGGGCCTCGCACACCTCCTACTTTGCCTAAAGAGCCGCCTTTGGCTGTGGCAGAGCTACCGCCATAGCGACTTGTGCGGTCGCTATGGGGCCCGCAGCCGAGGAGGGACCGGTGAGCGGGCTGCGGGTGAGCCTGTACAAGCGGACAAAGCTGGGTGACTCGGCGGCGGGCGGGGGCGGGGAAGCTGTCAGCTGAGATGCTCGGTGGGTGGCCAATCAGCGGGTGGTGGAGCAGAGAGATGACATCATCTCTCACCGCCTGGCACCCACCCTGCTTCCTGGCAGTTCCACCCTCACTCACTGTGCAGGCAGCAGAGAGATTACGTCATCTCTCTGCTCCCTAACTCAGACTGTGAAACCAGTGACAATCCCCATTCCCCACCTTAGCAAGAATTTGCTCTCAGTACTGGTGTCAGTGTGCTCTATCTCAGCCCTGGTGTCGGTGTACTCTCAGTGCTGGTGTCAGTGTGCTCTTAGTGGTGGTGTCGGTGTACTCTCAGTGCTGGTGTCGGTGTGCTCTCAGTGCTGGTGTCGTGTGCTCTCAGTGCTGGTGTCGGTGTGCTCTCAGCGCTGGTGTCAGTGTGCTCTATCTCAGCGCTGGTGTCAGTGTGCTCTATCTCAGCGCTGGTGTCGGTGTGCTCTATCTCAGCGCTGGTGTCAGTGTGCTCTATCTCAGCGCTGGTGTAATAGAGCACACCAGTACTGTTAATATATGCAATTCATTTTTATTGCTTGAATTCTTTTTTTCCCATTATAGACGAGAGTGGGGCCTCATGTCTAGGTTAAGCCTAAGGCCTCACAAAGCCTAGAGCCACCTCTGTGTAAGAGCCAATGGATCGGCAGTGTTAGATCGCTCGGTTCTCAGTGTAGAGGCGCCGGGGGACAGATGCAGTATCGGACCGATGCTGTGTCCACCTAGGTAAGTATGAATCTGCAATAACCCTGATTCCCATACTTCTCTTTTAAATGTCCTGTTACCATCCCTGTTATTGTAGGATACTTTGCTCTTGGCAACAAGAGCAATTTTTTGTTCCAGCCTCTGAGGACAGTGCCTATTTTTTTTTGGGGGGGGGGGTAAGTGTACCACCCACCTAGTATAGGATGCTAGGTAAATCTACTTTTTGACTTACTCTGTAATCAGAGGAGGAGTGATCATTTGCCTTGGCTTGATTGTTTCCCCCAGCTCTTGAGAGAAGCTTCCAGAGCTTAGGGTGGGAAATTAAAATGACTGACCTAAATATTTACTATGCCTTGGGCTATGCCTCTTTGGGGAGGTATGACTGAAGGTGATCTGAGAAGTGGTAAATAGCCTGAAGCCTTGAGGAGATTGTCTTTTTTCCCCAAGACTGATGGATCTCTGAGCTTCAAAGGGCTGCTTGTCCCCGAAGCACCTCAGGGCTGAATATTGGACCTCTCTATCAAGGGATTAATTCTGAGGAGCTGGCTTCTTTAGGACCTATTAGTAGAGAACCTGGCTGACTCCTCAGCTATGAGACTTTAACTGTTCTGGAGCTACCTCGTGATGCCCAGCTGTGAAAAAATAAACTGTTCTTTAATATACCTCATGGTTCCCAGCTGTAAGAGCTAGACTGTGCTACATTTTACGAAGAGCTAACTGTTTTTAAGCATTTTGGAGTTTCCCTTATGCCCCGCAACCCTCTTCTGTTACATTTCTTCAGCAATAAACCTTAAAAAGACACCCCCTAGACTGTTTAATGGAGCTGAAGTGAATGGAATGTTGCTTGTGTGACTGGAAGCCACTAGACTACAACGAATTCTCAGCGGCTCCTAGTGCTACATCAGTAAAGAAAAAGTTAAAGATAATTGCAGAGTAAGGCAAAAAGGGAAACCAAAGTATTTTTTAATATTTTTAGAGGCCAGTAAGCTTACCGGCTGTCTGAAAGTCCCCTTATATGGTAGCTGGTCACCAGAGAAGTTGTAAATCAGTATGTCTGTCTTTGTTAGTAGTATTATCGGATGACAGCTTGGCTACTTCCTTGGCAATTAAATGATTAATAAGAAAAATATAGATGGCGAATCAGCCATCATTGTTCTGGTAGTACAAGAATAAAAAAAAAAGAGAGAGAGAGAGAGGCTACTATGTAAATTGTCTGTATCACTTGCCCTTTTTTAAATATGCACAGTGTATGAGAATTCTACTTAAACTCACATTGCATGAGAATCCTATGTAGCGCCCTGTCCTAGGCTGGCTAAATTTAGTTTTTGGCTCTGCTGTACTCAGCTAGGCATCAATTTATTTTCCAATTCTGGTCAGGTGTATCCCCAAGACCGTGTCACAGTCAGGGGTCAGACCAGTAGCTTTTTAGCAGGAGAGAGGCTCGCACCAGCAATCTGAATATGTACAGAAGCAGGTCACCCTGGCGGATGACACAGACTCACCTGTGTGGAGTCTATGTACTAACCAGTGTTCACTAGAGCTCCTGATGGTAGAGATCGGTTTTGCTACATGTTAGTATCAGGTAACATTCCTCAGGATTGCCCCACCAGGAAGTGAGCAAGCCAATGTCCAGTAGCAGATATAGCAGAAAGGGATCAAGCAGAGGCATAGTCAGTAAACAAGCCAAAGGTCGGTAACAAGTGGTTTCAGGTTGAGATAATGCAGAAGCGTAGTCGAGGAACAAGCCAAAAGTCAGGAGCGAGTGGTAGCGAAGATACAGACGGGAGCAGGAGTGACAAGAGTGAGATATTGGCTAGAGAGAGCACAATAATCTGGCAAACAGGAAGTGCAAATGCATGGCTAAAATAGGAAGTTCCTGCAAGGAGCTAAGGTTTCAAGGTTCAAGTAATTGTCCATGCTGCTGCCCAGCATCCCAGGTGGCTCAGCAAGAAGAGTCACCGCCAGACACAGCAGACGTTGCAGGTTCAGACCTGGGTCCAGATAAGCCTGGTGGTTGATTGCTCCTGCCTGCTTCTGGGAGAAGCTTTGTTATTATAATAAAGGGTTAAGCTTCTTGTTACATTTATTTGTTTGTTACCAGGTTACTATGCTTAACCTTTAAGCTATGTGGATGTAGTGCAATAATTCAATAACTCAAAGGTAGCATAATAATAAAACAAATTTACTTGGTTTAAGGATGTATTACAGATGATAAAATAGATAAATACAGCATCACTCAAGTCCAAGGGAGACCGTAATTTCAATTGAAATATATACACCTTTCATATTGCGAGGCTCCCTTGTCTGGAAACTAGTTAAAATCAGTTTAATGAAATAATAGAAACAAGACTAGGAATGTTAGCACATAGTAAGGTCAGAGGTGACCACGAACAGTAGTAATCTAGAAGTAATCTAACACACATATATAGTATCTTACAAAAGTGAGTACACCCCTCACATTTTTGTAAATATTTTATTATACCTTTTCATGTGACAACACTGAAGAAATGACACTTTGCTACAATGTAAAGTAGTGAGTGTACAGTTTGTATAACAGTGTAAATTTTCTGTCCCCTCAAAATAACTCAACAAACAGCAATTAATGTCTAAACCGCTGGCAACAAAAGTAAGTACTCCCCTAAGTGAAAATTTCCAAATTGGACCCAAAGTGTCAATATTTTGTGTGGCCACCATTACTTTCCAGCACTGCCTTAACCCTCTTGGGCATATAGTTCACCAGAGCTTCACAGGTTGCCACTGGAGTCCTCTTCCACTCCTCCATAACGACATTACAGAGCTGGTGGATGTTAGAGACCTTGCGCTCCTCCACTTTCCGTTTGAGAATGCCCCACAGATGCTCAATAGGGTTTTGGTTTGGAGACATGCTTGGCCAGTCCATAACCTTTACCCTCAGCTTCTTTAGCAAGACAGTGTTCATCTTGGAGGTGTGTTTGGGGTCGTTATCATGTTGGAATACTGCCCTGCATGTTGGGATCATGCTCTGCTTCAGTATGTCAAAGTACATGTTGGCATTCATGGTTCCCTCAATGAACTGTAGCTACCCAGTGATGGCAGCACTCATGCAGCCCCAGACCATGACACTCCAACCACCATGCTTGACTGTAGGCAAGACACACTTGTCTTTGGATGCTCTGGGAATCAATTGTTTTCTGTGGAACCAGCATTTAGCAGAAAGGTGCATTTATTGATCTATTTGAGGTGAGAGGCTGGGGCAAACCATTTGCGCACCTCGGATGGTGAAATCTTCTTGAATATTTGACACTTGCACTTTTTTGGATGAACTTTTTTGCACTGCTGGATAGATTTATATGTCACTATATATGCTGGACTTATTTACACTTTAAATGGGACTATTTTTCGCATATCCTTTTGGAAACATCATATTGTTATTTGCACATTAATTACTTTGCTGCTCAGATTGCACATTTTTGGTAATACGTATTTGCTTGATTTGCACACTTTACGCACTTTATTTCCATTATTATTTATGTGAGAATCATTGCTTATATCACATTATTTGCATTAGAATCATGGTATATATATATTTGTGCATTTTCCTGATTTTGCATAGTTTGCACATTGATTGGTATTGGATGCACTTTATTTCATCATTATATGTGAGGTTTTATCATATTTAGTAAGCGCCACATTCTTATAGCTTTCTAAATACTTTCGATTTTCTACATTCACATCAGTCCCTGCCCTTTGGGGTGCTTTCACACCAAGGTGTTGGTGGTGTCGGCGGTAAAGCGCCGCTAAAAATAGTCATTGTATTAGTAGCGCTATTCGGCCACTAGAGGGTCACCTTTAACCCCTGCTAGCAGCCGAAAAAGGGTTAAAACCGGTGGTTCAGCCGCGCTGCCCCATTGATTTCAATGGGCAGGGGTGCTTTGGGAGCGGTGTACACTGCTCCTACAATGCTGCAAAGATGCTGCTTGCAGGACTTTTTTTACCGTCCTGCAAGCGCACCGCTCCAGTGTGAAAGCACTCGAGAGGCTCATTACAGGCCCTATGCAGGCTTTATTTTTAGCGCTGTAGTGCCTGTAAAGTGCCTCATTGTGAAAGCAGTCTTAAAGAGATTATAATCTCAGGTCCCTACCCCACATGCATACATACACAATTTAAACATTAGCTAAATAACCTTCCAATATGTATTTGAAATGTGGGAGAAAGCCAGAGTATCTGAAGGAAACCCACCCAAGCACCGAGAGAACATACAAATTCCATACAGTTTGTGTCATGGGTGCGATTTAAACTGTTGACCCTAGTGCTTTCAAATCAGAAGAGTTAAAGCCTAACTCCAGGAATACTATGACTTGCTTGGACCAACTACTTCTTTTACTAATCAATGCAGTGGCTGCCAGTGCTGTATAAACTGTATGCAGCATCAGTATTAGAGATGGACGAACTTCTGACGGGACGTTTCGCAAACCAGGTCCGCGAACGTGCCCAAATGTTCACGAACCGGGCACCCGCGGGCCCCATTGATTTTAATGGCAGGCGAACCTTAAAAAGTCATATTTGCAGCCACAAAATACTTACTAGCAGTGCACACATAGTCCCACAACATGGACACTGACATACCAGAAGTATTAAGTGAATCTGGGATCGACAACGACAAGCATTCTTTTTTTATCTGTGAAATTTTGTCAATTCAGGAGCCCATGAAGGCCTTGGAGGAGAGGCAAGGTCAGGCCAGGCTATGAAGGGGGTGCAGGAGATGATCAGCGCCACAGTCAGGGCAGCGCAGTCCTGTGCCAGTGTCCCAGTGTGCCAACCTGTGCTTGAGCCCCTGACCCCTCCCTCTGCCCGGCCCTTACCCCCACCTATGCAGGGCTCCACTGCGGTGGTCCAGAGGTGCCAGTCCAGTGCTGATCCTCAGCCATGGTGCTGGCACTGCCTGCTGATTGGCTTCTCCACTGCTATCTCCCTCACTGACACCAGCACCGAGATAGAACACTGACACCAGCATCGAGATAGAACACTGACACCAGCACCGAGATAGAACACTGACACCAGCAGCGCATTAGAGAGCACTGACACCAGCACCAAGATAGAGAGCACTGACACCAGCACCAAGATAGAGAGCACTGACACCAGCACTGAGATAGAGAGCACTGACACCAGCACTGAGATAGAGAGCACTGACACCAGCACCGAGATAGAGAGCACTGACACCAGCACTGACACCAGCAAGTCGCTGCGGGACCCAAAAATATGACACCGCTCAACCTCTTCAAACAGGAGGGTACGGGCATATAATACGGTGTGCTTTTTTTCTACAAGTGAGCCAAAGGTAGAAAAAAGGTCCGTGTGCTAGATCAGTGGTCATCAACCCTGTCCTCAGGGCCCAATGACAGGCCAGGTTTGCAAGATAACTGAAATACATCACAGGTGATATCATTTGCTGCTCAGTGATTGCAGTATTCTAGTCTGCATCTCCCCAAGGTAATACATAAAACCTGGCCTGTTAGTGGGCCCTGAGGACAGGGTTGATGACCACTGTGCTAGATTATATAAATCGTTTATACAGTTATGCATATACATGGTCTACTGGTCACATGTGTTGAATTCCTCCGAGATCCATGCCTCATTCATTTTTATAAATCTGAGGTAGTCAACACTGTCGTGAGCTAGGCGAGTGCGCTTATCGGTCACAATCCCCCCTGCTGCGCTGAACGTCCTTTCGGACAGGACACTGGACGAGGGGCAAGCCAACAGTTCCATTGCAAATTGTGCAAGCTCTGGCCAGAGGTCAAGCCTGCCCACCCAGTAGTCCAGGGGTTTATCACTTCTCAGAGCATCCACATCGGCCGTTAACCCGATGTAGTCGGACACCTGTCGGTCTAGGCGTTCCCTGATGCTGGATCCGGATGACACCTGTCGATGGGTCGGCTGAAAGAATGATCTCATATCAGAAGTGACCAACACATCTTCAAACCGCCCTCTTCTTGCAGGCGCTGTTGGATTGGTACCCGCAACTCTTTCTCTGGGAGTGGAAATTCCTCTGCCAGCGCACGCAAAAGCAGAATGCAGCATTTCTCTAAGCAAGGCCTGGAAGTGCTCCATTCTGACAGCCCTCTGTGATGGTAGTAACATTTCCGCCATTTTGTGTTTGTACCGGGGGTCTAAGTACGTTGCCACACAGTACTGGTCCTTGACCTTTATGCTTTTTATACGGGGGTCCCTGTTAAAACACTGGAGCATGAAGGCCCCCATTTGCACTAAACTGGAAGCGGTGTGGTGGCCTGGCTCCTGCTCATCATCCAGGATAATGTCGTCCTCCTTGTTCTCCTCCCCCCCATCCACAGACAACAACAGGGATCCCAGAAAGGTTTAAAGCATGCTCTTCTTGCTCCTCCTCATCCGCCCCGGCACCATCCTCCTCTGACTCCTCTTCAGACTCCTGTTGTTGACTTGTCTCAGATAGAGTAGCCCCCCCTGGGAATTCATCCAGCATTGCGACTTCCTCATCTTCCTGCTCCTGCTCCTCCACGGCTTGATCAATGACACAACGCAATGCACGCACCATAAAGAAGGCTTAAGGTACGATGTCACTGATGGCGCCATGGCTGCAACTGACCAGTTTGGTGATCTCATCAAATGGCTGCAGAAGTCTTCATGCATCGCGCATGAGCATCCACTGGCGCAGTGAAAAAAAAAACAAGCTCCCAGAACCTGTTCTGCCGCAGAGTTCGTACAGGTAGTCGTTAACTGCACGTTTCTGCTGGAGCAGCCTATCAAGCATATAGAAGTTTGAGTTCCATCGCATCGGGCAATCACAAATAAGACGTCTGACCAGCAGATTGCGTCGCCGCTGAATGTCAGCAAGGCGAGCCATGGCCGTGTAAGATTTTCTGAAATGGGCCGAGATTTTCCTTGCCTGCCGCAAGATGTCCTGGACCCCAGGGTATTTGACAACGAATCGCTGCACGACCAAGTTTAAGACGTGTGCCATGCATGGCACATGTGTAATTTTGCCCTGTTTCAACGTGCTCAGCAGATTGGCACTGTTGTCGCCCACCACTTTACCAACTGACAAATTATGCAGGGTTATCCACTGATCTGCCTGTGAACGCAAAGCTGAAAGGAGTGCAGGGCCAGTGTGGCTCTTGGCTTCCAGGCACAACAGACGCAGCACAGCATGGCAACGTCTCACCTGGCATGTCGAATAGGTTCTGGGGATCTTGGGCGGCGCAGCGGAAGAGACGCTAGCAGTGTAAAAGGAGGAGTCAGCCGAGGAGGAGAGGGAGGATGGAGTAGGAGGAGGAGAAGGAGAGGCAGGCCTGCATGCATGCCGTGGCGGTAAAACCAAATATACACGGGTGCCACGGGTTACAAGCTTGACAGCCGTCAGAGAGTTCACCCAGTGGGCAGTAAAAGTTTTATACCTTCCCTGCCCGTGTTTTCTAGACCACGTGTCTGTGGTCAGATGTATCTTGGCACCGACACTGTGTGCCAGAGATACATTCACTTGCCGCTGAACATGGCCATATAGCTCTGGGATGCCCTTCTGTGAGAAATACTTCCTTCCTGGGACCTTCCATTGTGGTGTTCCAATGGCCACAAATTTTCGAAAGGCCTCCGAGTCCACCAGTTTGTATGGCAGTAGTTGGCGGGCTATCAGTTCTGACAAGCCATCGGTCGACCGTTGGGCAAGAGGGTTATCCGGCGTCGTCATTTTTTTACGCTCGAACATTTGGCCCACGGAAGTCTGCCTTTTTCCAGAAAAACGTGAGGACGGCATGATGGAAGGTGGACAATTCTGAGGAGAAGTAGAAGAGGCTGGACGGTGAGAGCCTGGAGTGTGGCTTTGTGGGTTCTGACAGCATTGCTCCCACTGGGCTCGGTGATGGCAGCTCGTGTGCCTTCTTAAGGCGGTCGTCCCTAGGTGAGTGTTGGGCTTACCACAATATCTGCGTTGACTGCAAAGGCTGCAGATGGCAACACTATTGTCAGCAGTGGACACGTTAAAAAAAGCCCACACTGCAGAGCCATGTCCTGGCGTCCTGGGAGCGCCAGATGTGACCGTACATGGTTGATGCCTCGCTCCTGATACATTAGCAGTCTGGTTTGTCCCTCCTGTGCAATGTAAGTTCCGACTGCTTCTCCTCCCTATCTGCTGGTCCATCTCTCCCTCTGAACTCCCCTCCTCTTCCTCTCTTGTGGGCACCCCCGTGACGTCCCTAGACACGTCATCATCAACGTCACCTTCCACACCACTATAATTAGAGATCTCGGAGTAAGCAGCAACAGCGGGGACCAACCTCCTTGGGCTGATCTGTGTACTGTCATCAGACTGCTGAAGGGCGGTTGTTGCTACCTCCTCTTCCTGATCCAATGCCAAGAATGGCTGCGCATCGGAAATGTCTTGTGATGATGGATCGGAAAATAATTCCTGTGACTCAAGCGGAGGGTATATGGTGGTGGTGGTGTTGGTGGTAGTGTCTTTGGGGGTGCACACAGCAGAGAGTGAAGAGGGTGCAGATAGAGAGGATGAGGAGGGTCCAGGAGAGTAAGGCTGAGTGAGCCACTCAACCAAGTCTGATGCGTCCTTTGACGTAATCGAACGCACCTTCTGCAACTTCCCACTTTGGCTCAAGCCTGGTGCTCCTGCCCTACCCCTACCACTCCTGCGGAAAGGGCCTGCCTCTTCCTCTGCCTGTCATTTTTTAAATGACCCTGTGACAAAGGTCTCTAGAGAAGTGCAGTATATGTGGAAGAAGGTATATAACACCCCGCTTCAATCTGTCGTTTTGGGGGGCCACTGGTCTATTACACCAGTTATAATACTTTTTTCTAATTGCGTTTGTCACTCTTTGTAGTATCGCTGCAGAACCGCTCAGCAGCAGTCACAATGCTGCACAGTAGAAATGCACTATACTATGCTTTCTATATTTGAAAGTATTTTATACGTGTACTACACCCCTATATACTGCACACCAAATAGTACACCTATACCAGTCCTTAAAAGGACTTTTGTGGACCTAATAGTAGCTAGCTAGTGAATTACAGACTGTCCCTGCTCCAAACAGCAAACTGTCCCTACACTGAGAAAAGACAGCTGCAGAATCGGTCAGCACTGCAGTGAACTATAATATGCTTTCTATATTTGAAAGTATAGTGTATTACACCCCTATACTGTACACCTATACCAGTCCTTAAAAGGACTTTCGTGGAGCTAATAGTAGCTAGCTAGTGAATTACAGACTGTCCCTGCTCCAAACAGCAAACTGTCCCTACACTGAGAAAAAACAGCTGTAGAATCGGTCAGCACTGCAGTGCACTATAATATGCTTTCTATATTTGAAAGTATGTAGAAGAAATCTGCGCTCGGAGAAAACTGTATGTGACCAGAGCAGCTAAACACTATGGCTCTAGATACCAAACCAAAACAGAAATGTGTATAAAAAAGTGCAGCGCTCAAAAAATGAAGTGAGTGGATACCTAACCTATGATGGTGAATATAAATGACATAAATCCAAATAAAAAATTGTGAACATGTAAATATTAATGCATGCGACAATATAAGTGCATATAGAAATTAAGTTAATAAAAAATTAATTAAATGCAGTGAACCACAAAAAATTAATTGCAGTGTGCAAATCATACAAAATCCGTGTCAACAAATATTAAATAGAGTGACAACCTAAAAGAGTGTATTTTATACCCAAATCAATGAGTATACACGTGCAAAATAATAATGCGTCTAAAGTAGCATGAAGTGAAACCTCAAATGCAAAAATACAAAAGAGATTATCAAACAAAGTCCATAGTGCCTAATAACATTCGATGTTCTCCTACACAGTACACTTCTGAACGTGGTGGGGTTATCCTACACGATGTAATGAGTTGACCACGCAGTTCCCATCAGGGGATATTAAAGTAAAAAAAGGAGGCTTACCAGATGCCTGGTCTTTAGTGCACGTATCTCATCAGCCAAGGTCCCAAATGCAGATGTCCCTCCTAGTAGCGGAGCAGCTAGGCGATTCCATGCCTGTTGCAGCGTGTGTCAGGATCCACCAGGTGTTTGTGTACACCCTCTCAGCAGTCCGGCCAAGGTCCCACAAGGATACCCAGAAAGAGATACAAAAGACTCCGGATCGTGTAATATGATAAAACAGGTGGTGCCTTTATTTTGGCTCAATACGTTCTATACATACTGGCAAATGGCATTGGAAGTTAAAAAACTTAACTTAAACTTAACTTTTAACTTCCAATGCCATTTGCCAGTATGTATAGAACGTATTGAGCCAAAATAAAGGCACCACCTGTTTTATCATATTACACGATCCGGAGTCTTTTGTATCTCTTTCTGGGTATCCTTGTGGGACCTTGGCCGGACTGCTGAGAGGGTGTACACAAACACCTGGTGGATCCTGACACACGCTATATGCACTTATATTGTCGCATGCATTAATATTTACATGTTCACAATTTTTTATTTGGATTTATGTCATTTATATTCACCATCATAGGTTAGGTATCCACTCACTTCATTTTTTGAGCGCTGCACTTTTTTATACATATATTTGAAAGTATATTATAAGTGTATTACACCCCTATATACTGTATTCCTATACCAGTCCTTAAAAGGACTTTTGTGGACCTAATAGTAATAGCTAGTGAGTACAGACTGACTGCTCCACACAGCATCCTTTCCCTACACTGACAAAAGCCAGAATGTAAAATGGCAGCCAGATCAGGTCTATTTATAAGGTAGGGGGTATATCCATGTGCTGAAATGTCTCAATTGGCTGTCCTGTACCCCATGATGGATGTGTCATAGGTCAAAGTTCTTCACAATGTAAAAGAAAATGGCCGCCGCAAACAGCGCCATAAGTCCGCCGTTTGGCGAATTGCGAACGTGCAAAGTTCGCCACGAACCGACCGCCGGGCGAACCGCAGGGCCATCTCTAATCAGTATACATACAGTAAGTATACAGTGCTATGTTCTGGTATCGGTATGGGGACTTACCATCCCCTTCTTGGAACAAATTGGAGCCATCCAAAGAAATCCTTGTATTTTTATCAATAAATATAAGGCTTTCCCACTATTGACTATGGTGCAGATTGTGACTTCATACATCCACCTCTCCATTAGTAAAAATGCAAGGTTTCCTATAAATAGCTGAGCAACGCTCAGCCTGACTTGATATTTTTCCAGCAGCAGAATGAAAGTCTCAATACTTTGTGACCAGAACACATTGCTGTATACTGTATGTACTGTAACTGATGCTACTTACGGTCTATACAGCACTGATAGCTGCTGCATTGATTTGTAAAGAAAATCGTTTGTTTGGGTCATAGTATTTCTGGAGTTACAGTTGGCTTTAAGGCTAGATTTGCATCTATGCAGCTCTGCAAGCCGCGTTTGCACGGTCACAGCAGCCCTTCATTTTGGGTCATAGTATTCCTGGAGTTATGGTAGGCTTTAAAGTGGAGTTCCACACAAAAATTTAACTTCCGCTTTTCTGGTCCCCCCCCCCCCCCCCTCCAGTGTCACATTTGGCACCTTTCAGGGGGGGAGCAGATACCTGTCTAATACAGATATTTTGCTCCCACTTCCGGGCATAGATACCCGAGCCACCTGCGGGTATCCACCGAGCCACCTGCGGGTATCTATGCCCCCCCCCCCGCTGTATTCTGGGAGACACACGGGTCCCAGAAAACAGCAGGGACCAGTGGGATAGCGCAGCACGAGTCACGCATGTGCAGTAGGGAACCAGGAAGTGAAGCCGCAAGGCTTCACTTCCTGATTCCCTTACCGAGGATGGCGGTGGCAGCACCCGACAGCAGAGGGATAGATCGGCTTCGGATGCCGACATCGCGGGTGCCCTGGACAGGTAAGTGTCCATATTTTAAAAGTCAGCAGCTAAAGTGTTTGTAGCTGCTGACTTTAAAAAAATAAATAAAACGGCGGAACTCCGCTTTAAGGCTAGGTTCACAACTATGTGGCTCTGCAAACTGCGTTTTCATTTGAAATGGCTGCTGTGCCTACGTTTCATGCAGGAAAAATGTTCCTACATCTTTTTTTTTAAGCGCAGAGGGAGGGAAATCGTACATGCTTTTGCATCATGTGATTTCCCTGAATCGAAAATGTGCTGTGTTTTTAGATGCATTGCAGCCCACCAGGTCTGCAAAGTAGCAGCGTGGTTTGGTTGCGGGTGTAGGAACAGATGCAATTTACACGCTGTCCTGCACCCGCAACCACCCGCGCAAGTGTGAACTTAGGCTAACATCTCACTGGAGGTTTATGCACAGAGGAACTTTAAACATCTATTACAACTATGGGAAATCTCAAAAAGAAAAGATTATACAGAATGTTTTAGCCATTCAATGCTTTTAACAAGTAAGACAATATAGGAGTGTGGTTTAATATTTCTGCTCATTACAATAGGATACAGGGTCAGGGTGGTTGCTGTAAATGCCCTTATTCACAACTGATATACTTCTTCATAGGATCCTCCTCCCACATAGGCAATGTGGATAACTTCTGCTTGGTTTTCTCTGCAATGGGCCACCCCCAGGACTGGAAGAATGGAGCCAAGTTCTTATTGACAGCTTCAGAGAACTTTTCTGCCCAGAGATTCATCTTATCCGTATTATTTCTACTGACATTTGACAATTTCTGGTACTTTGCAAATAGATTTTTGAAGAGATCCCATCCGAAGCCTTCTTGTAACTAAAAATTAAAAATGTGGTTAGTTTTTTTTAATAAAAGCTCACTTCACATGGCTTATCATGTATGCAATATAGTGCAGCATGTAATATTTACGTTACAGGTAACACAATTACTATAAATGTACATTGCTGAGTTGGTCTAATTTGCAGTTTTGGTACAGTGTACTCCATAAATCATGAGTTCCTGAAAAAAAACATGGAAGTAGCCACTGATGGCTTCAAAAATGGTAGTTGCTTGGCTGTCATGCTGATTCCCTAGCTTGCTCCTCAACAAAAATTAAGATAAGTACTTCTAACTTAACTCTGACTTCCATGGCATGCAGACCTGTACTTGTCCCAGGTACTGGAGCCAACTGGTCAGCAAAATAGCCACGCAACAATCACTTTGAAAAAGTAGTCCAATTATTCATCCTATGCCAATTTATTGGCTAGTTATATTCTTCATAATCCAGTGTTCTGTGTAAATGACCAAAGCACTGGGGTAAGTACCTAGGCAAAGGGTATTTAGGCATTAATCTTACGGACTACTGTCAACGATAAACATAATAAATAACATTATACTTACTAATCATTTAGACAGAATGAAATGATGGACCATACCTGTGTGGCATGAAAAGTTTGTGGTTACCTGGGTCAAGGCATCACCTAGTAGTTGGCACTAAGACAAAAAAAAAAGCGGGAATCTAGAGCTGGCAAAACACTGTATAGAGGGGGTTACTTTCTGAGAAAGCTCAGCCAAGCAAGGTGCCTTCGTTTTGCGGTCTCTGAACACTACATGTAATACTACCAATTACATTTTTGTGGGATGAGGAAGGAAGGCGCCCGACTGAAACATCAGTTAGGTAATACATTTATAGTCGTATCACTTTATAAGTCCCGTGAGTGCATTAATTGATTGTGTTTCATATTTATTTAAAGCGGTTGTTACCCTAAGAAATAATAAATAAATAAATAAAGACACCTGTTCCTTTAAAGCATGAATAACAGCACAGAACTTGAGCTGTGTAATTTGTCCTTTTCTATCATGTAAAATACCTGGCTCATCCTGCCTGGAGCTGCCCTCACCTCTGTAAACTGACCACGTTTATCATGGCTGCTGATCCATGATACCGCAGTCAGTTAACGTGCCTCCGTCTTCCCGCTGTCTCTCCTCTGTCCTCTCCCCCCCTCTGCCTGTCAGCTAGTGTCAGTGCCCGCCCCCCCTCCTACTGCTAAAATTACTTGGTTATTTTCATACAATCCCCTGCTAACATTATGTTTCCCAGTGTATGAGTAGAGGGCAGTCACGTGAGCGCTGAGGGGCGCTCTGAAATAAGGTATAAAAACTGGAAACCTTATTCCAGTGTATGTGCTTTTTATAAAGCACATACACTGGGGCACGTAATGTAACACAGGGGATTGTATGAAGAGAACAAAGTGGGTTTACAACCACTTTAAGTTACCAGAAATAAGGCTGTAATATGCAGTATTTAAAATATAGATCCGGGTTCTATTTTTATGTAAACCATAACTATGAGTAGAGGTGTAACTATAGCTATAGTGGCCCATAAAGCTGCTATGGGGCCTGGAGGGGGGGGGCGATGGAGGCTTTGTGCATGTGAGGATAACATAGCTCCAGTACTATATCACATATAGACTTTTTACCATGAAACCTGCATGTTTCTCCATCCACACTATTGAGCATGGACAGACTTCCACTATGGCTATTGTATTTTGGCAGCCAGGCCTACCAGCTGTCAAAATAGCCAAAGAGTAGCTGCATCTGATGACAATTTTCCACCCGGATTCTTTGATTTTGGCTGATCTATCAGGGAGCAGCCAAAATTTGAACAGTGAATGGCCAGTTTAACCCCTTTCCGATGGAAGGTAAAATAAAACCTAATGCCTGAACACAGTTTTGCAACTTTGACATGTGTTAGGAAACCTGTACATATCATCCCAACTACTTAGTGTATCCAAATGAATTATATCTTTTTTTTTTCATGACAAATTGGACTTTCATTTGGTGTAAATGGTAATGGATATCACCTGATTGTTTGCCATAAAATAGTAATAAAACATAATTTTTCTAAAAATTTTAAAATTTTTCTAAATTTTTCACAATTTTGCTGTATATTTTTTGCTATTACCATCACCTACTGCCAAAAAGCAACCCAAAATAAATACTCCTGCTCCTGAATATCGCAGCAATATCTTTATAGTATTTGTTGATTGCACCTGTAGTAGGGAACAGAAACGATTTTGCACATTTTGCTTTTTGTTATTCTACCTGAACACACTGACACTGACCTTTGACCCTAACTTTTGACCCTGAACTTTGACTCTAATGCCGCGTACACACGTGCGGACTTTTGCCGGCGGACCTAAGTCCAGCGGACAATCCGCTGGACTTTGCAGCTGAGTCCGCTGGACTAAAAAGCGAACGGACTTGACCACACACGATCACGCAAAAAGTCCGGCGGTTCACGCGATGACGTACAGCACGTACGACGGGACTAGAAAAAGGAAGCTCGAGATCCCAAACGACACCCTTTGGGCACCGTCAGCTAATCTCGTGTGTATCGCGTGTTAGTTGACGTTTGGTTAGAGACGATTCGCGCTTCTCAGACTTCTGCTTAATTCGCTCGCTTCTGCCGTTCAGTTTGTGCTTGTGAGGTTTGTATCTGTCTTTCAGTGCGTGTGGATCAGTTCCTACCTGTTCTCAGGCCGTTCTGGTCCGCTCGTTCCTGTTTTCCAGGTCGTTCTTCATAGGCCTTGCTGTTCTTCAGTGCGTTCGGTTAAGTTGTTTGTTTGATCAGCCGACCGTTTTGAAGCCATGGAGTGTGGACGTACTCGGGAACGAGTTCGTGCTGTGCAGGGGCTCGGTGTTGCGGTTAACACCTTGGCCCGAGCCCAGTCCATGAACAGGGTGAGGAGGAGTTCATGGACCAAGAATTGGTTGCGCCAGCGTGACCAATTCTCGCATATGCCTTTGCTCCGTGAGATCCGTGAGAATAATCCTGATGATTTCAGGAATTATCTCAGGATGACGGACCCCATTTTTCACCGTCTGTTGGCTTCGCTGTCCCCTTATATTACCAGGCAGAATACCTGCATGCGGCAAGCCATCAGTGCGGAGCAGAGGCTAGTCGCCACGTTGCGTTACTTGGCGACGGGGAGAAGCTTGCAGGACCTCAAGTTCACGACAGGCATCTCCCCCCAGGCTCTGGGGCTCATTATTCCAGAGACCTGTTCTGCCATTATCCACGTCCTGCAGGAGGAATACATTGTATATTTGTACATTGCATCAATGTCATCATTAGCTAATTACCATGATAGGACTATTCTATGAATGTCCCCTATTCCTGTATTTTTTATTATTTTTGTTTTTTGTATAGTATTTTATGGTTGACTTATCGAAATTGCTTTAATAATGTATTATTTAGTGGGTCACATGCATATTTCCTTGCACCAACCTCCCCAGCATGGAATCTTGGCCCCCTAAACACCCCTAGCCTAGTCACTTTCTTTGGTTAAAAATGTATCTTACCAGCTCCATTGTACTGCTTTACTCACCCCCCCTTTCACCCCCCTTGCCCCTCACCCCTTTCACCCCCCTTGCCCCTCACCCCTTTCACCCCCCTTGCCCCTCATTTTTAAATTGATTGCATGTGGTTTTGGTCAGCTTGTAATTAACCCCCCCCCCCACTCACACCCTCTTTAATTAATTGCATGTGGTTTGGGTCAGCTTGTAATTAACCCCCCCCCCCACTCACACCCTCTTTAATTAATTGCATGTGGTTTGGGTCAGCTTGTAATTAACCCCCCCCCCCCCACTCACACCCTCTTTAATTAATTGCATGTGGTTTGGGTCAGCTTGTAATTAACCCCCCCCCACTCACACCCTCTTTAATTAATTGCATGTGGTTTGGGTCAGCTTGTAATTAACCCCCCCCCCCCCCCACTCACACCCTCTTTAATTAATTGCATGTGGTTTGGGTCAGCTTGTAATTAACCACCCCCCACTCACACCCTCTTTAATTAATTGCATGTGGTTTGGGTCAGCTTGTAATTACCCCCCCCCCCACTCACACCCTCTTTAATTAATTGCATGTGGTTTGGGTCAGCTTGTAATTAACCCCCCCCCCCACTCACACCCTCTTTAATTAATTGCATGTGGTTTGGGTCAGCTTGTAATTAACCCCCCCCCCCCCCCCCCACTCACACCCTCTTTAATTAATTGCATGTGGTTTGGGTCAGCTTGTAATTAACCCCCCCCCCCCACTCACACCCTCTTTAATTAATTGCATGTGGTTTGGGTCAGCTTGTAATTAACCCCCCCCCCCCACTCACACCCTCTTTAATTAATTGCATGTGGTTTGGGTCAGCTTGTAATTAACCCCCCCCACACTCACACCCTCTTTAATTAATTGCATGTGGTTTGGGTCAGCTTGTAATTAACCCCCCCCCCCACTCACACCCTCTTTAATTAATTGCATGTGTTTTTGGTCAGCTTGTAATTAACCCCCCCCCACCCCACTCACACCCTCTTTAATTAATTGCATGTGTATTGTGTGACCTTACAATTAATTACTCCCCACCCACATCCCCATTATTATCTTCTCTGGGCCATCAGAGGGGTCATCAATCAGAGATTTGTCCCTTATCCTTAATCTTTTGGCTTTATTTCAAGGACTAACAAAATAAATACATATGTTGTTCCAAATTTTTTGTTAATTTGTTGTATTTAGTTTGGTGTTTTGCCTGGTTTATAATTAGAATTGTATCTTTCTGTTTGACTTCACAGTGTCCTTCCACGCCACAGGAATGGCAGACTGTGGCTTCCGAGTTTGCTGCCCGTTGGGACTTTCCCAACTGTGGAGGGGCGATTGACGGCAAACATGTCCGAATTGTGCCCCCACCCCATTCGGGGTCTTACTATTGGAATTATAAGGGGTTCCATAGTATAGTGTTGATGGCGGTGGTGTCGGCACAATATGACTTTCTTTATGTGGATGTGGGGAAAAACGGCCGGATGTCGGATGGAGGAGTCTTCAACCAGACGGAGTTCGGCCATCGTCTCCAGACTGGTGGCCTGGAGCTGCCACCAGATGAAGAGAATGTGGAGGGACTCCCGTTCGTTTTCATAGCCGACGAGGCGTTCGGTCTGGGTGACCACCTGATGAGGCCATTTCCCCAAAGATCCCTCACCCCTGAGAGGAGGATTTTTAATTTTCGGTTGGCCAGAGCAAGAAGGGTTGTGGAAAATGCCTTTGGAATTATGGCCAACCGTTTCAGATTGCTGTTAACATCCATACATCTGGCAGAGTACAAACTGAATACTATTATTCTTGCATGCTGTGTAATGCACAATTATCTACGGAAACATTCTGGAAGCTACACATTACCTATAGGGCCTGAGGCCGGAGTGGAAGGCGAGATGACCGGGCTGGATAATCGCCGTCTTGGTTTGGCCCCACAATCAGCCCAGCAAGTGCGGGACCGTTATTTAAATTATTTTAATGGTAGGGGGGCCATTGCAATTGCAGCAGACCCTTAAAACATCATTTTTTTGTAAAGAATAAATACAGTTATTTATGTTTGAAAGATTGTTTTTTTCGTATTGTTTTGCTTTTAATTTTGCCTGTTTTATATGTTGTCCTAGTGCACTTATTAATAGTGGCAAACTTGGTTTGCGTTTAGTAAATAAGCCCCTTTGTCAATGAACCACAACATGTTTTGGTCAAAATGGTAGTATTTAAAAAGAAGAAGCCACACATTGTTTAATTTGTGCAAACATTTTTTTTTTTATTATAGTGCACATCCAAACTTTTCTTTTTTTTTGTTTTTTTTTTTGTTGATTTCCGTTTTTTTTTTTTTGTCATTTTTGGTAATTATTTATTTTTATTTTTTTTAACAACATTTATTTTTATTTTTTTAACAACAGTTTTTTTTTTTTTTTTGGTTTTTTAATATTTTTTTGGTATTTTTCTCACAACATTTTTTAGTTTTTTTGGAGTTTTTTTTTTTGGAAACAAACATAAAAACATGGTTTAAAAACGTAAAAAAATTTTGATTAGCATTCTAAAATATTTACACAATGTAAAAGTAGGGAACTTACAAAGTTCAACAGGTAACCCATGTACAGTAGAAGCCAAATTTAGAATATGCACACTAATTTAACATGAAAATGGGTAATGTCAACATGTGCTATGTTCCATCATGGGGAATCAATGGACGTGTTTTGTGTGTGAAACCCCTTCCCTCTCACCTACTAGCATTAGGAGTTGCAAACACAAAATGCGTCCATTGAGATCCCCTGATGGCACATAGCACATGTTGACACACCATGTGCATATAAAAAATTTGGCCTCTAAAATTTGGAAACAATAGCGGATCAAAAGGGGAATGAAGGACATGATTGATGTTAGGAAATGGAAAAGGGGTCTTTAGATTCTCCCCAAAACATCAATCATGTCCTTCATTCCCTGCTGCATGGTGGCCATCTCCTTCTGCATGTTTTCCAGCTGCAGATTCCAGGCCATGATCTGGCCAATAAGCCTGTGGGCACTGTCTGTGGAAAATGGCTCCGCAGGTTGGCCTTCCACAACCAGATCAGCATCACCTAAAAGTTGGGTAGATAAAACACAAGAAAAAAAGTGTCAAAAACATGCAGACCTTAATTTATTAGCTCAATCTGTGTTCTGAGACACTCACTTGGTGGGGTGCAGATTTGATCCACTTCAAGCACCTCTTCCTCCACATCCACGCGTGGGCTTGGGCTAACTGCCCAATTAGTCTGGTGAGGCCGGGAGGTCCTGGTAGGTTCTGATTGACGTCTGAGTCTTTTGCCCCCTATGGTAATGGAACACAAAGGTACACTTTTAATCACACTGATATTTGAGTGCCGAAATATGATTATTAAACATTGTTTAAAAGTGTTGTCCAATTATTAGCAGTTTGTTAGAAGATCCTACTTGAATACAGAATTGAAATGTCTATCTAATGAAACTCCAATACTTAAACCGCCCTTCAACCCTAAAGTTGAACTTCCGCTCATTGGATCCCTGCACCCCTGTGGTGTCTTATTTGGAACCTTTTAGGGGGGAGGGGTTGCAGATACCTGTGTAAGGCAGGTATTTGCACACACATCCGGCCATAGACTCCCACAGAAGTATACGCCACATCCCGTCCCACCGTGCTGTCTGCTGGGACACACAGGGGTCCCAGAGCTAGCGCGGACCAGTCCTATTGCATTGCGCAACTGGCGCATGGCCAATAGTGACCCGGGAAGTGAAGCCGCAAAGATAAATTTCATGATTCCAATATGAAAGATTGTAGCTGCAGCATCCAAGGGACAGGTGAGTGTACTTCTTAGAAAAGTCACCACCTACAGTATTTGTAGATGATGTGCATTTTTTATGAATTTGGAGCTTGACACCCTGCTTAACAGATTTATCCCCCCCCCCCAAAACAGCTTCTGTAGTCCCTGTGTAAGTTACCCATAAAACCCTTACTACAGCAGTAATAGTATAGATAGTGACAATAATAAACAACCTTACAACTCCAACAACCCAAAGCCAGGTAAACTGAATAAACGTTATCAAGACAAACGAACTTTCATCAAGTCTTCGCAAGTTTCACGTACGAATGCTAATAACATCTGCGCAAGTTTCACGTACGAATGCTAATAACATCTGCGCAAGTTTCACGTACGAATGCTAATAACATCTGCGCAAGTTTCACGTACGAATGCTAATAACATCTGCGCAAGTTTCACGTACGAATGCTAATAACATCTGCGCAAGTTTCACGTACGAATGCTAATAACATCTGCGCAAGTTTCACGTACGAATGCTAATAACATCTGCGCAAGTTTCACGTACGAATGCTAATAACATCTGCGCAAGTTTCACGTACGAATGCTAATAACATCGGCGCAAGTTTCACGTACGAATGCTAATAACATCTGCGCAAGATTAGACATATCAAGTATAACCATAGTAGCGCACGTGCTTGACTTACTTTTTTTGATGGCTTTTCGAATTCTCCTGTACTGATCGTGCTCCCTGGATTTGATGTCGGACCATCGCTTGCGCAGTTGATCCTTGCCCCTTCGTACGCCGAATTTATGCTCCAGGGTGCTGACGACTGTAGTGAGAATCTTGTCCTTGCGCAAGTTGGGTCGAGGGTACGGGCCATTTTCCCCGTCGTAATCTTCCCTTTGGAGGATGTCCACCATCTCCACCATCTCTTCAAAGGCCATATTGGTGGCCTTATATCTGCTGCTGGATGCAGATGTGTTCGCTTCTGGGCTTTCCTCCGCGCTACTGGCTGAGAATGTGTCCGCCATCTTCATGAATTTATTCACCCACAATGCAACGAGGGGAAGCGGGGCGGGGAATACTCGTCAGGAGGAACGTCATGGGCGGGCGACGCGGAGGACGCAGGCGGACTTCGACGCGTGCGCAGTGTATATAAGGCTGTTTGAGGGCCCCCACGTGTTCCCGAACGGAAGTAGCGAGCGCTCTGTACGAAGGTAAGTGTTTTCTAGGATGCATTACTGTGGTTTATTGGGTTTTGGGCCTGCATTTTTTAAGGATATGTGTGTGTTGCTGCCTGTGTGTAGGGGTTGCTGCCTGTGTGTAGGGGTTGCTGCCTGTGTGTAGGGGTTGCTGCCTGTGTGAGTGTGTTTCTGCCTGTGTGTAGGGGTTGCTGCCTGTGTGTAGGGGTTGCTGCCTGTGTGGGTGTGTTGCTGCCTGTGTGTAGGGGTTGCTGCCTGTGTGGGTGTGTTGCTGCCTGTGTGTAGGGGTTGCTGCCTGTGTGGGTGTGTTGCTGCCTGTGTGTAGGGGTTGCTGCCTGTGTGTAGGGGTTGCTGCCTGTGTGTAGGGGTTGCTGCCTGTGTGGGTGTGTTGCTGCCTGTGTGTGGGTGTGTTGTGTAATGTTTTGTTTGAAAAACTGGATGTGCGTTTTTAGTAACATTTGTGTTTATGGTCTTTTGTATTGCCATTACTAACAAAACAGAAACAAACATGTCAGCAGCCCAGTTAAATCCATTTAAGGACCAGCAGTTCATGTCGGAATTCATTGCGCTGTACCGTAAAAATGCCAACCTGTGGCAGCTGAAGAACCCTTTATATGGAAATAGGGATGTCCGGAAGGTAACACTGGGGCCACTTTTGGATTTTGTGAAGACTCAAGTCCCCAACGCAGACATAAAGTTTGTTGAAGCCAGAATTTCAAGTTTAAGGCACATGTACAAGCGGGAGCGCAAGAAGATTGAGGAATCAGTCAGATCAGGAGCAGCAGTAGAGAATGTTTATGTACCCAAGCTGTGGTACTACAACCAACTGGCTTTTCTAGGTGACCAGATGGAACCCAGGCAATCACTGTCCACTCTTCCCTCCACCCTTCCCTCCACTCTTCCCTCCACTCTTCCCTCCACCCCAGCTGAGGCTTCCACGGAAGGAGAAGACCCCTCCACCTTGGAGCAGGCTGATGCGCCCAGCTGGAGCCAGGTATATATTTTGTAGCCTAAATAGTGATTGGGTGAATATTAATGATGTCAACGTAAAAATGTGAAACAATTAACACCCTGAACTCAGAATTGGGAAAAAATCAGCCAAAAATTGCGCACACTTCTAAAAAGTGTTGGTGCTACATATCGATACATATATAGTGTATACATACATCCAGTAGTGGCCAAAAATGCCTTATACAACATTGGTGATCTGCTTGGAAAATGCAGGGGTCCAAATGATAGCCTTTTGGATCTTTTTTTAAATTTATCTGCATGTTCATAAGTTTACAATTGGATGATTGAGGAGGCCATAAACCAAAAAACATGTGTTTGATTTTTGATTTTATTTGCACACAGGATGAGCTGACCCAGGATGATGCCGGGACAAGTAGTATGGAGGAGGAGGACATGACCAGCGAGAGCCAGGAGGTGGCTGGGCCCAGCACGAGCCAGACTGTCAGCCAGACTGTAAGAAGTCTACCTCCACCCCTGCCCTTACCCCCAAGAAGGCCCAGGAGGATGACCATGGTTGAGGAGGAATCACTCAACCTTATTCGTCAGGCGAGTGAGATTCTCCAAAGACCCCCCATTCCAGAAGAGGCCTATGCCACCTACTTGGCCAGCAGGTTGCTGGAAATGGAGAAGGGCCAACGGCACCTGTGCGAGTGCCTAATTTTTGAAGCTATTAAGGGGGGTTTGAGGGGTCAATTAAGAGAATCCACCCGCCTGACACATGAAGGCCCGACAGCAACTTCTCCTCCTCCTCCTCCTCCTCTTCCTTCTTCTCCTCCTCCTCCTCCTCCTCCTCCTACCACAAGTCAGCCTCCAAGGAAGCGTGCAGGGAAGACTGCAGGGAAGAGTGCAGGGCAGCGTGGTGGGAAGAGTCGGAAGTGATTGCCTGGCTTCAGTCTGGTCTCACAGAAGACACAGGCTGTTGTAGTGCCACAGCTTGGGGACATAGATGTCACCTGCTGCTGTTCCTGGTCTGTGTGATTCCTGGTCAATCTTCTTGTGCTCCCTATATTGGATCAAATATGCCCAAGCTTAATTTTTGCCTTCACAAACTTGATGTCTGCCGTTGGGGCAAAAAGTCTTCACAAAATCTCAAAGTGGCTCCAGTGTTGCCTTCCTATTTTGTTTTGCCTTGTTTGTTTAAACCACAATAAATGGTAATTTAATTTCCAGAAAATAATGATCTACGTGCTTGTTATTCAAAAACATAGTTTATTTAGGAGTAGGCAGGTACATGTCTAAATTATATGGAGGGCATTTCCAAAACGCACATTCATTTGACAATACAAGTGTAAAGTGCAACTTCAATGGAACTGCAAGTGCAGTCGCTGGAAAGGTGAGGGTTAAGATCTGAATTAAGGGCAAGCTCTGCTGACTCCACAATTGTATCATGTGTAATAACAAATCCTTTTGATAACCAACAAATAATAAAATATATCTAAATAGAGATATATATATATATATATATATATATATATATATATATATATATATATATATATATATATATATATACGTATATATCTATATATCTATATCTATATCTATATATATAAATGTATATATAGATATATATATTTTATTTTCTATTGAGATATATAGATATATTTTTAATTTGGTGATTTGGATATATATATATATATATATATATATATAGATATATATAGATATATATACAAATATATAACTTCACTAAAGAATGCTGAAGAAAAAACGTTCGGGAGTACTCTGCGTGAATATACAAGCAGCAAGGCAAAATCATTCTTCAAGTACGATAACATACAAATTCCGCTGTCAGAAAATACCAAAAAAAGATCAGCAGCGTGACGATTGTGCTAGCTTCAAAACGAAGGCTAGTTTTACCAGACCGAGCGAGTCCGTGACATACTTGCTACTGAGCATGCGTCCTTTTTGGTACGCCGGACCATACTACACACGGCGGGATTGTCCGCCGGACTGCCAAGTCCAGCGGATAATTTTAAAACCAAACTTAAAACTTTAGTCCGCCGTACTTTGGCCAAAAAAAAGTCCGCCGGCGCCCACACACGAGGGGATTATCCGTTGGACTTCGGTCCAGCGGATAATCCCGCGGGATAGTCCCTTCGTGTGTACGCGGCATTACACAGACCTAGATCAAGCCTAAATCTAGCAATTTTTTTCTTTTTGTAATATTGTTGTTTTTTTTTACACACACAGTTCTTTGTTTTTACTCTTCTCCTCTAGCAAGGAGAAAAGATACAATGGATTTTTTCTGACCATTCAAGAGGAAGAAAAAAAAACAGAGGGTTTGGCTATACAGTAACTTATCACTATTATAGCCAAGCAGAGGCTCCCCTAAGTGGCTGACAATATATTTTGTAGAGTAAAGTGACAACATATATACAGGATTTATACTAATAACTTTCATGCACTAAAAAAAACACAGAGTGTGTTGCTCTTTTCACCTAAAGGAGTTTTTTACACTAATGCTGCATATACACGAGCAGATTTTCCATTGGAAAATTCAGTTTTTCCGACGGAATTCCGCTCAAGCTTGGCTTGCATACACACGGTCACATAAAAGTTCGCTGAACTTTCGACTGTCAAGAACGCAGTGACGTACAACACTACGATGAGCCGAGATAATGAAGTCCAATGTTTCCGAGCATGCATAGGAATTTTGCACGAATTGGTACAGACGATCGGAATTTCCGATCAAAACTTTTTCCGAACGAAAAATTTAAAACCTGCTCTCAATTGCTGGAATTCTACCAGCAAAAGTCCGATGGAGCATACACGCGGTCGCATTTTCAAACTTTTGCTGGCAGAATTTCCGATCGTGTGTACGCGGCATAAGGGTTAGAGTGGTTGCATTTAATGAAAACCTTAATCCCCTATAAAGTCTCCAAGCTGGAAGAGCTGAGGCCAGATGCACAGGAGGAACCTTTGGGATCTTGGTGTCATTAGTCACAGCTCTCCTTTCCTTCCCACTAAATCTAGGAGTAGTTTTATGCTCCCAGAACTTCTGGTCATCATTGGATGCCTAACAGTCTGTTTGAGGCTATAATCTCATACTGTTTACTCATATAAAATTGATAAAACAGCTGAGGTTTAAAACTCTAACAAAATTAGCTTAAAGAAACGTGTATGGGGGATTATAGAATAATTGTGTACATGGGTATTAAAGCAGCTGTATTGCCCGCTTGGTGATTTTTACCTACAGGAAAGCCTAGAGCAGGGGTCTCAAACTAGCGGCCCTCCAGCTGTTGCGAAACTACAAGTCCCATGAGGCATTGCAAGGCTGACTGTTTAAAAGCATAACTCCCACAGGTAGAGGCATGATGGGACTTGTAGTTTTGCAACAGCTGGAGGGCCGCCAGTTTGAGACCCCTGGCCTAGAGTAAGGCTTACCTGTAGGTAAAAAGAATATCTCCTAAACATGCACGGTTTAGGAGATATTGACACTGAATGCAGCCGCTGACTTCAGCAGCGCATGTGTTCTGCGGGTCTGGCGGCCCGTGTTGTCATCGCGGCTCTGGCCACTCACAGTGCCGGAGCCAGCAATCCTGGAAGTAACACAGAGGGAACATGTCAGCTGCCTCAGCGGTGACCGGGGGAGCTGTGGGAGCTTCGTTCTAAGGTAAGTATTTCATAATGTGCTAGTATGCTGGGATAGTTTCAGTTTTATAAATATTGCAAATCTTACAGAAACTACATTAAAGCAAGAACCATTCTGAATCTTCTTTGGAGGGCTAAATGTATTTTATAAATTGGGCAAATAATTTGTCAGCAAACATATGGCAAATCATGGGTGAATCAAACATTTGGCCCTTTATAAACTGACCCCAATGTCTTTATGAGTTAAAAAGGAAAAATGTAATTTTAATAGGCAGATATCTGGTGTACAATACCTGAAGGTAGGTTTCCAGAGCAGTCCACATATTCCATTGATTAAGGTTGGCTCCATTTTGTAAATATTTCTGGATTCGAGTTTCCCTCTCTTTTGGATTTAGTGCATGATGCGCTTTATCCCTTGGAATATTTAGCACAGTTTCATGTACATAAACTGACCAGAGGTTACACGTTGCTTCTGTGGTATGAGGTGGAAATTCCCAATTGCCTCTCTGCTCATTGTGGCCAAGTTCATGTACAAATCCCCAGCAACCCTTTTTTATTTGCTCAACATCGGTTATAGTCTTTGCTACCGATGTCGGACACATTATTGGGTATCCAGAATGCATCCAACCTTAAAAACAAATTAATCTCACTAAGTAACAGCTCAACATACAAAAAATTTGAAAAATAAAGGAATAATATGACTTGGATCAATTTGTGAAGAAGATATAAGCACTTAAAGAATCTCTACAGTATCCAGTGCACAATATTATCTCCTCATCTTGTAATGCAATGTAACCATTGTGCCAGGCAGCAGAAGTATATGACTCAAAGAATCATGTACACTTTAGAAGGAACTGTATTGTATCTGTATACACTAACAGACGTTGCCTACCCAAGTTCATTTTAGAGAGAATTTTTTTGCCAAGCATCAGCATGTTACTAGCCAATACGTATAATTGTCTCAATAGAAGTTCTAATAAGTGTTTACAAACCAAATGTCAGGTTTAATAAGAGCATGCTGCAATTTCTAGGATGTGATAAATTAATAATTTAAAGGTGTGATTGGTGTATTGCACATGCAATAAACATTAAATACTGTATGTGTAAAAAATGTGTATCTGGAAATTTCTGATGCTTAACCACTTGCTTTCACTTGCTGTTGCACTTTGAATGACAATTGCGTGGTTATGCAACATTGTACCAATATAAAACTTTTATAATTTTTTTGAGATAGAGCTTTCTTTTGGTGGTATTTAATCACCACTGGGGTTTTTGTTTTGTTTTTTGCTAAACAAACAAAAAAAGAGGTCTTTCTTTCTGTTATAAAATTTTTAGCAAATAAGTAACTTTTCTCCTTCACCGATGTGCGCTAATGAGGCTACACTGATGGTCACGAGAGCCTGCACTGATGAGGCAGCACTGATGGGCACTGATGAGGCAGCACTGATGGGCACTGATGAGTCAGCACTGATGAGGAGGCACTGATGAGGATGCACTGATGAGGCTGCACTGATGAGGCTGCACTCATAGGCAGCACTGATGGGCATTGATGAGGCTGCACTGATGAGGCTGCACTCATAGGCAGCACTGATGGGCATTGATGAGGCAACACTGATAAGGATGCACTGATATGCAGCACTGATGGGCACTGATAAGCAGCACTAATGGGCACTGATAAGCGGCACTGATGAGGATACATCTCCTCTCTTCACGCTGTGACAGAGCACGAGGAATGTACTGTGGTTAACCGGCAATTCTGTTTACACTGTGATCAGCTGTGAGTGGACACAGCTAATCACATGGTAAGAGGCTGCTGTGATTGGCCCTTTACCCCGATCTTTGATCGGCTGTGTTCGAAAGACACAGAGATCCCAGAACGCACTGGATGATACCCCAGGGGGCGCGCAAGGGGGGTGGTTCCCCCGAGGACGTACATGGATGCCCTTTCAGAACAACAGAGCCGCAGTAGCCATCTTTCATCTATGGCACAGTTAGGAAATGGTTAAAGTGTAAGTTCCTCTTTTCATAAAAAATGAAAAGGTGAACTAACACCCTATACCCTCCTCATCCCCATTGCACCTACCTACATAGGCGATTAGCTGTCACTGCCTATGCAGCCGGTGCAGAAATCCAGGCATTTGGAAGCCACCATTATTTTGGCCTTTCTTTCCATAGGGCTTTCAGGATAGATCAGAGTGATTCCAGTGGTCAAAGTGTTCACATGCCAGGATGTTACCAACCAGAATTGCTCTGATCCATCCCAGAAGTCCTAAAGAAAGAATGGGGGATGGAGGATGTAGAGTGTGCGTTCACTTTTTCGGTTTTATGTAAACTACACTGCATTTGAGCACCATAAACTGAACATTCTATTTAATTCATTTCATATTCAAAGCAAACTCACCCATCCATCCATGCCTCTATGCTTTATTTTGCTATGAAAACCCCCCTAGCATTCCTGGCCGTGGCCATCCGAGGTAAGGGCAGATGATTCATGTAGCATTCACTGCCTGGTAGGGATGGGCGAACTTTGGTTGTTCAAAATGTTCTGTGAACACCGAACAATATGCAGTGTTTGGGGCAAATTTGAAAGCCGCCGGAACACTGTTAAAGTCTATGGGACACTAACATGAAAAATTGCTAATTTTAAAGGCTTATATGCAAGTTATTGTCATAAAAAGAGTTTGGGGACCTGGGTCCTGCCCCAGGGGACATGTATCAATGCAAAAAAAGTTTTAAAAACATCATTTTTTTCGGGAGCAGTGATTTTTTTAATTCTGAAAGTGAAACAATAAAAATGAAATATTCTCTTAAATATCGTGCCTGGGGGTTAACTATAGTATGCCTGTAAAGTGGCGCATTTTTCCTGTGTTTAGAACAATACCACAGCAAAATGACATTTCTAAAGGAAAAATTGTCATGATCAACTGATCGCAGCTGTAATGAATTGTCGGGTCTTGGTAATATAGATAAAACTCAGTGAAAAAAAGAGCATGGGACCCCCCCCCCCCCCAGTCCATTACCAGGCCCTTTGTGTCTGGTATGAATATTAAGGGGAACCCCAAAACAAAAATTTTAAACAAATTGTGTGGGGGTCCCCCTAAAATCCATCGGGTCTGATGTAGAAATTAAGGGGAACCCTGCGCCAATTTTTTTTAAAAAATGGTGTAGGGGTCCTCCCCCCAAAATCCATATCAGACCCTTCAGGTCTGGTATGGATTTTAAGGGGAACCCTGTGCCAAAATTAAAAAAAGGCATGGGGGTCCCCCCAAAATCCATTACAGACCCTTATCTGAGCACGCAAACCTGGCAGGCTGCAGGAAAAGAGGGGGGACGAGAGCGCCCCCCCTCCTGAACTGTACCAGGCCACATGCCCTCAACATGGGGAGGGTGCTTTGGGGTAGCCCCCCAAAGCACCTTGTCCCCATGTTGATGGGGACAAGGGCCTCATCCCCACAACCCTTGCCCGGTGGTTGTGGGGGTTGGGGCAGGGGGCTTATCGGAATCTGGAAGACCCCTTTAACAACCCCCAGATCCCGGCCTCCCCCCCTGTGTGAAATGGTACAAGTATCCTACCATTTCACAAAAAAAGTGTAAAAATTTTAAAAATTACAAAACACAGCTTGGGACAAGTCCTTAATTAAAAAAATAAAAAAATAAAAATGTCCTACGATGTCCATTCATCTTCTTCTATCATGCCTCCTGGACCGAAAAAAAAAGAAAAAAAAATCTGTGACCAATCCGCCTCCATGGGAGGCTCCCGCTGTCTGAAGCGTCTTCGCTTGTGACAGCTCTTATATAACTGAGGGCGGGGCCACCCGGTGACTTCCCTGTGGCGTCAGAGGGGGGCAGGGTCATGCGTTTACTTAACCGGGTGGTCCCGCCCTCAGTTATATAAGAGCTGTCACAAGCGAAGATGCGTCAGATAGCGGGAGCCTCCCACGGAGGCAGACCGTTCACGGATTTTTTTTTCCTTTTTTTGTCCGGGCGGAGTGATAGAAGAAGATGAATGGACATCGTGGGACATTTTTATTTTTTAATAAAGGACTTGTCCCAAGCTGTGTTTTGTTGTTTTTAACATTTTGAAACTTTTTTTGTGAAATGGTAGGCCGTTACCATTTCACACAGGGGGGAGGCCAGGATCTGGGGGTCCCCTTGTTAAAGGGGGCTTACAGATTCCAATAACCCCCCTGTCCACAGACCCCCACAACCACCGGGCAAGGGTTGAGGGGATGAGGCCCTTGTCCCCATCAACATGGGGACAAGGTGCTTTGGTGGGCTACCCCAAAGCACCCTCCCCATGTTGAGGGCATGTGGCCTGGTATGGTTTAGGAGTGGTTTATGGTTAAGGGTCTGGTAGGGATTTTTGGGGTGACCCCTACACCATTTAAAAAATTGGAGCAGGGTTCCCCTCAATTTCCATATCAGACCCGAAGGGCCTGGTAATGGACTGTGGGGGATCCCATGCTCTTTTTTTTCAATGAGTTTTATCTATATTGCCGAGACCTGACAATTCATTACAGCCGCGATCAGTTTTAAATTACAATTTTTCTTTAGAAATGTCATTTTGCTGTGGTACTGTTCTAAACGCGGGAAAAATGTGCCACTACACAGGCATACTATAGACACCCCCCAGTCACGATATTTAAAGGAATATTTAATTTGTATTGTTTCACTTTAAGCATTAAAAAAATCACTGCTCCCGAAAAAACGTAAGTTTTTAAAAAAAAATTTGCATTAATACATGTCCCCTGGGGCAGGACCCAGGTCCCCAAACACTTTTTATGACAATAACTTGCATATAAGACTTTAAAATGAACACTTTTGAATATTCATGTTCGTGTCCCATAGACTTTAACGGTGTTCATGTGTTCTGCCAAATTTTTTGCCTGTTCGCATGTTCTGCTGCGAACCGAACAGGAGGGTGTTTTGTCTAATAAATGCAACAGTTTTTAATTTGGTGGCGCCTCCCTTTTTTTGCATGTATTTTGGAGTTTGCTCTCAACTTCCCCTTTGAAGGCTTGCCCTGGACTATGGACTTGTTTGCAAAAAACACAAAAAGGTTTCTTTTTCACTTGCTTTTTACACTAGTTCTATAATTTTAAAAATCAGAATTGCAAATTTTCTTTGGATTAATTAGAAGGTACAAATGCTGATTATTGAGCAACAGCGCCATCTTTCTATAGGCTCATCCCTACTGCCTGGAACCGTCTTCCTGTAGCTCAGGCATACAGGCAGTAGGGCGAACTTTGCTTAGAAAACTCCTCCTCCCCTCCCGAAAATGTTAAAAAAAAGTTTCAAATAAGTAAATGCAATACATTTTCCTAGCTTTTTTTTATTGCTAGAAGCATACAGCAGTGTTTACAACTGACGTATTTTTACGGGCAGCCCATAAAAACAGGGCACCTTTGCCCATAAATGCCCGTAATAGGACAAAAGTGCCAGTAAAATATAGCCATGACTGGGTCGGCTTGGAACTGTGCATGCGCAGTTCCAGAGCTTGCCTAGCCAATCCTGCATGCGGCCGGGTTTCACAAAGTCCAGGCAATTCAGAGTCCATGGGGACAGAGTGACAGCCCAGCCGACAGTGACAGGAGGTGATGGTTGCAGCAGGTGATGGTGATAGATGATGGTTGCAGCAGGGGGTGATGGCAGCAGGTTATGGTGGCAGGGGGTGATGGCTGTGGCAGGGGGTGATGGTTGTAGCAGGTGATGGTGGCAGGGGGTGATGGCGGCAGTTGATGGTGGTAGGGGGTGATGGTTGTGGCAGGGGGTGATGGTTGCAGCAGATTATGTTGGCAGGGGGTGATGGCACTCTAATGCCGTGTACACACGATCGGAATTTCCAACAACAAATGCTCGATGCAAGCCTGTTGTCGGAAATTCCGACCGTGTGTAGGCTCCATCAGACATTTGCTGTCGGAATTTCCGACAACAGATGTTTGAGAGCTGGATCTCAAATTTTTCAACAACAAAATCCGTTGTCATAAATTCCAAGCGTGTGTAGACAATTCCGATGCACAAAATTTCACGCATTCTCGGAATCAAGCAGAAGAGCGGCACTGGCTATTAAACTTAATTTAATTCCGATCGTCTGTACGCGGCATAAGGCCAGGTTCACATATGTGCGGCCTCGGTTCCCAGCATGCGTTCCAGTTCACTGGTTTAGGTGTGAATCAGGACTGAATCTTTGTCTGAATTCGCACCTGAACCGGACCCAAACATGCACAGGACCCTTTTGGAATGCAGACCGTGCCACCCTGGACATGTGTGAACTGGCTCCATTGAAATCCGGTCACACTCACATGAAAACCCACATCCAATTTGCACATATGTAAACTCAGCCTAAGAAGCCACAAAAAAGTACTATTTTCAGCCCTGTTCATCAGGCAGCCCTGTTCTTTTTTTCCCTTTTTTTCTATACATTCAAAAGATGGTATATGCCACAGGGGTGTGGAAAAGATGGCCAGCTGTTGCTGGGTGGATCAGTGGTGTGGATTGGAGTCATGGCCCCTAATTTGCAATGCTATCCAGTATGAAGATGATATGTTATACTGAACTCATTGCCACGTACACACGGTCGGACTTTGCAACGGGAAATGTTGGATGTGAGCTTGTTGTTGGAAAGTCCGACCCTGTGTATGCACCATCGAACATTTGCTGTCGGACTTTCCGCCAACAAATGTTTGAGAGCAGGTTCTCAAATTTTCCGCCATTGTCCGATTGTGTGTACACAAGTCCGGCGCACAAAAGTTCACGCATGCTCAGAATCAAATAGAAGGATCCGCACTGGCTATTAAACTTCCTTTTTCTCGGCTCGTCGTACGTCTTGTACGTCACCGCGTTCCCGCGTTCGTAATTGTTGGCCAATATTTGTGTGACCGTGTGTATGCAAGACAAGTTTGAGCCAACAACCTTTGAACAAAAATCCATGGTTTTGTTGGCGGAAAGTCCGATCGTGTGTACGGGGCATAAAGCTGTTTTCCACAAAACTTTGTAAAGTACTGGATATGCCTAGATTGGGAAATGTTTTCTGCATAATGGACAAAACATGTCCTGCAATTAAACCATACACATTTGCTTTATGAGAAAAACTGAGAAAAGGGAATATTAGTCTATACAAATGCCTTTATTGTAAAGTGTGCCTTTCTTTACAGGACTGCGGATGTACAATATTTACAAAATTATCCCAGAGAGCAGCCTTCACACCATGTCTTAACACCCTCTCAGATGATCGAAGATCGCTAAAGTATAAATAACTTACCAGCTGAGATCTGTACATCTGTCACAATTCTTTCAGGACGAGAAAATTTCCTAGGAATTGCTGCTAGATCAGCAACAGCTTCCATGATCTCTTCCCACAGTGACATCAAAATTTCTGGATCCTCTAGTGAGCGAATGGCATCAGAGGGCACACTAAAAATTATGTTTTCTGCAATAAGCTCAGCCCAAGGAGCTGGATAGTTACGAATTGTTTCCTGCCATGAAGAGAGGCTAGTCTGACCTAAACAAGAATATAAAAGTAATCGTATTCTATATTATTTTACACATTTTTATTTAATACTCCTGTAAAATATCATTGTAATTTTAATTTATCCCATAATAAATGTATTAAACAACATTTCTAAATGGAATTTGCTGGCATAGGTTCTACATAACCAGAAAGCCAGTGTCCCTTCACATCATGGCATAATTTGTCTCAAATATGTAATATAATAAATCTAACTCTAGAATTGTTCATTTAGGCTGGGTTGCTTGCTTTTGGATTAAATTTTTTGGGGTTTGTTTATACCAGTGGTCTCCAAACTGTGGCCCTTTACTTGCTTTTGTGGCATACCAATATGATCTTTATAAACATCATCATTTATAACTAATGATAAGTAAGTTTTTTCAAACAGGCAAAGTCTGCCCTCTTTTTGTCTTCTTTAGGCCCCATTAACACTTGAGTACCCTGCACTACTTTGGTCCAACTTTGATGTGACTTGAGGTCCATAGACCTCGAAACTACACAGGCATTGCTTCAAGCTGCGTCAAAGTCACGCCAAAAGTTGTGCGACTTTCAGGTTGTATAAGTGTGAATGGGGCCTTATCATTTGTAATCTTTTGTAAACACATAATGATTTTCCAAATTCATTAACCAATCATGACTTTTGTTGAGCCACATTTCTGTTATCTCCCACTCCTGAGCTTCTTTGCCTTTTCTAACTGCTTTTTTATTAACAAAAACACTGCTAAAACTCAAAACAATATATATATATATATATAAATTGTGGCAGAGCGTTGCCATGTCAGGGTCTAGAAGGAGGTTGTGACCCAGAATTCTCAACCGGAGAGGTTAAGGGCCTCCAGGGAGCTTGTGACATGAAGAGGAAACTGGCCTTTCAGTTTTCTCAGTGTTTTGCAAAGTCCACTTTGGGACCTGGAGCTCGGGGGTTTCTGAGAGATCCGGGTGGGATGAAATCCCTAGTCCTGGGTCCTGATTTTGAGAACAGCCAGCATACTGATTGGTCAGGTGTGTGCTGGGCTTT
Organism: Lithobates sylvaticus; assembly: GCA_028564925.1. Classification (NCBI taxonomy): domain Eukaryota; kingdom Metazoa; phylum Chordata; class Amphibia; order Anura; family Ranidae; genus Lithobates; species Lithobates sylvaticus. The sequence goes on from CM053029.1 coordinate 490,899,769, forward strand.
TAGTAGTAACCTGACCATGGTTTTGGGCTCAACCCCGGCAGATAAGAAGTCTGAGTACCAGGAGTCAGAAGGGCTCTACATGGGAGCCAGTGCATCAAGAGGCTGCTAGATATATGCACCAAGGTGGTTGGTGAAACAGTCTATACGAGACAGACAAGGGCCTGGAGTGTAAGGCCAGAGCAGCAGTGCTGCAAGTGAGAGCTAACTAGGCTGAATGTCATTTTGTTGATGGAAAAGGGAATGCTGAAAACTCCTGCAAGGGACACCTATGTTTGTTTGCTGAACTTGCTTTTAATAAAAATGGGCAAACAAAGCCCCTAAAAAGAAGAACCAGCGAGTGGCAGTGTCCTTAAAGCTCTACATTTGACGCTAGTCCTTTACAATATATATATATATATATATATATATATATATATATATATATATATATATATATATATATACATATATATATATATATATGTAGCGGGGTCGTACCCCTTTTAGTGGGAAAGACTACATCCCCCATAATTCCCCAGGCTCCCGGGCTGTTTGTTTCCACCCGAGAGGCTTCTGGGGGAGGTGATAAAAAGGAGGAGGAGGGACCGCCTCTTCCTCTTCTGATGCTGCGCCTGACTGGGACGCCTCTTCTGACTGAGCTGGTGACGCGGAGACTGGTTCCTGAGGAGACACCTGTGCGGACCGGGTCTGCTGAAGGCCTGAAGCCTGGGCCTTGCAGCAGATGGAGTGAGACTCTCATCCCTCAGAGTCAGCAGCAGCGGAGCGGAGACTCTTCCCTACAGTCGGTCGGTCGGAGCTGAGGACCGGAGCGCAGGGGCTGTGACTGAGGAGACCGGAGGCCGCCATTGGAGGGACCGGAGCTGAGGACGGTACCCAAGGATTGGTGAGAGAGCTGAAAGGCTCATCCTGCATTGACACACACACTTTCATGCCTATTGAACTGCCAAGGCACAATTTACCTCAGAGCAGCAGATGTTACTTTCTGTGGATTACAAGTATACCATTTAAAGCTACATGTGCACCACCTCTACAGATCTATTGCCGGTGAAGATTACTGTACTTATTCAAGGACTGAGCTCTATTACTAGGGATCAGGCCTGGTCCGTTAGGTAGGCGCAGATAGATTTATTGCACCTCAGGGGTGCATAGCAGACGGTCGCTACACTTGGCGTTCCGTTTCCCCATTGCTAGTTTGATACATATATGTGTACATGTTAGAGTGCATATTGCAGGGACCTGCTAAAGTATTGTAAGTCATATGTTTAAATGCATGTTGCTATTTCTTTTCCTTACTGACAAAGTAAAGCCATTTATTCTTATTTCAGCAGTCTGCTTGTGAGTTCATACCCATTACACTTAGAGTATAAGTGATGTTTATATGTGCATAGATACATACCCCTTGACTAACTGTGCCAGAGCGGGTAGAGCAAATTGCCGGGGGTTGGTGGAGCTGTACTCAGGGACCCAAAACAAATCAGCAGCCCTCTTAACTGGGGGTATCGCTACACGTGGGGGCTCGTAATCCGGGATCCTGAGTCAGCGGGAAAAGCCGCCAGAAGGTACCGGCATGGACCCGATAGAAGTGGGACGGTGGTCCGCAACATGGGCCGCTGATCCAGCCGCAGCAGCAGTCATTGAACTGCCAGGGATATGGCAGAGAGAGGCAGTCAAGCAGCTCATAATGTCCCTATCCCCATGCCACAAGTCATGGATAATGGACATGAGAAATGATGCTGGGTACACATACGCCCTAATAGAATGGAAGGAAGAGACTCCAGAGCAGTTCAGGAGCCAAAGCATACAAGCACCGAATGGTCAGGCCTACCAAGTGCTGCATGCGCTGCCGCGCAAGGGAGACTATTCTCCTATGAAAACCATGCTATCCCCCAAGCAGGAAGAGCAGAAGGGCGTGGAAAGTCCCGCACAGACTACTCTTAGTGCAGAACTGTGTGCTGTCCTGGGGGAAATTGTGACTCAGTGCAGAAGAGACCCCGGGGATTACCCAATGTCGGGATACAGGAAACTCCGGATGTTCTCTGGGAGGACACCTGTACCCTCGGGAGAAGAGGGATTTGAAGAGTGGTTAGATGGTGCCACGCAGGCCCTAGAAGAATGGGAGGTCCCAGAAAGTAGGAAGAAGCAAAGGATTGTTGAGAGCCTAAAAGGGCCTGCCTTAGAGGCCATACGCAATCTGAAGACAAGCAAAAAGGATTGCACTGCCCAGGACTACATAGACATCCTGGAAAGTGTGTTCGGTGGGACCGAAAAAGTCACAGAACTTACCTATCAACTGGAACACTGTTACCAGAAGACAGGGGAGAAGCTGTCGGAGTATATGGGACGCATAGACAAGATCCTGCATAGGATTATCCTGAAGAAGGGGATAGATCCGGGGAAGGTAGATGAAGCCCGTGCCCAGCAGGTGATGAGGGGAGCCCAACCCCTGGACCCTGTCGCACTAATACTACGCACCCGGCAGGATGGGAAGAGCCTGGACTACCCTGATCTCATTCGAATGGTCAGAGAAGAGGAGGCCATGTTGGAAGAGAAAAGGGAAAAGCAAGTGATGGGGTCTACAAAACTTCCAGTGGCCACGGTCAGGTCGGCCTTAACCCCTGAAAGAGAGACAGAGGTAGATGCCCTGAAGTTGCAGATGTCCCAGATGATGGAGATACTGACGTCTCTAGTGGCGAAAGAGACGCCCAGTCCCAAGAAAGGAACAAGCAGGAGGGAATTGTTTCCAGCTGTTTCAGCACCAGCATCCCCACCTGACTACGGTGAGATGATCTGCTTTAATTGTGGAGGAATTGGCCATATTGCAGCTGTATGTTCCAGTCCCAAGAAGAAGAAAACAGAAAGCCGCCAGCCGGCGGGAAACGCCAAAGGGCCCCGGTGAAGGAGTCAACCGGGTGCCCATCGTCTTCAGTGAGCTCCAAGAAGAATAGCGGAAAGAGAAGAGGAGATAAGACCCCTCGGAAGGAACTCAGGGATCCTCAACCAAGGGACACTCCAGAGAAAGGGGGCAAGACCCCTCGGAAGGAATACAGTACTCCTAAACGAGAACCCCCAAAGGTGAGAGATAACAATGTCCCTCAACGGGTTCACACTCCCAGCAAGAGGGAGAAAATTAATGCATACCAGGCTCAAGAAAGGAGCAAGTGCAGATCAAGTAAAAAGGAAAAGAGTCCGCAGAAGAGGACAGCATCAACTCGGCCTTACCCAGAAAAGCTAGTTGGTCCATCCCCTTCTGTACCCATCCAGGTGGAAGGAGTGTACACAAAGGCCCTCCTAGACACTGGAGCACAAGTGACCCTATTGTACAGGGACTTCTATGACAGATACCTGAGCCATCTGCCAATACAGAAGATAGAAGAGTTGGAGATAAGGGGACTGGGAACCCAGAGTTTCCCCTATGATGGATATCTACCCATACGGTTGACCTTTGACCCATCCGTAGCTGGGAAGACTGAAGTGTTTGACACCTTAGCAGTGGTGTGTCCCCGCCCACCAGGAACCAGCAAGACTTCCCTGATCATAGGGACGAACACGGACCTAGTCAGAAGGCTTCTGACCCCCCTGGTGAAGAAAGAGAATCTTTCAGCCCCCAAGATCCATCCCATGCTGAAGGCAGCCTACCAGCGGTTGGTCCTAGAGCAGAAGACCCCAAGTGAGGGGATAGGAAGGGTATGGAGGCTTGGAAAAGAAGGAGCAGTGTTACAGCCTGGAGAGGTGACCTGCATGAGAGACACGGTGAAACTTACTTGGGAGCAGCCTGGCCCCTTTGTAATGCTGGAACCCGACCCAATGGAGGGTCACTCAGGTCTGGAAGTGATACCAGAAGTAATTTCACTGAAGGACCTGAAGAAGGCCAGAGGAAGAGTCCCTGTCAGTGTGAGGAACCCCACAGAGCGGCCTGTGGAGATCCCTGCCAGGATGCTTCTGGGACAGGTGAGTCCTGCTGTCCCAGTTGGCTGGTCAGAAGTGAAGGGGACGGGTGAAGGAGAAGATGTTTGGAAGAAACTCTCCATGGAAAACCCTAACCTACCTGGAGCTTGGAAAGAGAGAGCCAAGGCCCAGCTGACCAGATGGGAGAAGATTTTCTCTAAAGATGAGTTTGATGTGGGGTGTGCGAGGAGTGCCACCCACCGAATCCGCATGCAAGAGGACAAGCCATTCAGAGAGAGAGTGAGGCGAGTCCCGCTAGCAGATCTGGAGGATCTGAGGGAGCAGCTTGCGGAACTGAAGAAGACGGGAGTGATTCGGGAGTCCAGAAGCCCCTATGCCTCCCCAATAGTGGTAGTCAGGAAGAAGAATGGGTCATTGAGGCTCTGCTTTGACTACAGAACTCTCAACAGGAGGACCATTCCTGACCAGTACACCACGCCAAGGATAGAGGATGCCTTACAGAGTTTATCTGGAGCTAAGTGGTTCAGTGTGATGGACCTCAAAAGTGGGTATTACCAAATCCCCATGCATCCAGAGGATAGAGAAAAGACTGCCTTCATAACCCCAGTGGGATTCTTTGAGTTCAACAGGATGCCCCAGGGCCTATCTGGAGCTCCTGCTACATTTCAACGCCTTATGGAAAGGACAGTTGGAGACATGAACCTCATAGAAGTCCTTGTGTACCTGGACGATGTCATTGTCTTTGGAAAGACTTTGGAAGAACATGAAGCCAGATTGGAGAAAGTACTGAAGAGGCTCAGTGAAGAGGGACTCAAACTTTCTCCCGAGAAGTGTCGGTTCTATCAGTCTTCTGTGAACTATCTGGGACACATAGTGTCTGAAAAAGGAGTGGCTACAGACCCTGAGAAGTTGGAGGCAGTTACTTCGTGGCCAAGACCCACAACAGTTACAGAACTCCGGTCTTTCTTGGGGTTCTGCTCCTACTACCGCAGGTTTGTGGATGGGTTTGCCCGCATTGCCAAACCCCTAAACGAACTGCTCAAGACAGAAGGAGAGGAAGATGGGTTGGGGCCTAGGAGGCCCGGTGAGTCGGTCAAAGACCAGTGGAATTCAAGATGTGGAAGATGGAACATTGAACCCAGAAGCCACAGAGTTTGTGCCTGAGTGCTGGGAAGATATCCCTGGTCTCTACTCAGAAGAAGAAGTAGATGTTCCAGAACCAGAGATGTTGCCGGAATGTGTTCCTGAAGAAGTCCCAAGAGAACAGAGAGCTCGCAGAGTTGTGAAGCCTCCCAAGAAGTTAACTTACCCCAAGATGGGAGAAAGTTCAGAGGACTCTGTTACCACAGCAAGGAGAAGTGCTGAAAGCCCTGGCCCATCCACTGTTCATTTGGTGGAGGGCAACCCCAGCTCACTCTCTGGCACAGTTAAACAGGTCGCCCACACTGAAGTGACCTGTAGACAGGACAGCTCCCCATCTTATGCCAATTGGTGGGAAGCTCCTCTGTCCAAATTATGTGAAAGTGTTGTTCCCGAGAAAGTTTGTAGTTTGAACACTGTCTTTGGGGACCAAAGATTCAAAGTGGGGGGAGTGTGTAGCGGGGTCGTACCCCTTTTAGTGGGAAAGACTACATCCCCCATAATTCCCCAGGCTCCCGGGCTGTTTGTTTCCGCCCGAGAGGCTTCTGGGGGAGGTGATAAAAAGGAGGAGGAGGGACCGCCTCTTCCTCTTCTGATGCCGCGCCTGACTGGGACGCCTCTTCTGACTGAGCTGGTGACGCGGAGACTGGTTCCTGAGGAGACACCTGTGCGGACCGGGTCTGCTGAAGGCCTGAAGCCTGGGCCTTGCAGCAGATGGAGTGAGACTCTCATCCCTCAGAGTCAGCAGCAGCGGAGCGGAGACTCTTCCCTACAGTCGGTCGGTCGGAGCTGAGGACCGGAGCGCAGGGGCTGTGACTGAGGAGACCGGAGGCCGCCATTGGAGGGACCGGAGCTGAGGACGGTACCCAAGGATTGGTGAGAGAGCTGAAAGGCTCATCCTGCATTGACACACACACTTTCATGCCTATTGAACTGCCAAGGCACAATTTACCTCAGAGCAGCAGATGTTACTTTCTGTGGATTACAAGTATACCATTTAAAGCTACATGTGCACCACCTCTACAGATCTATTGCCGGTGAAGATTACTGTACTTATTCAAGGACTGAGCTCTATTACTAGGGATCAGGCCTGGTCCGTTAGGTAGGCGCAGATAGATTTATTGCACCTCAGGGGTGCATAGCAGACGGTCGCTACACTTGGCGTTCCGTTTCCCCATTGCTAGTTTGATACATATATGTGTACATGTTAGAGTGCATATTGCAGGGACCTGCTAAAGTATTGTAAGTCATATGTTTAAATGCATGTTGCTATTTCTTTTCCTTACTGACAAAGTAAAGCCATTTATTCTTATTTCAGCAGTCTGCTTGTGAGTTCATACCCATTACACTTAGAGTATAAGTGATGTTTATATGTGCATAGATACATACCCCTTGACTAACTGTGCCAGAGCGGGTAGAGCAAATTGCCGGGGGTTGGTGGAGCTGTACTCAGGGACCCAAAACAAATCAGCGGCCCTCTTAACTGGGGGTATCGCTACATATATATATGTAGCGGTGACACTTTTAGAAGGTGTACGTTATGTGTGGAAATTTATTTTTTTCCTCAGAACAGTAGTGGGGTTCTGAGGGTTAATTGTGCAGGTTAACTTTGGCATCAGTGGGTACAGTGAGGTGCACATGACAGGCCCAGAACCAGGCCTGGTTGGACGTTTTGAGTATCAGCATTCCCCGGAGCCAATCAGTGGGTGCGCCTGGCCCCACCGAGGAGTCTGGGGAAGGGTACTTAAGGTGCTGAAGTCATGTGTTTGGGGTTCGGCAGTAGCTGCCTGTTCCTGGATCTGGACCGGGGTAGCCCCGCGAGGGGTCCTGGGACCGGAGGCGTTTGTCGTCCCACAACATGGTCAGTTTGACTAACCCCATAGACCCGCTTGGTCTGGGGCAAAGGATCCATCTGTTCCCAAGTCTCGGAAACTGGCTGGTCCGAGGCGCAGTAACTGAGGGAGGATTCAAGGCGTCCGGGTGTGCTCTCAACCTTGGAGGGGCACCGCAGCTCGTGTAAGCGACCGGGGGGAGGACTCTTTAGAGGAGGGCCAACAAGCTGGCATTCCAAGAAGTGCCTGGTTGCTGGATTGTTAAGGACACTAACGAATCCACAGTTTTGCAGTACTGCCAAGGAGACAGAGAATGTTTCAGGTACTGAGAAAAGGTTCCTATTCACTGTCGGTTGAGACTTTACTCAATGTCAGAGACTTTACAAGTTTCCGGATCAAAATGTCGATTGCCATAATCTCTGGCTAGAGATTTGTTCAGCTTTGAAGCGCCCAGCTGCGAGTGGCTACTCTCTGGGTTTGTGTTAGAGACTTTTCAATTGTCAGCAGTTCAAGGTGCCTGAGTTAGTTCACTCTTGCCCTCTGTTCCCATATGAGACTGTGTTTGTTGGATGTTACCCCTGCAAATAAAAACCTTTCTAAAAGGACTTTTATGGTGTCAGCGTCCGAAGTTGTTGGGTACTAACCCTGGGAACCCCTAGACATGGAAGAACAAGCCAGGCGGAGGTAACCGGTAAGCCCAAAAGTCAAGGCCGCCCCATCGAGGGTTATGGTCGCTACATACATACATATATATATATATATATATACAGTGGTGTGAAAAAGTGTTTGCCCCCTTCCTCATTTCCTGTTCCTTTGCATGTTTGTCACACTTAAGTGTTTCGGAACATCAAACCAATTTAAACAATAGTCAAGGACAACACAAGTAAACACAAAATGCAATTTGTAAATGAAGGTGTTTATTATTAAAGGTGAAAAAGAATCCAAACCATCATGGCCCTGTGTGAAAAAGTGATTGCCCCCCTTGTTAAAACATACTATAACTGTGGTTGTCCACACCTGAGTTCAATTTCTCTAGCCACACCCAGGCCTGATTATTGCCACACCTGTTCACAATCAAGGCATCACTTAAATAGGAGCTGCTTGACACAGTAAGGTCCACCAGAAGATCCTTAAAAGCTACACATCATGCCGAGACCCAAAGAAATTCAGGAACAATTGAGAAAGAAAGTAATTGAGATCTATCAGTCTGGAAAGGGTTATAAAGCCATTTCCAAAGCTTTGGGAATCCAGCGAACCACAGTGAGAGCCATTATCCACAAATGGCGAAGACATGGAACAGTGGTGAACCTTCCCAGGAGTGGCCGGCCGCCCAAAATTACCCCAAGAGCGCAGCGACGACTCATCCAAGAGGTCACAAAAGACCCCACAACAACGTCCAAGGAACTGCAGGCCTCACTTGCCTCAGTTAAGGTCAGCGTTCATGCCTCCACCATCAGGAAAAGACTGGGCAAAAATGGCCTGCATGGCAGAGTTCCAAGGAGAAAACCACTGCTGAGCAAAAAAGAACATCAAAGCTCGTCTCAATTTCTCCACAACACATCTTGATGATCCCCAAGACTTTTGGGACAACATTCTGTGGACCGATGAGACAAAAGTGGAACTCTTTGGAAGGTGTGTGTCCAAGTATATCTGGCGTAGAAGGAACACTGCATTTCAGAAAAAGAACATTATACCAACAGTAAAATATGGTGGTGGTAGTGTGATGGTCTGGGGCTGTTTTGCTGCTTCAGGACCTGGAAGACTTGCCGTGATAAAAGGAACTATGAATTCTGCTGTCTACCAAGAGATCCTGAAGGAGAATGTCCGACCATCTGTTCGTGTACTCAAGCTGAAACGAACTTGGGTTCTGCAGCAGGACAATGATCCTAAACACACCAGCAAGTCCACCACCGAATGGCTGAAGAAAAACAAAATGAAGACTTTGGAGTGGCCTAGCCAAAGTCCTGACCTGAATCCTATTGAGATGTTGTGGTATGACCTTAAAAAGGCCGTTCATGCTCGAAAACCCTCTAATGTAACTGAATTAGGACAATTCTGCAAAGATGAGTGGGCCAAAATTCCTCCAGGACGCTGTAAAAGCCTCATTGCACGTTATCGCAAACGCTTGGTTGCAGTTGTTGCTGCTAAGGGTGGCCCAACCAGTTATTAGGTTTAGGGGGCAATCACTTTTTCACACAGGGCCATGATGGTTTGGATTTTTTTTCACCTTTAATAATAAACACCTTCATTTACAAATTGCATTTTGTGTTTACTTGTGTTGTCCTTGACTATTGTTTTAAATTGGTTTGATGTTCCGAAACACTTAAGTGTGACAAACATGCAAAGGAACAGGAAATGAGGAAGGGGGCAAACACTTTTTCACACCACTGTATATATATATATATATATATATATATATATATATATATATATATATTTAACCTTATAATCATATTATCTGTATAATGTTGTATGTTTAACAGCTAAAATGCACTTTTACAGACAAAATGCAAAACATTCTGTACTCAGTATATTCCTTTTCATATACTTACCCTTAATGAATGTTGGAGCTTGTTCTGCACCACACACTGTCACTGGAATCAGACCCAACTGGCTTTTTCCTTTAACAACAATATAAAGAAGACCTCCCCATATACAAGACATTATCACTTTTTCTCCAAGAACATCTTTCTGATGTATAACTACAGGAGCACGATAAAACTCCTTTGCTGCACTCAAGTTATCTGACTGACAGCCAACCTGGACCTAGAAAAATGTAAAAAAAATGTGTACGTTTGAACATGTACAGGAAGGTCATGGAAACCTAATTGCATATTGAATTTGTTTTGCTTGGCGATTCTAATCTTAAAGAATTTGTATAAAAACAACCAAAACTGACCCCAAAACATCCCCCTTTACATAATTTCCAAGTGTTCCCTCTCTTTTACCCACAACTTTTATTAATCCTTGTTATGTACTCACCAGGTTTGTAGGAGCTCAATTTGAGTCTTTTAATAAAATTCAACCTACCCCCCCCCCCCCATCTAATTATTTTGTTAAAGTCTTATTAAAGGTTTATGTTTTTATGTTTTTATTTTAAATAATAAACATGTTATTCTTACCTGAGGCACTGCACAGAGCAACTCCGGTGTGTGACTCAAGTTGCTCACGCACACACAGATCCTTTATTATATTGTACATTACAGACTCCTGCATTGTATACACTAGGACTTGATTGTACATTACAGACCCCTGCATTATATACACTATATTGTAAATTATAGACTTCTGCATTATATACACTTAATTGTACATTACAAACTCCTACGCTGTATACACTTGTTGTACATTACATATCGTATATACTCCAGTATAAGCCAAGTTTTTCAGCACATTTTTTGTGCTGAAAGTGCCCCCCTCTGCTTATACTCTAAGTCAAGCACTTTTCTGCAGTAAAAAATAAAATTTTCCGACCCGAATTTGTGGCCCCGTATCTCTGGGCCACTTGGTACTAGGAACCCCAAATTTGGTATGCAAACTCAGTAGAACCAACACTATATATATATCCATTTGGGGTTCCTAGCACCAAGTGACCCCGAGATACAGGGCGCCAAAGTCGGTCAACTGTGTCCATCTGCAGCAATGTCATTTCGGGACCCTTTGCAGCTAGGGGGCATCTAGGAACCCTTAACTACCAAGTTTGAAGTTCAGGAGACCTATGGCTGCAAGTGGGCACAGTGAGGCATGCAAATATGCACAGTGAGGCTGCAAATGGGCATGGTTGACCCTCTTTTCCACTTCCAGTAGCTGCGCATTTCTCACCCTAGGCTTATACTCGAGTCAATAAGTTTTCCCATTTTTTTTGGTAAAATTAGGTGCCTCGGCTTATATTCGGGACGGCTTATACTCGAGTATATACAGTACGCTGCATTATATACAAGGATTGAGAGACTCAAAAAATATGTGGACTTTGTGGGCACATATGAGAGGAAAACTTGTTAAGAAATTATAAATTTTATTACATCATTAAAAAACATAGGGGGGGGGGGGGCATGGCTTAGCGCGCAGCGTGTATGGATGCTGAGTAAGAGAGCTCCGGCAGAATGGGAGGCCTGTAGCTGAAAAACGTCCGTTTCTCAGGACGAATATGCCCACACACAGCAAAAAAAGGGCTCCACAACCGATCCCTACGATCAACCGGGACCCCAAAAGGGAAAATCTCAGCGGCAAGCCTCAGCAAATACCGCTATAGCGGCAAACACAGCAATTCCAAGATGGTGCCGGCATACGGAGCACAAGGGGATGAGGACAGAGAGGACGATGAGGTCTCCCTTCCAGCCTCAGAAGATTCCTCAAGAGGTAATACAGCCCATGACCTACCCCTGACTTACTCTACCATGACAGAAATAGTGGCAGATATAAAGAATTCATTTTCTGCAGCCATCACAGATCTCAAGACAGAGCTCCTTAGACTTACAGAGCAGATGGCGGTTAATGAGAGAGCGGGGAAGAAGAGAGACAGGGCCCTGGTGAGATTGGGTGACATTACTGACACTCACTCTCAGCATATGTTGGAAATGAACAGGATCTCGATAACAGGGGAAGACGCCAGAACATTAGGGTGAGAGGTGTCCCTGAGTCAGTCACCCCAGAACAGATCAAACTGGCCCTGTCCTCCATATTCAATGGCCTCCTGGAAAGGCCTGCAGATTCCCCCATTGAGTATGACAGAGCTCATAGAGCTCTCAAACCCAGAGCGCCTGATGATAGTCCACCCAGGGATATTATTTGCTGCCTGCAAAATTTCCCCCTTAAAGAGGAGAGCTTACAGAAAGCAAGATTAAATGAACAAGTGACTTTCAATGGTGTGAACGTCCAGCTTTTCCAGGATCTCTCCCCTATCATGCTGAAAAACAGAAGAGCTCTAAGACCACAACTAGAAGTGCTAAAAAGAATTTCCTACAGGTGGAAATTTCCTTTCGCCCTCCAAGCTTCCTACAATGGCAAACAATTCCTGCTTAGGGTCCTAGATGATTTGCATAAGTTTTTTGAAAACCTACAGATTGCTCCCATAGACCTGCACGAATGGTACGCAGAATACAGGCTACCACCATATGTCAACAACATGCCCCCTCCACCGGGCCCTTCACCGGCTAAATCCCCCTACCACCAGGGAAAAAGCAGAGGAAACACCAACAGGCACAACCACAATTCACCCTTTGGTAAGGGACCCAGAATGTAACCAGTCAGCAAATCCAGCATTCTCACCAAGATTCTGCAAAATTGTTTTTCAATCTGTTTTGACGTTGAAAAAATGTTCTCCTTTTTTTTTGATGTTCTTTATTTTTCCCGGTTCCACAAAAAGCTACAGGGCCTATTGTCATTTACTAACATGTAACACCTGCTTGGTCATTTGAAGTATAGCACATGACAGGTACCTGAGAATTACAAACCACTTGCATATCTATCTGCAATTTACATTTCTACCCACTAGGTGGCAGAAGAACACTAAAAATGGAAATACTTACTGAACTGATAATGCATGCTGATCTTAATTGCCTCATATTCCACATTAGCAGAACTTTTCCACATAGACCTGACTTGAGACTACAGCCAAATGGAGGAGCAACTAACCCTGAATCATACCAACAGGAGACTTAAACATGATCTACCCTCAGGTTGTACAAACTGTATGGCTTAACCTTGTGTTGTATTTACAACCTTTACTTTGCTTCATAGACCTGGAAAATGAATCCACCCTTGATCCCCAGTTCCACAACCACAGGATGGATGACAATCACCTGACGGTAATGACCACAGAAAAGCAGGTCAGTACAGAACTTTGGCACACACAACAACAATCCACCCACAGAGAAGCTATTTCCTCCCACCATGGGAGAGTTTGTCACCTCTAAAATACACTTTACTACAAACCCATATTCATAGGGGTCAAAGATATCGAGTGTACACCCCAAAGCACTAAATCTCTTTTAGATTTCATGCAAACATGCTCCTAATACCAAAACAGGGTCACATGTGGACTTTCAGCAAACGGCACTTACTCTCTGCAATGGATCAGCATTGGAGACCCAAAGGTGGAAAAATGTATACTACACCCAAGAACACTACAAGGTGACAATAGACTCATCTTTAAGGTCTTTACTGCATTCCCATGAGGTTTTTTTTTTTTTGTCTTCTTCTTTTGTCTTTTCTTTTTCTCGTTTTTCTGCATGCACAACCCTCGGGAGAATAGCACAAGGTTAAAAACTATAACTAATGCGATGCAAGCAACTTGATAATCACTTTGTGACACCAAGTCCAGATCATCGCACAGACCCCAAAGACTATTTCAATGCAGATTGTAGTCACTACAGCGGGGTACTTTTATTCTCCCACAGTTAATATTTTGATGTATTGTATGCAATTGCAACTACCTCTTTATATAGCCTAAGTCCTGTCTTCAGCACCTCTGAATTGATAGCCCTTAGTGATCATTGCTAATATCACACCGGCGGGCCTGGTGAGTGGTGGGCCCTCCGCTGAGATACATAGCACAAGTTCTTGTTACGAGTTGTACTGCTTTATACTGTTATGTAATAGACTGCTCAACTTAGAGTTTCCAGTACTTGCCCTCTTTATATTTCAAGTATAGGGATACACTAAATTACTATGGTAATGTTACGTTATTATAACTGTCTGATCAAACACAACCCTGAACATATAATAACTGATCTATTTAATACAGGGCCTAAGAAACATATTACCTTAATTATATAACATTTAAGGCCTCCCGGAACATCCCGAGCCCGGAGGAACTTCCACGAATAGACCCATTTCTCACATCCACAGGTGTGCCTCCCACTAACCCCCCAGAGTCAGACTCATCGTTATTTTATAACGTCCCTCCTGGTTCATCGTCAAGCTGCCGCTTGCCTGAATCAAGACTCACATACAGTTCTACTCTATACCCCTAACAGCCCATCCCACCCATCCACCCTTCCCCAACTTCCCCTACTAATCCACCCTCATCCCTCCCCCCTCTTTTTTTTTTTTTGCCCCCTGACAATGTCTTACTCCTTCTTGGGGAAAACCCCAACATTGATATCACACAATAGCAATGGACTCAATATCCCAGAAAAAAGATCCAAACTTCTCAAAGAACTTAAACTTACAAATCCCCTATTGGTATTCCTACAAGAAACACATTTTAAAGGACAAAATATACCTAAAATTACCAATAATCTTTACACTAGGGCATACCATGCAACCAATCCACAGGCTAAGACGAAAGGCGTTTCAATCCTCATAAACAAAAACGCACCCTTTGAACTGACTAACCAACTTATAGATCCTGACGATAGGTACATTTTCCTAAAGGGTAACTGGGAAGGTTCTCCCATAACCTTGGCGAACGTGTACTTCCCAAATAGAGCCCATATCACCTTCTGCAACACGATCATTAACGAACTCAAATGGTTTTCAGAAGGTTGTATTGTTCTAGGAGGCGACTTTAACATCCCACTATCCCCACTCCAAGACACATCAACGGGATACACACATGTTTCTTACAAAATCCTGAAGCGTATCAAACTCCTGTTACAGTCTTTAACCTTACTGGACTCTTGGAGGACAACCCATCCCACCGGCAGAGACTTCTCATACTTTTCGCCCCCACATAAGCGCTATTCACGAATTGACCTAATCTTCATATCTCAGCGGGACTTGACCAACCTAACAAGGGTAGACAGGCATTATTACGTTATCAGACCATGCACCCACAGCCATTACCCTAAAACTTAACCAGACCAAACGCACTACTTTCAACTGGAGACTTAATGCCTCATTGCTTACTGACCAGACCATACACGACGACATACATGAATCAATTAACTCATACTTCAGAATCAATATCGACTCAGACACAAACCCACTTAACAATTGGGAAGTCCACAAAAGTGTCATTAGGGGGGGAATTTATCAAATGGGGGGCCAGAAAGAAAAAAGAACAAAACTATCTCAGACCTATCTGTAAGAATAGCCCAACTTGAGACGAAACACAAACAATCCCTTACTGCTATAGCGGCTGCTGAACTCACTCAATGCAGATAGGACTTATTACAAATCCTGCATTTCCAAACACAAAAAGCTCTGTTCTTCCGGAAAAGTGTTTTCTACGAACAAGGAGACAAGAGCGGTAAACAGCTAGCTAGAGCTCTGAGGGATGCTACCACAGCCAAACACATTTATGCCATACGCAATAAATCAGGCTCTCTAGAACACAACACTGAAAAAATAGCAGATTTATTTCAGGAGTTTTACTCTAAGCTCTACAACCTACCCCCACAACATAAACCAGCACATATACAACACCCCAGAGAAGACATGATAAGAAATTTCCTGGAAAATAGTAAACTACCCTCCTTACATACTCTAGATACAGACACCCTGAACACACCCATATCCTTAACTGAAATCCAAGACGCAATTAGACTATTAAAAACAGGGAAAAGCCCTGGCCCAGACGGACTGACTTCTCAATATTACAAAACGTTTTCACCCTTACTCTCCAAACCATTACTTACAGCCTTCAATCACTTAGCCACCCACAACAACAACTCAGACTCCCTACTTATGGCCCACGTAGCGATCATCCCCAAACCTGACAAGGACCACACTGACTGTGCAAACTTTAGGCCAATATCACTCCTTAATCTAGATGTCAAATTGCTGGCAAAAATCTTAGCTAACAGATTAAAACCCCTACTCTCCAAAATCATAGGACCAGAACAGGTGGGCTTCATGCCAGGCAGAGAAGCCAGGGACAATATTACTAAATCCCTGAACCTGATCCACTATGCACGCCAACAAAAAATCGAGGGCCTTCTGGTCTCCACAGACTCAGAGAAGGCCCTCGATAGGGTCTTGTGGGAATACATGTTTGCTACCTGCACGCATATAGGCCTAGGTGGCAACATGCTGAATTGGATAAAAGCCCTTTATCAAAACCCACAGGCCAGAATCAAAATTAATAACACCCTATCAGACCCTATTCATATACGCAACGGTACAAGACAAGGCTGTCCCCTCTCTCCCTTACTTTTTATCCTTACACTTGAACCCCTCATCAGAACGATAAATCAGTCCCCCGAAATAACAGGTTTCACCGTACACAAGAGAGAATATAAGACGGCCGCATACGCAGATGACCTACTGTTCTTCATTACACAACCGCATATTGCACTCCCAAACCTCATAAACATATTCGCGACTTACAGTTACGTCTCAAATTTTGAAGTAAACCAATCCAAATCCGAAGCCCTTAATCTAAGTATACCACCCGATAAGCTCAAACTGCTCAAAGGAAACTTCAAATTCAAGTGGGAACCTAATTCCCTTAAGTACTTAGGAATTAATCTGACCCCTAACATTGACTCCCTATACTCGACCAACTTCACGACCCTACTGAATTCCATAACCAAAGACCTCCGACAGTGGACTTCTAAACAGTTCTCATGGTTTGGAAGAGCCTCGATACTAAAAATGACAATCCTCCCCATACTTTTTCAACGCGCTACCCATACATATACCCAACGCCTTTTTCACCAAGCTGCTCACCATCCAAAGAAGTTTTCTATGGGCAAATAAAAGACCCAGGACAAACTTCAGAACCCTAACCTGGCCCAAGAATCAGGGTGGTATCGGCCTTCCTGACTTCAAAAAATACTATCAGGCCTCCCACATATCCAGAATCATCGATTGGGTACAACTAGAACACCTACATAACAAACAGCAAATACTTTACTATCCCTGGTCCATACATTCCAAATCCACCAAGGACATCACGCACCCACTGGTAGCAAACACCCTAAATATCTGGCATAACCTTGCCACAAAACACGAACTGGCCACCAAAGCAGGCCCTCTGACCCCATTAGCCAATAACCCAGACTTCCCACCAGGTCTGAACCAAAAATCACTCCCATCTCCAGGCCAGAACTCAAAATTCTTAGCCACTCATTGCATAAGTGGAAATAAAATCAAACCCCTGGAAACACTTAAAACAGAATTTGGAGACGCTTTTTCAAATAATTGGTTCTATCTACAGGTTAAAGATTTTCTCCTCAACAACAAAAACAAATCCTCATTCTTTCAACGACTTACACCTTTAGAAGACATATGCCTTAAAGGCTCACAAACCGCTAACACAACCTCTCTAGCATATAAATGGTTTTCCTACCCACCTAGCCAGGGCAGAAACAAACACAAGGAAAGATGGGAGAATGAACTTGGCTTTATAATAAGCAACACACAATGGGAAAATGCCTGTATTTTTGCACACAAATGCTCACTCAGTACAAGGTACCAAGAAATCTCATACAAACTCCTCACGCAATGGTACATAACACCAGTTAAGACTAAAAAGTGGACTCCTACGGCCTCAGATTTGTGCTGGCGTTGCGGAAACTATACAGGAACCCTTTTGCATTTATGGTGGGAATGTCCCCAATCCTTGACTACTGGAACAAAATCATTAGATGGATTAAACACATCACAGATACTAAAATTATACTAGACGCAGCTGCCTGTTTACTGCATATCAATACGTTTTCAATTAGCAAATATAAAAAGTCCTTATCCAGGCACCTTCTAACAGCAGCTAAAAGTCTAATACCATTGCACTGGAAAACCACTCACACTCCTACAGTCAAGGAGTGGTTGGACAGGGTTCATTACATGTATAAAATTGAGGAACTACTGGCGATGAAAAAAGAAGACTGCACCAGTTTCAACTCACTATGGCAACCTTGGCTAGTATTTACTCTGTCCAGCGAATATACAACTATCACCTCTTAAACACCATGGGAACCATAAATCCGAACATTAACAGGTACCGCTCACTTGTCATTTAACAACAATGAATAGTTGTTCTGGAAAAAGCTCCTAAATACAAAAAGTGCACACCCCCCCCCCCCCCCCCCCTCCCCCTTATAATTTTTTTTTCCCCTCCACCTCTCTTCCCGATACTCGATCCCACCCTCCCTTCCAAACGCCCCCTCCTATTCCCATTCCCAATTAAACAATAACTGATCAATGATTCCTACTGCGATATCTCAAACCTAGCATTGCATAAACTTTATTTTCTCTACAGTTATATATCAATGTTGAGACTTTGTACGTCTCTTTTCTTGTTTATGACTTGCACTACGAATTGTCAATTTTGTTTTCCTAATGTATGCAACATGTTCTTAATAAAAACCTTTGATTGTGAAAAAAGAAAAAGAAAACGTACAATCAACACCCTATATAGACTCAGTTACCAGTTACCCAATAATGCAGTTATGAAGGTTGGATCCAGGTATAAAAATAATTTAAGTAGTGTATTTAGTAGAAAAGTTTGATCCAATGATGTCTTCACACTCGCCTGACGTGTTTTACTAGAAGTTAGCTTCCTCAGGACAAATTCTGGGTAAGTGCTGTTGAACCTGTATCCAAAAGGTATGGGGGGGGGGGGGGACTTCACAGGACTAGACAAACATTCAAGGAGCCAAAAGGATATAAGGAACTTAAAATATATCTGCCAAAATGATGCATATACATAACACGTTGTCTGTAGTGAACCCAGTGGGTAGAATAGAGAGGACTATAGGGCACTGTAAAATCATATTCAGTCATACACATTCCTAATATATAGTAGTAAATTCACCAACCACAATGTAGCAAAAACAGAGTCCAGGCACGTAATAGAGATATATTCCCAAACAGTACGGCATAACCCGTCAAATAACAAGATACCAAAATCGTAACAACTTGACCCTGAAATGCTCTGGCTAGATTTCAAATAAATGGAGAACATTCTACAAAAAGAAGGGGACAGGACGACATCCATAAGACTTGCTCCAATGTGTATAGATGTCCTCACAATGTATAATAAAGGTGGTTATATATTGTTATACATTGTTATACATGGTTATACATTGTGAGGACATCGATACACATTGGAGCAGGTCTTATGGATGTGAAAAGTAATACATTTTTCACATGATTGACAAAATAAGGTAAGCAACATGGCAAATTAGGCTGCAAATAATGGCAACACAATTAAGTATAATTCAGAATAGCATGTATAAAAGAAATACCTTAAGACCTTTTCTAACAGCTGATGCTGGAAACATGAGTACTACAGTTTTTCCAGGGGGCAGAAACAGTCCGGTACTTCTCCATGCATCACCACCTACAAGTAATGCAGTAAACGTTATTGTACCACAAATCTTGCATAGACGGAGACAAAGACATACTTTTTAATGTTGTACCTGGGTTTGTTGCATCAATCTGTACTGTAACAGGGTGCTGGGACAATAAATCAGTGCCACATTCCCCACTGTCACTCAAACATTGAAGACAGCTGACTTCTTGAGCCAAACAAATGATAAAAGCTTCTTTGGAGCCATTTTTCACAGGACACTGTTTACTGACAGGGGGTAAATGACCCTCCTGTACTAGATGTGCTAGTTCTTGCTGTAATGATGAGGCGAGAGGGCTGGTTGGAAGCTTCATGTATGATGAGACATCTTGGCTGAGTCTATCAAACCAAGTGCTGAGAGGTGGTTTTATCTCAACTCCACTTTTCAAATCCCTTAGCAGCTCGCAGATTGCTCTAGGGAACTGGTACGTACTATCAACTGCTTTGGGATCCAAAGCCTTATAAACTCCTTGCTTGACTGTCCCTGCTAAAATACTAATTCCAAACTTGTTGAGGATTTTATTTCCTGGGTACTGGGAAAGCACATTTGGGTTGGAATAAGACCAGTACCAGGCCTGGCCAGCTATAAGCAGGCCTCCACCTTCTGCCACAAATCTGTGGATCTTTTCAGCTTCTGCATCCTTGTAGGAAGTGCAGCAATACACACTGAGGCCAGGATTTAAGGCAGAAGCTACACAAGATAGACCTTCATTCTCTAACACATGGAAGAGATCTCCCAGTTTATGAACACCAATCTCTCCATTTCTGCCCATGTCTAGCCAAGAAATAGCATTGAGAATGAAGGTCTTCAGCTCTCGTTTGACCAGGTAGCTTTCATGTGTTCCAACAACAATGCGTCCTTTGCCATAGTATGCAGCACCAAAAAAGCACTGATTGCTGTTGCTGAGCCCAACTGGAAATGTTAGAGGTCCATGAAGAAGAAGTTCTGAGGGCATACTTCCTCCACTGATGTCCAGGTCATTAACACCTTGCATGAGATGCTCTAGATCCGCTGAAAAATGTATACTGTATAAAACAAAATCAGACACTGCAAAAGTTAGCGTTGCATACAAGAATGTATCATGTAAGATTAAAGTGGGGCAAACTGTGATATATTGCATGAATGACAAATAAAAAATAAAAGACCACGTTTTGTATTTTTAGAACACTAGGGGGTCTATTTATTAATCTTTTCACCCAAGATTCCTACAACTTTTAGCCAAGATGTGCACATGCTCCACATGAGATTTTAACAGAAAATTGTGTGAACTTTGGGTAAAGGTTGTATGAATCCCCCTTTTTTTTTAATCAAATCATTTTTATTCTTTTTTTCTTTGATATAATACATAAAAAACAAATAATATATATCAAGTCAAGCCTTAAGATATTTTTGTTGTGATACATATAAACAAATAATATGTCAAATTAATCCATAGGGTCATAAAGTAAGAAAGCACACAAAACAAACAAACCTTGCACCTCTTGGACTAAAATAGCTTAACATATAATATATTAAACATAGTAGAAATATAAATACATTCTGCACAACAATTTGGGCTCCTCCAATATTGGTCTACAGTCTATGGCAACTTTCTTCAAGTAGCTTCCAATTTTCTTTCCCTAACTTTCTTCTGCTCCTCATCCTTCTGCCTCAGCTCTTTACTTACGTCTATCACCTCTACCTTCACTCCTATCTATTAGGTAAGCCATCATATAGTTCATTACTAGATTCTATACAGCGTGACCATATTTTACCAAACCTCTGGGGTATACCTCTATGCTTATATGTTAATTTTTCTCTTTTAAGTATACAATTAAGTTTATGGGTTGGAGGGGCAGCGGATGTCCATTTTTGTAGAATAACTTTACGTGCTAAATATAGGGATCTTATCCACATGCATATGCATATCTGCTGGTAATGTTCCTTCAGGTATTATACCCAATAGTGCAAGTTTAGTTGTCCCTATTATCTCAGCAGAGCATAATGAATTTAGGGTTATAAATACTTTATACTTTATCCCAATAATGATGAAGCTTTGGACATCGCCCAAGCATGTGAATGAGAGAGCCATTAAATAAAGAGCATCGCAAACATATCGGTGATATATATTTTCCCCAAGCATATCATTTTTGTGGAGTATAATGAGCCCTATGTATGATAATAAGCTGAGATAGCCTTTGGGAGGGCGAGAGAGATGTCCTAGGAAGTGTTTCCAGGGCACATGTCCAGTCCTCCTCATCTAGAACCTCGATGTCTCCTTGCCACCGGGCAAAACTATTTTTATGTTTTTCAGTGTTCTCCATTATTTGTACATTAGAATAAAGATCTCCTATTAATCCTTGTTTCGTACAGGCAGCCTAGGTTGTCATTGTTAATATTTTGGAGTGTTCATACTGTAATTAGATTTGTGAGCTTTGGATTTGTAAAGTGCATGACGTATTTGAAGGTATTGATAAAAGTTTTTGTTCTAAAAGGTTGTATGAATCCTCAATGAAAACTTTGATAAATAGACCCCTAATAACTGCTAAAAATTACATATTAAAATGTAAATCATGGACATATTAATAATAATGATTTCTTTTTTCAATGCTGGAAGTGAGCAAGTGGCTAGCCCTCGCATACAGTAAGAACCAGCCCAATTTTTGTACAAAGGGAGAGTAAACTGTGAATAACATCATTAACTTGAGGATCACCCAGTAAATATGGTCCTCAGGGGTCCACAACTGTTGTTAACCACCACATCATCCATAGCACTTCCACAAAAGTGATCTACATCAAGGACTTCAAATACACTAAAATATGGATATAGTACTTTGCACATTCTTTTAACAAATTGTGTGGTGCAATAATTAAAGTGGCCTTACTATCACATATGTATTTTCATATTATGTAATTATATACCAAGTAATGATCTAGGTAAATTGATAAATTTGTTTGAATTCTGTCAAAGGGACAGGCTGGAAAACTTTTATCAATCAGTGGCTGCAGCCGTTGATCTGTGTATTCTGACAGCATTGGATTCTGATGTCAGAATACAATGTCCTCATTTGTGTGTATGGAGGAATTTTCCCACCTTTTTCCTATAGCCCATTGGTCCCTTGTGACTTGCTTTAAATCTGCAGTCTGGTAACTGTGTGAGAAAAAACGAAGGAAATGCTTCCTTCTGCCTGCAATGACACTCGGAGTGTAAAAGTATTTTTTTAATAACGAAACCTACATTGCTGTGTATATTTTGACATCCACTGATTCCTGCAGTAAAAATGTTTTGATTCTATGGTAATTGTGATGACTTTATCACTTCACTTTGGCAAAGTTCAAAGTTAAAAAAATAGAATATAAAAATCAATCTATGGAGATACTTATATAGTATATTATTACATTTACTTATCTATAAAGATATAATAAAATGCAGCCTAATATTTAATATGAATTTTGTAAACTACAGACACCAGTTTATTTCTTAGTACAATTCTAGCACTGCAAGGACTATTAGTCATAGGGTACTCACCCTTGATAAATTGGAATCCACGATATGTTCTCTCTAACAGAGAAGTTCCCCTTCTCTGCATATCTGTCAGTGAAATACACTCCAGCAACTGATGTTATTTTGTTCCCAGGAAATTGACACAGGACATTTTCCTGTTGGTGAGATTGAGACCAGTTCATGGCTTGGGCTCCAATAAGCACACCTCCACCTTGTCTCAAGAATGTGACAATATCTTCTGCCTGGCTGTCATCATATCCAGTAGTACAGAACACCCCTAGATCTTTCTTCAGACCGGACACTTTTTCTACCCTGTGTCCAGAGCAGGAAAGAGTCTGCTCCAGGTGATCTAGATTGTTGTTAACACCAATTACTGCCTCCAAAGATGGTTTTAGCCAGGATATAGCGTTCTTCAGGAAATCCATGCATTGTGGTTGGTCTAAATATGACTCATGGCTCATGACCACCATTTTACCTTTCCCATACTTAGAGGCAGCCAGGAGGACATGTTGTGCTGGAGTCACAAGCACTGGGAAGGCCGTGTCACCAGTCAGGAGAAGTTGGCAGGGTCTGCTGTCTCCAGAGAAGTCCAGGCTACCCAGACCATGGACAAGTGAACTGTAGTCTTTTTTAGCTGTCATATTTCCTATAAGCAAAAATATATGATCAGTTTAAATGAAATTAAATGTTTGAAGTTTTATTTGTCAAGAAGCAATCAAAACCCGAAATGACTATTTTCACTTTTGGTGTAAACATATTTGAATACTAGTTTGTGTCAGTCTGAATTAGGTAAAAACTAGGTACATCCCCATAGAAGGGACCCAAATTCTATTAAAGTAACTCAAATGCAATTGCAAATATGAGGTACATTCTATAGCAGAGATTTACAGTATTGTGTTCTTTATACAACAGTATCCTGAGAATGGTTCCTAGAAAAAGCACTAGATGCTTAAGCTGTAAAAAATGTAAACAATATGACATTAGGGGAAAGCATTTCTTAATTCATAATAAGAAAGAACAATTTTTTTATACTCATCATAATGTGACTTGTTAATACTGATGTGCTCTATTAACACAATGGCTAGAACACCTAACTGGCAGCACTAGGGTTATTGGTTCCGATATCAACCCTGACACTCCCTGCATGGAGTTAGCCTGTTGTGCCTGTACCTGCATGGATTTCCTCCCATACTCCAATTGCATGCTGGTAGGTTAATTGGTTACCCTGTCTAAATTAAGCCTAGTATGTGTATGTATGAGTGCGAGCTAGGGACCTTAGATTGTAAGCTCCTTGGAGGCAGGGACTGAGGTGAATCCACAATATGTAAAGTATTGCGTACATTTCAGGTCTGTATAAATACCTGTAATAAAATAAATAAATAATAATAAGTGTTGGCTATGTTACTTCACATAGTGGGGTATCAAAGGGAAGGTGGTTATAGGTAGGGGCGGACTGACAACTCATGGGGCCCCCGGGCAATAGGAGATTATGGGGCCCCCAGGCAATCACAGATTATGGGGCCACACAGTATACACACGCACAGTATACAATCACACAGTATACACAGACATGTTTCTATTGGCTGAGAAGGTACTGGAGAGGTGGGGCAGCTATAATCTCTGGATTTTTTGACTAAAAGGATGTCGGTAAGGGATATTTCAGAGACAGATGTAAAAAAAACACAGATTTTTACATACTGTCCCTGGTTTTACTGAGGCTGGCAACCCTGATTGGGCCCCCTAGTGGCCAAGGGCCCTCGGGCAGTGCCCGAGTGGCCGAATGGTCAGTCCGCCCCTGGTTATAGGCTGCTGCAGGGTGGCCTTTAAGTGGTTGTAAACCCTTACAAACCACTTTGACCTACAGGTAAGCCTAGATTAAGGCTTACCTGTAGGTCCAAGAAATATCTCCTAAACCTACACGGTTTAGGAGATATTTGGCAAAAGACAGGCACCGCTGTCTACGGCGCGCCGCTGTTAGCAGCGATATGCCGCGAGTGGCGGCTCCCGTGCGCATGCGCGGGAGTGACGTCATTGCGGCTCCGTCGAATTACAGCGCCGGAGCAACGAGACCCACCAAGAAGATGGAGGCTCCGTACACAAGGGGACAGCGGTGACATTGCAGGTTCCTGTGTCAGGTAAGTTACACGTAATGGGCTACTATGCGATGCATAGTAGTCCATTATGCTTTACCTTTGCAGGGAAACAAAGAGGACGTAAACCCATTAGGGTTTACTCCCTCTTTAAGGCGATGGTCTAATCAAAGTTTTATGGTGTGAACTGACACCACAGGAAAAAGGCAAATTGTCCTATCTTTGTATTGGAACTGCACTGGGTAAGGCTGCCCAGTGCAGACCAAAGCAAACCATTTGAACCAGCCCTTACTTTAAGGTTTGAGTTATGGTGAAAAGTTAGGGATTAAAGGCTAAGGTTAAAATAGATTTCAGGGGTTAAAGTGACAGGTAAATATTTAGGGTCAAGATTAGGGGTTAAGGTGGCCTTAAATGGCTTCTGTCATACAGGGGCAGCCATACATGGATTGAAATTCATCTGGTCCCTGCTGAACTGGCTAAATTTCAATCCATTTCTAGCTAACTTTAGTTTTAGGACATATTTTGTTAACAATAGTGGTGAATATGGATATTTCTGCACAAGCAAACTCATGTCAAAGCACATCTACAAGATACTTATTAGTCAGAGCATAGCCAGTGTGTATAGAGCCTTATATCGTACAATCATTCATCTGACGTCACTTCCGTCTCTCGGGCAGATAAACAGGATTTTTTTTTTAAAGACAAAAATTATTATTTAATGGTAAATGAGAGATCTGGGGTCTTTTTGTCCCCAGATCTCGCAATAAAGAGGACCTGTCATGCTTATTTCTATTACAAGGGATGTTTGCATTCCTTGTAATAGGAATAAAAGTGATCAAAAAATAAATTAAAATAAAGGGACAGTGTAAAAATAAAAAGTAAAATAAATAAGAAAAAAAAAAATGCTTGTGTGCAGAAGCGAACACAGCCGTAAATCACGTCCGCATGTGTAAATGGTGTCCAAACCACACATGTGAGGTATCGCCGCGATCATTAGGGTGAGAGCAATAATTCTAGCAAAAGAACTTTTCTGTAACTCAAAACTGGTAACCTGTAGAATTTTTTAAAACATTGCCTATAGAGATTTTTAAGTACTGTACTTTGTCGCCATTCCACAAGCGTGCGTAAGTTTAAAGCATGACATGTTAGGTATCTATTTACTCAGCGTAGCATCATCTTTCACATTATACAAAAAAATTGGGCTAACTTTAATGTTTTTTTTGTGTATTTTTTCTAAAAAAATTGCTTTTGAAAGACCCCTTGCGCAAATGTAGTGTGACATAAAATATTTCAATGACCGCCATTTTATTCTCTAGGGTCTTTGCTAAAAAAATATATAATGTTTGGGGGTTCTAAGTGATTTTCTAGTAAAAAATACATATTTTTACTTGTAAAAAACAAATGTCAGAAAAAGCCAGGGTCAGCAAGTGACTAGACAGATATCGGTGGAGCAGATACCCCCATTGAAATATTTCAAACTATAAGTGTGTGGATTTTCCATCCCTTTCTATCTCAATGATAATGGACATCATGGCAAATGAAGATAAATCACCCCACTTGATTCATGTAAAGAGCAATACAAGTTTTAGAGCAAAAAAGGGTTTTCCCCTAGGTTGGTGGACTTTCAATAGGCACTACTGTACTTTCCCAAATAAATTTCAGTTGCGTATAATAACAAGATTTATTGAAAAAATTATTAGTTATATAGAAAAGTAGTTTACATTGGATACAATTAAAAACAGCATCAAACATATATAAGTAATTTGTTACATGACATCCGACTAGACGCGTTTCGGAGTAGAATGTTCTCCTTCTTCAGTGGTCGTGGTGTCGAATACAAAATTTAATTCTAAAATGCAAAAAGAATATGTACATAGTTTTAACATGATGAGGTACATTTATGGGGGGAGGGGCTGTTCAAGGAGCCGGCAGAAAGGGAGGAGAGAGAATCCAGAACATGTATCCCTTTGGAGCATGCGCACTCCGATTTTGAGGCCCTGCGTGCCGGCGGGAGGAGTGGGCGTGGCCGCAGCACACAGCGCGACCACTATTGGCCACGTCGGGCTGTGACCATGCTCACACCGCTCGGGAGGCTAACCCATCTCGAATCCTCCTACCCCTTTGCAGCCAGCTGACTCTAATGTCAGCTAATTTGGGAGAGACACCTACACATATAAACTATAAAGCTGCCACTTGTGCACTGCAACAATTACTATCTGGCTAGCACCAGCACTCATTGATGCGGTCGTTTCTGTCTCTCTCCCACCTGCAAGGTATGCCCCTCTTTTGAGAACTTTACTTATATTTTTTATTCATTTTTGATACACCTATATCTTGGTATCTCGCAGTCTGCTCTGTTTTTGAACCCCTCACACACGAACCATGTCCTTTGTGTGTGTATTGCCACTTTTTCACTCTGCAGAGTTTGTGTTTGGCCCTTTGTTCTTTTCAAAGACCAATCCTCTGGCTAAAGACATGTTGCCAATATGCCGATTGAATACTTCTCTGAATACACTATTGTATGCCTTGCTGCTTACATCTGAAAACTGCCACACAATAGCTATTATATTATACATTCTATAGTAATATTTGGCTGCTGATTATGGCACCAACTTATAGATACGAACCTCTATATTTAATAACTATGAATCTCTGGCTGTTATACATTTAATATATACTGTTGAGATAACAAATATCAAAAACTAGATTTTGGATAAATAATTAACAAAAATAATAAACAAATCATTTTAATATATGCCCCTTTTAACGTAACAGTTATACTGTGCATATCGATTATGTCATGTTCATATATAACATTAGATAAAAATTCTCCCTCTTTTGGACTTCATTCTCTGTAGATTACATCTACATATTTGTGAAGCCAGCCCCACGTAGGGGTTACTCTCAAGAGATAACACGGGCGTTTTACTCTATAGACGTAAGTAAACTATATATCTTTTCTACGTTTAATGATTACACTATCCTACGAATAAATGAAATAAATTTTGTAAGTACAATCTTTGTTTCAAAAATTTATTCTGCTTTTTCTTTTCTTTTGTCAGAGGACTTGAGAATCATTTGTTGACCTCAGCAGTCCCATATCCTCTCAAACGCTTTCTGTCTCCCTGCGGCAATTCTAGTCTCTTATAGGAATCTAATGTGATATTTTGACTTTAGGGCCTTTACCAACATAAATCTTGTTTGGATTTTCTGTATCCTCTCCAAGTAAAACCATTGGATGACCATATGAAGAGATTGCTGATCTATACTCAACGAAACATCCTGTGCTGTGCCTATGCGATACTTTATTTTTGTTTTTAAAATACGTCGAAACATTTAAATCACCATTGCATCAACGTTCATGTAAGTTTACAATACGACCCTGTACATTTGATGTCTACTTTCCTATATTGTCTCTCTAACCCGATATTGCTCCCTAATATCACGAGCGATATTTGTTTAGTACTTGTGAAATGCTTCTTTTTCTACATGATACATGTTCTGGATTCTCTCTCCTCCCTTTCTGCCGGCTCCTTGAACAGCCCCTCCCCCCATAAATGTACCTCATCATGTTAAAACTATGTACATATTCTTTTTGCATTTTAGAATTAAATTTTGTATTCGACACCACGACCACTGAAGAAGGAGAACATTCTACTCCGAAACGCGTCTAGTCGGATGTCATGTAACAAATTACTTATATATGTTTGATGCTGTTTTTAATTGTATCCAATGTAAACTACTTTTCTATATAACTAATAATTTTTTCAATAAATCTTGTTATTATACGCAACTGAAATTTATTTGGGAAAGTACAGTAGTGCCTATTGAAAGTCCACCAACCTAGGGGAAAACCCTTTTTTGCTCTTCCAATTTTTATCGGATGTGGCACACACTCTCTAATTCTCCCAATTTTTTGATTAACAGGGTGACCAAATTCCATTTTTTCCAATACAAGTTTTAGATACACTGTAAACCAAATTTAGTCTATTGGAGGTTCCAAGGATTTCTATGGTCTGCTGGTTACTATGGTGAAGCTGAATTGATTATTATTAAAAGATATTTTTTTTAAGCCTCCTGTACACTGCAGTTGGAGCATTTGGGTTTTTTTTTCCGGCAGCCCCTGAACTCTCCTCAATGTTATCTTATGGGTACATGTACACTCAGGCATTTATAGTAGTTTAGAAGCAGTTGAGGTGGAAATACCAAATGCTTGTAACAGTGAGGGAGAGAGATTTTTCCTGCATTGTAGGCATTTGGGAGGGTCTACTAATCTGTAAAGTCTTTTAGCTGTCAAAAACACTTCTTAAAGCAAATGCTCATGAATGCTGCAAAACTAGGGTGCCCACGTGTCCCGGATTTCCGGGGACAATCCCGCAATTAGCAGGTCTGTCCCGGGTCCCAGGCACCCTCATTCCGGGACAATACAGTGTCCCGGAATTGCCCTGGGTCGATCTAATGCCCCCTAAAATAGCCTTTGCATCGTCTCTGTCTCTCACTGGCTCAGCCTGTGGTGGACCCCTAGCTGGCAGAGACCCTTTTTTACTTTATTCACCACCGCCGCTGGCTCAGTGCCCAAACTGGTTGCTACCAAGCGCCCGCTTGGCGTGTAGCAACCAGTGACGTCATGAGCAGGAGAGAGGCAGAGACCCAGAATTCACAGCGGAGGAGATTTAACTTCCTCCTCTGCGCCTACTGTTTAGCTCCACTCACCTCCTATCTGTATGTTCTGGAGTCCAGCCAGGCAGCAGAAGAAACATCTGAGACAGACTGCAGTGCACAAACGAAACATAGAGATGGTAGAAAGGAAAGTAAATGCTAAACACTCACCAACATGACGGATCCATCGGGGGTTAAAATCCTGTCAGCTCTCCCCCAGCAGCCAGAGTTCTGTGCTGTCAGCACTTCACAGAAACTCAGAGTGTGTGTCAGCCTGGAGCAAGCAAAGCCTCTCAGTGCCCTGTGCAGAGCAAGGACGGCAGATAAGGGGTCGGCAGGGGAGGACACTGACAGATGGGATTACACCCTGGATGGAAGGAGGACACATCCTTAGATATCAGAGCAGGGTTCATGCTGGGACTTGAAATCCTACTACAGGTCCCAGCATGAACCCCTCAGAGCTGAAGATGTTTCCCTCATCACTGCACACATGATAAGTCTTCACACCCACCTTCTGTCCAGCTGTTCACTGTCTCTTCTCTCCCACTACTTGTTTGCCTCTCACTACACCTGCAGCCCCCCCCCCCCCCCCCTTCATCCTCAGCCTTTCATGTTCTGCCACCTTTTCACCTACTGGTCTTTTTAACCCCTCTTTATACCAAGCAATCCTCTCAGCAGTGGCCCATCTCTCATCTGCAACTATCAACCTCAGAATCTTGCCAGCATTCCATTCTCTGCTACTTCAACCTGCCAGAATTTTTTTTTCTCCACTGCAGCGGTGTAACCACAGGGGTCGCCATTGCAACCCAGGCTCATACTCCAGGGGGGCCATGCAGCTTCCCTCTAAACCTGTATAGAGCATATACATGGCATATAGAGGAACTGATGCCCTCCATGTTCTTCTTTCAGCCACTGAATGCCTGCAGGTGGTAAAGGAGCAAAAGCGGGCATTCAGTGGCTGCAAGAAGAAAATGGAGTTCAGTTCCCCTATATGCCCCCCTCCTATCCAGTTTACTTCTGCTGCCCACAGGTCCCTCAATGCTCTCCTGGCCCCTCTGTTATCTTCCTCAGCAACTTCTCTGCTCTCTCCCACCCCACCCTCCTTCTCCAACCCCCTGCTGTACTCTGGTCCCACCTGTGCTCTTCTTCATTCCTCCACCCTGTGCTGTTCTCCGGTAAGGATGGCCTCAGGCGTGTTCGCACACTCCACGTGCAGAGCCCGCCAGGAAGTCGGCATGCGCTGCGCTAATCACAGGCAGTGAGACATTTTCCCGATGTGCAGCTGCAGAGATCGGGAAATGTCTCACTGCCTGTGATTAGTGAGTGCCGACTTCCTGGCGGGCTCTGCACGTGGAGTGTGCGAACACGCCTGAGGCCATCCTTATTCTCTGGTCCCCTCCTGTGCTGTTCTCTGATCTGAGGTCTGCTGTTAAGCTTATATCATTATATATACATAGATGGACTGAGGAGGGGGACAGGGACAGTGATCATGAAAAAGGTAAAAATTGCCCCCCCCCCCGCACATTTCCGACATCCACCTCTCTACTAGCACAAGTGGAAGGGGAGGGTGGTCAGTACTGAGGGAGAGTGGTCTATAATTAATGTAATAACAGAAATACATTTCAAGCATGGTGTTGGGATGATATAAGTGCTAAAACCAGCCATTCACCCGACAAATCACTCGCCGACCAAATCCCGCAACCCGGAGACTACATTCAACACGACGACCCCCCCCCCTCCCCACCGGTCCTTGGCAAAATTGTCCCTGAATGGCAGTTTGGAAATGTGGTCACCCTACGCAAAACGCGCATAAACGCGACACGTAAAAGTGGTAAAATGGACGTTTTTAACCTTAAGTTCCAGCGTTCAGAAGTAGTTTTTAAACATCTTGTCTACATGAATCCTTAAGCTGAACCTTTGTAGCGGAATGGGGGGGGGGGGGAGGTTTCACAGAAAGAGTATACTTGTTAAAGTATTTCTCTGGTCACAGCATACACTTTCATTTTATAACATAAGCATTGTAATAAAAATATAAATAGTGATTTTTGACAATCCAATGTAAACTTACTTGAAAAATCTCCTTTCATGTTGTGAGTTCTGCCTGTCTGCTTGCCATTTGCAGCTTATTTTCAATTTCTAAGGCCTACTTATGTACAGTGGTACCAGGGCCACCATCGGGGGGGGGGGGGGGCAGACGATACAAATGTAGGGGGCCCAGGTGTCTTGAGGGGCCCGTCGCCCTGCAGAGCCAGGAGAAGGCAGGAACGGGTGAAGGGAAGCCAGTGTTGTGCACTACAGAAACAAACTTGACAGCTTCTGCTGTACGGTGTCATTGAGCTCACACATCAAGCTCATTACTGCCACCTCTGGCTACTATCTGCATGTGCAGGAGTGAGGGGGGCTGAGTGCATACAGGAGTGAGTGGGGCTGAGTGTTTACTGGCGTGAGGGGGGCTGAGTGCGTACTGGAGTGAGGGGGGCTGAGTGTGTACTGGAGTGAGGGGGGCTGAGTGTGTACTGGAGTGAGGGGGGCTGAGTGTGTACTGGAGTTAGGGGGGCTGAGTGTGTACTGGAGTTAGGGGAGCTGAGTGTGTACTGGAGTGAGGGGGGCTGAGTGCGTACAGGAGTGAGGGGCGCTGAGTGTGTACAGGAGTGAGTAAGGCTGTGTGTACTAGAGTGAGGGGGGCTGAGTGCGTACAGGTGTGAGGGGGGGCTGAGTGAAACGCCTCCTCTCAGCACCTCTGTAGTTCAGAAGGCAAGCTCACCGAAATGTGTGACACAGCAGTGCCTATTAACAGGGCATAGTGAATACATAAGTGTGTGGGGATCTTCACAAAGTAAGTTTACGCCCGCTACGTGCCACAGGAGCGTGCCCGTGGGTCCCGCAAACTCGATGTGTGTCGGCGGCCCGTGATTGCAGTGAGGAGAGGCAGAACAGGTAGATACCTATGTAAACAAGGCATTTCCCTGTTCTGCCTAGCAACATGACAAGGATCTACTGCTCTCTGTCATCGGGAGCAGTGATCTCTGTCATGCGGTAGTGAGCCTATCCCCCCTACAGTTAGAACAGATCCAGGGAACACACTTAACCCCTTGATTGCCCCCTAGTGTTTAACCCCTTCCATGCCAGTGACATGTATACAGTAATCAGTGGCTACTTTTAGCTCTGATCGCTGTAACAAAATTTCAATGGTCCCAAAATAGTGTTAAAAGTGTCCGATCTGTCCACCGCAATGTCGCAGTCATGATAAAAATCGCAGATCGCCACCATAACTAGTAAAAAAAAAAAATTATAATAACAATGCCATAAATCTATCCCCTATTTTGTAGACGCTATAACTTTTGCAGACATTTAACAGACAAGACATTTTTTCTTTATATATTTTTTTTGGGATATTTATTGTAGCAAAAAGTAAAAAATATTGCTTTTTTTTCATAATTGACGCTCTTTAATGTTTATAGCACAAAAAATAAAAACCGCAGAGGTGATGAAATAACACCAAAAGAAAGCTCTATTTGTGGGAAAAAAAGGAAGTTTTGTTTAGGTACAATGTCGCACGATCACGCAATTGTCAGCTAAAGCGACGCAGTGCCGAATCACAAATGCTCTGGTCAGGAAGGGGGTAAAGCCTTCCGGGGCTCAAAATGGTTAATAGGAGTAGGTTAAAAAATAATTGAAATACAATGTGGAAATTATCCCAATATCCAATGGGTAAAAAACGGATCAAACACTTCTCTCCAGACTTCTCAAAAGCTCAAAACGGGTATCAGACCATATATAATAAGAAAGAGAAGATCTAATGCCGCGTACACATGGTCGGAATTCTCGTCGGAAAAAGCTCTGATGGTTTTCCCGTCGGAATTCCGACGGAATTTCTCTCAAACACACGGTCACACCAAATTCCGACGGTCTGTAACACAGCAGCATAAAACACGTTCGACAGCACTATAAAAGGGAAGTTTAATGCTTTTAATGTTTTAATTGTTTCCGAGCATGCATCGGAATTTTACGTGTCGGAATTGCATACACACGATCGGAAAATCCGATAGAAAGGTTTTCCGTCAGAAAAATTGAGAACAGGTTCTCAATCCAAAGTCCGTCGGAAATTCCGACAGAAAAAGACCGACGGGCATACACACGGTCGGAAAATCCGTTGAAAAGCTCCCATCGGACTGTTTCCATCGGAAATTCCGACCGTGTGTACGCCGCATAAGTGCTCACTGTGTAATTATACATTTATTTATGTCCACACATGGACTACTCACATTTAAAATAATGATTACAGGCATATAATCACAGACATGTGTCTGTCTCATTCCGAAGGGCAGCAGCGGGTAACGTCATACGCAGCTCTCCCTGTATGCGTTACTTTCCTTGTGAACTTCCTCAGTGGGGCGGGGCTACGACTATTTATAAAGGGCCGCTGTTATGGCAACAGCCGACGCCGGAAAACAGTGGAGCTAGGCTGTGACATCATTCGTCAGCCTAAACTAGAAGCGCCGCTGTTATGGCAACGTCCGACGCCGGAAACAGCGATAAAAAGATGTTTGTATAAAGCACAGCTCTGTGGCTTATATAACAAAACAATCACTGTACAAAGCTTTTAAAGTGGTTGTATACCCTAAATTGCAACTTGCACCTACAGGTAAGCCTAGATTAAGGCTTACCTGTAGGTACAAGAAATATCTCCTAAACCTGCACGGTTTAGGAGATATTTGGAAAGAACGATTTACAACGTTGTCTACGGCGCATGCGCGCCGTAGACAACGGTGCATTGAACGGGTTAATCCCCATTCCCATCTGCGGCTCACCGCAGTTGAAGTGCCCCACGCGCATGCGCGGAGCGACGTCTTCGCAGCTCTGGCCAATCACAGCGCCGCAGCAGCGCTGTGATTGGCCGGAGCGGCGATACCCGGAAGAGCGATGGCTGCGGCTGGAGGGGGAGAAGAAGACGGCGTCGTGGGCCCCGATCTAAGGTAAGTGATGCATAATGAGCTAGTATGCTAGTCATACTAGCTCATTATGACTTTCTCTTGCAGGTAGTTTAAAAAAGAAAAAAAGTTTAACTGGGTATACAACCGCTTTAAGACTTTCATCTAATATAAGCTCAGTAATCTCAACTTGCCGTTTATTTCTACACCTCAAGTGTTTAGCAAAAAGTGAAAACTAAAAACAAATAACAAATAGAACCAGTAAAATTGGCACACTGCCCTCATGTGGGTGATAATGATATCACAACCACACAATTAGTCCCATTCCAAATTCAATATTACATCCAGGGCCGTTGATACAACTGGCCCTGTTGTACCGGGCCTGGCCAGCAGGGGGGGCCCAGGCAATATAAATAGTGAATGAAAGAATGCATAGTAATAAAAAAAAAAAAGTGTAGCCCTCCCCTTCTCCAGCCCGCTCACATTTAACTGTAAACAGTGCTGGAGTGGGGCTGAATGGGGGAGCCAGGAGGGAGACACAAGGAGGTAAGACTACAGCAATACAAGTTCTGGAGGACACAGAATCGTTGGGAGCACAGTTACATGTACACCGGCTGCAGTGTCTTCCAGATATCCATGTGATCAGGCAGTGTGCAGGTTACCGATCAGCCTCCCCTGCCTCTTGTCTTTCTGGTTACTTTTTTTTTTTTTAATCTGCCTAACCTGACCTGCACATTGTCTGATCACACTGATAAGATCTCTGGAAGACTCTGCTGCAGCTGTTAACCATTTCAGCTTATAATCAGCTATTTAGCCAGAGCAATGTGTGTGCTGCACAGATTGTTTGATGTTTTTTTTGGAGGATTTACTTCTGGATCAGGCTAGAAACGTCACAGACACATTAACTGGTAATTGTTCTCCACCAATCCTGACCAGTTCACTGTTTGTAGGAAAATTTGTATTTTGGAAATTGGATGTGAAGCTGTCTTCTGTCACTTGGTTGTACTTTCAAAGGAAAATCACTGACTTTATCTTGCAGAGATGGTTTAAATAGAATGGATCAGCCCTGTTGTGATACTATATACTTGTACACTGGGTTCAGCCATAAAAGCAGTCAATCTCCTGAATCAATCATGTCTGCGATCCCTAACCGTCTCCTGTACCATGTCTGCAGTCTCTGACCGTCTCCTGTACCATGTCTGCAGTCTCTGACCGTCTCCTGTACTATGTCTGCAGTCTCTGACCGTCTCCTGTACTATGTCTGCAGTCTCTGACCCTCTCCTGTACCATGTCTGCAGTCTCTGACCGTCTCCTGTACTATGTCTGCAGTCTCTGACCGTCTCCTGTACTATGTCTGCAGTCTCTGACCATCTCCTGTACCATGTCTGCAGTCTCTGACCATCTCCTGTACCATGTCTGCAGTCTCTGACCATCTCCTGTACCATGTCTGCAGTCTCTGACCATCTCCTGTACCATGTCTGCAGTCTCTGGCCATCTCCTGTACCATGTCTGCAGTCTCTGACCATCTCCTGTACTATGTCTGCAGTCTCTGACCATCTCCTGTACTATGTCTGCAGTCTCTGATCATCTCCTGTACTATATCTGTAGTCTCTGATCATCTCCTGTACTATGTCTGCAGTCTCTGACCATCTCCTGTACTATGTCTGCAGTCTCTGACCATCTCCTGAACCATGTCTGTAGTCTCTGATCATCTCCTGTACTATGTGTGCAGTCTCTGATCATCTCCTGTACTATGTCTGCAGTCTCTGACCATCTCCTGTACCATGTCTGCAGTCTCTGACCATCTCCTGAACCATGTCTGTAGTCTCTGATCATCTCCTGTACTATGTGTGCAGTCTCTGATCATCTCCTGTACTATGTCTGCAGTCTCTGACCATCTCCTGAATCAATCATATCTGCGATCCCTAACCGTCTCCTGTACTATGTATCCCATCTCTGACCATCTCCTGTACTATGTCTGCAGTCTCTGATTGTCTGGGGAGGGGCCAGGGGTGGGGGCTAAAGGAAGGACCAGGGGTGGGGCTGAAGGAGGGACCAGGGTGGGGCTGAAGGGGGCCCCATCAGGTAGGCTGTACGGGGCCCTATGATTTCTATCTGCGGCCCTGATCACCCCATGCCTTCCTTCGGAACTTTAAACAATAAAAGCATTACAAATACAAAATAAAATCAAAAACATTAATAAAATTATTTAAAAATGTTCAAAAATCCACTCAAATAGCATCAAAGAATTATGTGTAATAATACAGTGAAAGATGTTTTTTTTTTCGCTCACTGTATTATTACACATAATTCTTTGATGCTATTTGAGTGGATTTTTGTAAATTTTTTAATAATTTTATTAATGTTTTTGATTTCATTTTGTTTTAAAAAGTGATCAGCGGAGATCCTGAGGATCACCACTGATCACAGTGTGGACATAAATAAATTTATAATTACACAGTGAGCACTTAGATCTTCTCTTTCTAAGGCTACTTTCACACTGGAGCGGTGTGGGGCGCTGGCGGTAAAGCGGCGCTATATTTAGCGCCGCTTTACCGGCGTTTTAGCGGCGCATTGCGGCCGCTCATTGCGGCCGCTCGCGGGGTGTTTACCGTTTTTACCCCCCCCCGCGAGCGGCCGAAAAAGGGTCAATACCACCCGCAAAACGCCGCTATTGGGGCGTTTTGCGGGCGGGTTCGGCGCGCTCCCCCATTGTTTTCAATGGGACCAGGCGCTATAGGAGCGGTAAATATACCGCTCCTATAGCGAGCCAAAGATGCGGCTTGCAGGACATTTTTGAGCGTCCTGCAAGCGCACCGCTTCAGTGTGAAAGCCCTCGGGCTTTCACATTGAAGGAACAGCAACAGCTGTTTCGGGTCGGTTTGCAGGCGCTATTCTTAGCGCAATAGCGCTTGCAAACCGCCCCAGTGTGAAAGGGGCCTTACTATATATGGTCTGATACACGTATTGAGCTTTTGAGAAGTCTGGAGAGAAGTGTTTGATCCGTTTTTTACCCATTGGATATTGGGATCTGCTTGCATGACTACTTGTTAGCTCAGGAGTCCATGCCTTGAGGTGAGAGTAGAAAATAAGACCGGAGGTGGAGGGACTGTCACCTATTGTGGATTTTATCGTCACTGGTGAAGGCTTTCTGGGACCTGTTGTCCACTAACTTCCTGGACTTACTTTTACACTGACAATTATTCAATCCAGGAATTGCTGTTTCATCAATATTCTGGACTGCCATTTTACCTTGATACAATATTTGCTACTTTGGATTTTTGTGATAATTCTTTAGTGTTTAGCTTGCATACATAAAGGGTTATTTTATTATTTCTGCGCTGATTGCACCTTCTGCTTTTATAACAATGTGGAAATTCTTTTTCATTTTGACTGTAGATAACCTTTAAGTCTAGGGGCAGAGGAGTAAGTTGTAAGGCTTCGCTCACATTTATGCATGTTGCTTTTGAGCATTTCTGCTGTACTTTTTGCGTTCCTGAGACTTTTCCACAGAATTAGCATTTTGCTTTTGTTTTTATTTTGGGGGGGGGGACAAATATGTTGTTGGGCAGATCAAAAAATGAAAAACTCAAATCGTGGCAAAATCTTAGTAAAAAAGCACTACATGCGGTATCCTCCACTGCTGAAATTACCGGTGCTCAGGCACGGTTTGCTAAGAGCCGCCAACACATCTAGTACAAGAGTCCCCCGTCGGATAGTGTCCGCCCTGTACGGCGCCTGCGCACTGAGTCCAGGTTCAAGCCCCACCATCCAAGTGGACATAGAGTTAGAATAAAAAATTGCACAGCGGCCCTGTTACTAAGTGCTACCATATGTCCACTTGCATGGTGGGGCTTGAACCTGGACTCAGTGCGCAGGCGCCATTCATCTTTGGAGATTTTCAGAGTCTCCTTGTCCTCCATACTGCACAAGCGATGCGCCTACAGTATTTTTCAAAATATTGTTGTAAAGCGGTGTAAACAGCACATAAAGTCAATGCGTTTCAGCTTAAAACAGACTAAATCATGACAATCAAGGCTGTTTTAAGCTGAAACATATGGACTGTCTATGCTGTTTACACCAACACAATAACAATAAAACTTCAAGCAATAAGTGTGATTTACCATGGTGCCGGCTCTTCTCTTGTACTATTGATGAACTGTGTAAGGGAAAGTTTGTGCAATGTGAGGAACATTTAGATTTTTATGAAAGAGGTGGTATGGAGTAGGTAACTAAGGAGTGTGTGCCCATGGTCCATGGAAAGTTGTACTTCAATGGATACTTGGAAATTAAAAAGCTTAGTTATGATAAAGCACAAGATATTTGGAAATTTAAAAGGTGGAGGTATTGGTCAGTTTAGTTATGTTCCTTTAATTTTTTTATATGTTTTATGTTCATTTTTGAAAATATTAGGTTTTGGTTTTCTTTGTACTGATATATATTTTCTTTATCTTTTGGGGGGTGAGTGGAGAGGATCTGTGGAGGGAAAGTATGGAGGGATAGAATAGGAGTGCACTGTGTTTTTGTAGGAGTACAATAGAGGGATATTGTATAGTGGGGATAGTTTATTAATCTGTGTACTGTACTTACAAGATGTGGGTGGTTGTTGAGTTGATTGTAAAAAAAAAAAAAGGGACTTTGATTTTGCATGGGGAGGAGAGGTTGGGACCTTTGTACGAATGATGTGAATAATTACAGTGTGAATTGGATTTATTTTTTGGAAATTATGAAATGTGTTATGTAAATTGTTTTTTTCTGTTCAATTTTAATAAAAGAGTTTTAAAAAATTGGAACACATCCAGTACTCCCAATACTAAGCAATGAACATTACACAACTACTCCAGTACATAGTAAGCAATCACTAATAGCAACAGCCATAATACAAAAGTACACGAATTAAGAAAAGCAATCAGAGATATTTTAAACTTACCGTTTCCAGCAACTGCTGTTCAAACTATGCACTTTTGTTTGTTGCACTTCTGTCCTGATGCACTCACAATGAGCAAACTCCACAGAGTATGCTCTACCGAGATGCTACTCCTCTTAAATACCACACCAATTATGATTCGCTCACCTCTATTACATATGCTGATTAGAACACACCCAGTACTCCCAACACTTAAGCCTCGTACACACGATTGGATTTTCCGAGGAGAAATGTGTGATGACAGGCTATTGGCGGAAAATCCGACCGTGTGTGTGCTCCATCGGAAAATTGTTGTCGGATTTTCCGCGAACAAATGTTGGCTAGTAGGATTTAAAATTTGTGTTGTCGGATTTTCCCAGCGTGTGTACACAAGTCCTTCGGACAAAAGTCCAAACACGCATGCTCGGAAGCAAGGATGAGCCAGAAGCGGTCGGTCTTGTAAACTAGCATTCGTAATGGAGAATTAACATTCGTGACGTGGCATATTATGAAATCTCCAAATGCAGCGCACAATTCTCTTTTGTTTTAATGGGATAATAATGAAGCTGATTTGCTTGTGATACTGATGGAGTTATTGCAAACACATTTTCAAAGGCTTTTTTTTTCTAGTGATATCAAGAATAATATTATTTTTATTTTTTTATATTTTTTTGAGCAAGTTACCCCAACATCATTATCCCGTAGTTTTTAAGATCAAAGATACAACTATGCTTTGTGTCCCTTGTCAATTTTTACATTGTATTTTTTTAAATGTAACTGCCTACTCCCAAACTGTCATTTGAAGTAAAACACACAGCCAAGTATTATTCTCCACAATTTTTTTTATTGTGCATTAAAAAAAGAAAGCAAATAAAATTAGACATATCTGCCAATAGAAGTTAACCAAAAAGTGCATTCTATGCATCCAAAAATATAGAAAATATACCAGATCAAATCATTAATCAACAAAAAAATATAATATCAAAGCAATAACTCCAAGGCCAATAATAAATAACACGTTATCTGCTCCGATTCTGCAACATGTCTGGTTAATGAAAAGGCCATTCAGAAACTAACTGTAAAGCACAAACTGAAAAGCACGAACTGAAAAGCAAGAAATGAAAAGCGCGAAATGAAAAGCATGGATTAAAGCGGGATTCCACCCTAAAGTAGAACTTCCGCTTTTCGGAACCCTCCGGTGTCACATTTGGCACCTTTCAAGGGGGGGGGGGTGCAGATACCTGGCTAAGACAGGTATCTGCACCCACTTCCGGGCATAAACTCCCACGGGAGTTTACGTCGCTTTCTGTCCCGGTGCGCTGTCTGCCGGGACACACACGGGTCCCGGCAGACAGCGCAGACTATTCTCATTGCGCCGCGCGACTCGCGCATGCGCAGTAGGGAACCGGGAAGTGAAGCCGCAAGCTTTACTTCCTGATTCCCTTACCGAGAATGGCGCCGGCAGCAGCAGGGAGCCGAGCGATTGATCGGCCTCTGCTGCCGACATCGCTGGAACCTGGGACAGGTAAGTGTCCATTTTTTTAAAAGTCAGCAGCTGCAGTTTTTGTAGCTGATGGCTTTTAAAAAAATTTTTTGCAGGTAAAAATTTTTTTTTTGCAGTACAGTCCCGCTTTAACACTCACCAAACTTCTACTAACACGAAATTAGCAGAAGGAGCCCAAAGGGTGGCGCTAAAGAGCTGAGAAAAGTAGTACGTCACTACGTTTGTGATTGTTGGCCAACAATTGTGTGCCGTGTGTATACAAGACAAGTTTGGGCCAATGCCCTTCAGACAAAAGTCCACGATTTTGTTGGCCAACAATCCGATCGTGTGTACGAGGCTTTAGTCAGAAATGCATATATATATATATATATATATATATATATATATATATATATATATACACAATTACTCTAGGGCCCAGTAAGCAATTACTAATAGGAGAACAGAATAGTTACGGTATGTGTGAATAGAAAGTCCACTTCCAAAAACACACTTCTTCACACATATAGTTGTCACTACCCTCATACTATCAGGGCTATGCCACGGGGGCAATTCAACTGGGTTAGATGGAATTGTTCAAGTCTACCGGATTTTGATAGATAGGCCGCTTTCCTTGAACAGAGACAGATCAGGGTTAGAACAGATCATGCATTAAACAGGCCCGTCTCCATGCCAGGAGCTTAAACAGGTGTGATATTTTGAAAAATCAACTCTCTAAGCAGGACAGAATTGCTAATACTTGTTTTTTCCACACAATACAGCTCACAATTCCAAGACATAAAACGCATAATATCCAAAAATCTCCCAATTCTATACAATGATGATTCCTATAGGGAGGTTCTAAGTTAGGGTGTTAAATATGTGGCCAGAAAAGCACACACATTGGGTAACATGGTATCTCCTAGTGCCTATGTTTCCAATCCACCAACACCACAGGCATGTACAGATGTGGAGCGCCAAGATGTTCGAGTTGTAGCCACCTGGGTGACTCCCATACTGTCAACTCTTGTTCCAACGGTTTCGCCCTAACCATTGCACAACTAGTTACTTGCCATACTAGGTTTGTCATACATCTGATTGCTGTCCGTCTAGCACCTTCTGTGCATCTAGCTGCCCTTCCTACATACTGGATATTGCATAGCATGCAATATCCAGTATGTAGGAAGGACAGCTAGAATACTGACCGAATGAGGGATCACTTTTTGGACATTAGAACAAACAAAACATTAATATGGCTAGACATTTCAACCAATTTCATCATCAAAATACACAGTCTTTCAAGGTACAGATTGTGGAGAGGGTCGATAGTAGCCTCCTCATGGGGGCAATTGTTTCTGCCTCCTTTGTAGGAGGGAGGTATACTGAATAGTTAAGCTTGATACTCACATCCCCAGAGGTTTAAACTGCAAATGGGATCTCACACATTATTATGAATAGTTTCCATGCTTTTGTATTATGAGTCACCCATGGAGTTGAGGTCAGGACTCTGTGTAGACCACTCCAAAGTCATTCATCCATGTCTTTATTGACCTTGCTTTGTGCATCGGTGCGCAGTCATGTTGGAACAGGAAGGGGCCATCCCTAAATTGTTCCCACAAATTTGGGAGCATGAAATCGTCCAAAATCAAGGTCCATAAAGACGGATGGATGAGCGAGTTTGGGGTGGACTTGACTGGCCTGCAAAGAGTCAACCTGAAGAACACCTTTGGGATGAATTAGAGCAGAGACTGCAAGCCAGGCCTTCTTGTCCAGACCAGTCTCTGACCTCACAAATGCACTTCTGGAAGAATGGTCAAACATTCCTATAGACACACTCCTAAACCCTGTGGACAGCCTTTCCAGAAGAGTTGAAGCTGTTATCAGGGCCGGTGCTATATTATTTTGCACCCTAGGCAAGACCAGCTACTTGCCCCCCCCCCCCCCCAGAAAAAAAAATTGATTGTTAATGGTACCCCCATACATCTAAAAACTTTTGCATTTTCACACATTCCAAACCGCATGGGGCAACAGCACAGTGACACATTTTCGGAAAAGAGTTAGGGACTTCTTTTCTGTTTCTTTTATGTAGGGCAAAGTGAATGGGCTGCCCTATGAGCAAAAAAAGCAAGGAAACGTGCCAGCGCTTTTTTGCACCTGTAAGTGTGAAGCTCAGAAACACAATGCAAAGCAGGTTAAAGGCAACCTCAGAACTGTCATCACTAGAAATATAATTGGGAAACTGCTGACTCCCATGTGATGTCACGGTAAACTCACTGGCTTGATCATCACAATGAGCTGAGAAATAGCCTAAATGGCTATGTAATTTTGGTAAATATACAGACAGCAGGGATGAGCTTTATGTTCAAGTCAAACTCATGTTCGACTCGAACATTGGCTGTTCGCCAGTTCGCCGAACAGCGAACAATTTTGGGTGTTCGCGGCAAATTCGAAAGTCGCGGAACACCCTTTAAAAGTCTATGGGAGAAATCAAAAGTGCTAATTTTAAAGGCTTATATGCATGGTATTGTCATAAAAAGTGTTTTGGGACCTGGGTCCTGCCCAGGGGACATGTATCAATGCAAAAAAAAGTTTTAAAAACGGGAGCAGTGATTTTAATAATGCTTAAAATGAAACAATAAAAGTGTAATATTCCTTTAAATTTCGTACCTGGGGGATGTCTATAGTATGCCTGTAAAGGGGTGCATGTTTCCCATGTTTAGAACAGTTTGACAGCAAACATTTCTAAAGGAAAAAAACTAATTTAACCACTTTCAGACCGGACCAATTTGCAGCCAAAGGACCAGGCCCCTTTTTCGGCACTGCGTTGCTTTAACTGACAATTGCGCGGTCGTGCGACGTAGCTCCCAAACAAAATTGACATCCTTTTTTTCCTACAAATAGAGCTTTCTTTTGGTGGTATTTGATCGCCCCCTGCGGTTTTTATTTTTTTTTGCGCTATAAACAAAAAAGTGTGTCAATTTTGAAAAAAAACGCATTCTTTTTTATTTTTTGCTATAATAAATATCCCCCAAAAATATATAAAAAAAAACTTTTTTTTTTCCTCAGTTTAGGCCGATACGTATTCTTCTACATATTTTTGGTAAAAAAAAATCACAATAAGCGATTATTGATTAGTTTGCGCAAAAGTTATAGCGTTTACAAGATAGGGGATAGTTTTATAGCATTTTTATTAATAATTTTTTTTATTAGTAATGGCGGCGATCAGCGATTTTTATTGGGACTGCGACATTATGGCGGACACATCGGACATTTTTCACACATTTTTGGGACCATTGTCATTTATACAGCAATCAATGCTATTTAAATGCATTGATTCCTGTATAAATGACACTGGCAGTGAAGGGGTTAACCACTAGGTGGCAGTGTAGGGGTTAAGTATGCCTAGGGGTGTGTTTCTTACTGTGGGGGGGCGTGGCTGTCAGCTAGTGAATGCTGATCTCTGCTCCAATCACAGGGAGCAGAGATCGGTGTCACTAGTTGCTAGGCAGAACGGGGAGATGCTGTTTATTTCCGCATCTCCCCGTTCAGCCTTATCGTGAGACAATCGCGGGTGTTCCCGACCGGCCTCACGGGGGTCCCGACCGGCGCGCGCCCGATGGCACGGCGGCATC
The DNA here is from genome assembly GCA_028564925.1 of Lithobates sylvaticus. Lineage (NCBI taxonomy): Eukaryota > Metazoa > Chordata > Amphibia > Anura > Ranidae > Lithobates > Lithobates sylvaticus. Next base: position 490,944,074 of record CM053029.1, read on the forward strand.
TTAAAGGGGACGTATATATACACCCCTAATGCCTGTCCGTGCCATTCTGCCGATGTATATCGTCGTGCGCCAGTCGGTGAAGCAGTTAATACTACTACGGATATAATGAATTGTCGGTCCGCAATACACATAAAAGTTCATTGATAAAAACGGCATGGGGATTTCCCCACAGGGGAACCCCAAACCAAAATTTAAAAAAAAATGCGTGGGGGTCCCCCTAAATTCCATACCAGGCCCTTCAGGTCTGGTATGGATATTAAGGGGAACCCCGCGCCAAAATAAAAAAAAAAATGGCGTGGGGGTCCCCCTTAAAATCCATACCAGACTCTTATCCGAGCACGCAACCTGGCAGGCCACAGGAAAAGAGGGGGGAAGAGAGAGCGCCCCCCCTTCCTGAACTGTACCAGGCCACATGCCCTCAACATTGGGAGGGTGATTTGAGGTAGCGCCTTCAAAGCACCTTGTCCCCATGTTGATGGGGAGAAGGACCTCATCCCCACAACCCTTGCATGGTAGTTGTGGGGGTGTGCGGGTGGGGGGCTTATCGGAATCTGGAAGCCCCCTTTAACAAGGGGACCCCCAGATCCCGGCCCCCCCGGTGTGAATTGGTAATGGGGTACAAATGTACCCTTACCATTTCACAAAAAAAAGTGACAAAAAGGTTAAAAAAACACAAGAGGCAGTTTTTGACAAGTCCTTTATTAATTTCTTCTTCTTCCATCTTCTTTCTTCTGGTCTTCCTTCGGTGTTCTACTTGTTCCTTTTCTTCTTCTCCATCCTCTTCTTCCTCCGCTCTTCTCGTCCCGCATCTTGCTCCGGCTTCTTCTCCGCTCCGCCAGCATAATCCGCCTCAGTGGGAGTCTTCAGCAGTGTGACGTTTCAATTCTTCTGACAATAACGGACGGATCTGACGCACAAAGACTTCCATATGGTTTTCCCCATGATGTCAGAGGGGGGCCTGCACCCCCCATGTCACCACCATACCCGCACCCCCTCCCCCCATGTCACCACCATGCCTGCACCCCCCTCCCATGTCACCACAATACCTGCACCCCCCTTCCATGTCACCACAATACCTGCACCCCCCTCCCCCATGTCAACACCATGCCTGCACCCCCCTCCCCCATGTCACCACCATGCCTGCACCCCCCTCCCCCATGTCACCACAATACCTGCACCCCCTCCCCCATGTCAACACCATGCCTGCACCCGCCTCCCCCATGTCAACACCATGCCTGCACCCGCCTCCCCCATGTCAACACCATGCCTGCACCCGCCTCCCCCCATGTCAACACCATGCCTGATTCCCCCTCCCCCCATGTCAACACCATGCCTGTACCCCCCTAAGTCACCACCATGCCTGCACCCCCTCCCCTAAGTCAACACCATGCCTGCACCCGCCTCCCCCATGTCAACACCATGCCTGCACCCGCCTCCCCCATGTCAACACCATGCCTGCACCCCCCTCCCCCATGTCAACACCATGCCTGCACCCGCCTCCCCCCATGTCAACACCATGCCTGTACCCCCCTAAGTCACCACCATGCCTGCACCCCCTCCCCTAAGTCACCACCATGCCTGCACCCCCTCCCGCCTAGTCAACACCATGCCTGCACCCAAGTCACCATCATGCCTGCACCCCCAAATCACCGCCATGCCTCCACCCTTCCCCAAGTCAGCCTGTAACACCCCAAGTCACCATGCCTCCACCCACACACCTTTCCCCCCTTGTCACCACTCTTGAGGAGGTGTAGCTAGACTGCAGCCAACACTCCGTCTGCAGCTAACACTTTGCTGGGGGCACAGATTTGAGGCACTCCGCTGGGGGCACGGATTTATTAGACACTCCGCTGGGGACATCTGATGTAAGTGGCACTCCACTGGGGACACTGACAGCTAGGGACACCTGATGTAGGATGCACTCTGCTGGGGACACCTGATGTAAGAGGCACTCCGCTGGGGACACCTGATGTAAGAGGCACTCTGATAGGGATACCTGATGTAAGAGGCACTCTGCTTGGGACAGGGCCGATCCTAGGGTCACAGACGCCTGGGTGCAGAAATGTTTCTGGCGTCCCCACGTGGGCGTGGTCATCTTACCAACTCCTCCCCTTTACAAATGTTTCTATGACAACGACTCAAACACAGAGATGTTCCCCTAAGAAGTCTTCGTTACCTTTGGATCTTCCCATGATCTTTTACCAATAAAGAAAATACAGGAAGCACGTACACTAATGAGACCTGGAGGGGAGTCTCTCTAATGGACACAGAGAGGGCTTCTGTTAGAGAGTCTGTTAGAAAGAGCCCCCAGACATAGTACAGGAGATGGTCAGAGACTGTAGACATGATACAAGAGACGGTCAGAGACTGCAATCATGGTACAGGAGATGGTCAGGCTGCACACATAATACAGAAGATGGTCAGAGACTGCAGACATGGTACAAGAGATGGTCAGAGACTGCATTTCCTATGGATGTTAGTAGATAATGGCCGATCGGCCCTCTCACCTGACCCAGCGATACAGCAACAATGGTTCCTCTGATCAGGTGTCTGCTCACTCTGAATAACCCATGGCGACTCCGCTGGGTAGAGCCCATATCTGTATTCTGGCAATGACTCCATTCCTTTCTCCACCAGGGATGGCGCCAGGCTGTGTGGCTTTCTCTCTCTGATGGTGTTCTCTCAGCACTGCCCTCTCCCTCTGGAGTCCTGGGTGTACTTCCCTGAAAGCTTCCCCGGGCTCCTGGCTTTCTCTCTCCCATTCAGCTGCGCATGCTGTGTGGGCTGCAGTCCTTGGGACCACATGTCCCACAATCCTCTTCTTTGCTCCTTTGTTTTTTCTTCCCTGGCCGATATGAAGGCGGGGGAAGAAACATAGTGCGCCGCTCATTAGTACAGCAGCGCACGAGGAGGAGAGGGGAAATAAGAGCCCGCAGCTGCAGTGGCGTCACTAGGGTTGGTGTCACCCGGTGCAGTAAAACATGGTATCACCCCCCCTCCACCAACTATAGTCGTCCCTCAGTACAGACCCCACTCCATTAAGTATAGACCCCCCTCCATCAGTGCAGACCCCCCACTAAGTATTAACACCTCCCTCAGTACAGACCCCCCCATCAGTATAGACCCCCAGGACAAAACACCCCCTTTATCAGTATAGACCCCCCTCAGGACAAACCACCCCCCTCCATTAGTACAGACCCCCCTCAGGACAAACCACCCCCTCCATTAGTACAGACCCCCCTCAGGACAAACCAACCACCCCCCTCCATTAGTACGGACCCCCCTCAGGACAAACCATCCCCCCTCCATTAGTACAGAACAACCCCCCCTCCATTAGTACAAACCCCCAGAACAAACCACCCCCCCTACATTAGTACAGACTCCCCCAGAACAAACCACCCCCTCCATTAGTACAGACCCCCCAGGACAAACCACCCCCTCCATTAGTTTAGACCCCCCCAGGACAAACCACTCCCCTCCATTAGTACAGACCCCCCCAGGACAAACCACCCCCCCACATTAGTACAGACCCCCCAGGACAAATCACCCCCCTCCATTAGTATAGACCCCCAGGACAAACCACCCCCCACATTAGTATAGACCCCCAGGACAAACCACTCCCTCCTCCATTAGTACAGACTGCCCAGGACAAACCACCCCCCACATTAGTACAGACCCCCAGGACAAATCACCCCCCTCCATTATTATAGACCCCAGGATAAACCACCCCCACATTAGTATAGACCCCCCAGGACAGACCACCACCCCCCCCCTCCATTAGTAAAGACCCCCCCAGGACAAACCACCCCCCCCTCCATTAGTACAGACCCCCCCCAGGACAAATCACCCCCCTCCATTAGTATAGACCCCCCCAGGACAAACCACCCCCCTACATTAGTACAGACCCCCTCCATTAATACAGACCCCCTAGGACAAACCACCCCCCCTCCATTAGTACAGACCCCTCCAGGACAAACCACCCCCCCTCTATTAGTACAGACCCCTCCAGGACAAACCACCCCCTCCATTAGTACAGACCCCCCCTCCATTAGTACAGACCCCCCCAGGACAATACACCCCCCTCTATTAGTACAGACCCCCAGGACAACCCCCCCTCCATTAGTACAGACCCCCGGGACAAATCACACCCCTCCATTAGTATAGACCCCCCAGGACAAACCACCTCCCCTCCATTAGTACAGACCCCCCAGGACAAACCACCCCCCCTCCATTAATACAGACCCCTGGACAAACCACCCCCCTCAATTAGTTTAGACCCCCCCAGGACAAATCACCCCCCTACATTAGTATAGACCCCCCAGGACAAACCACCCCCCCCCAGGAAACCCCCCCTGCTATTAGTATAGCCCCCCAGGACAACCCCCCCCCCACATTAGTATAGACCCCCCAGGACAAACCCCCCACATTAGTATAGCCCCCAGGAAAACCCCCCCCCACATTAGTATAGCCCCCAGGACAAACCACCCCCCACATTAGTATAGACCCCCCAGGACAAACCACCCCCAACATTAGTATAGACCCCCCCAGGACAAACCACCCTCCCCCTCCATTAGGTTAATTACAAACACCCGGGCGGCAGTTGGAGAGGACAGTGTGCAGCCGCGCCTCCCGGGTGGAGAACAGAGCATGCCTGGGGACACCTGATGTAAGAGGTACTGTACTGGGGACACCTGATGTAAGGAGGCACTTCTGGGAATGCCTGATAGAAGGAGGCACTCCGCTGGGGACACCTGATGTAAGGACAGACTCTGTTGGGGGCACCTGATGCAAGGACGGACTCTGCTGGGGGCATCTGGTGGCAGGCGACATGACAGGTGATACGCTCAGGGGTCCCACTGATTCTGGATTATGGTGAGTTGAATGATTTAATTCTATATTACAATGTAAGAATAGTAATAATGTGCTTAATCCTGCCACCACAACAACCATGGTGCTGGGATGATGGAAGCGCTAACACCAGGTTTTTGGAGTATCTTTATCTGCTGATTTGTTAAACTCTGAAATACACATTTCTATTGTGGTGTAGGATCTGGGCCTGCTGTCCCTCCATCCCTCTTTCCTTCCTTCTCTCTCCTTCTTTCCTTATTTCTCTCTTCCTCCCTCTTTTCCCCTTTCTTTGTCCATCTCTCATTCATCTCAGACTCTAACCACACCCCATATAGGCCCCCACCACGTCCATATAGGCCACACCCACTATTTTACGTAAACCACGCCCATACTCGCCAAAAACATTTTTCTGCTATGTCACACCTACAAATGCATGCCCTGCCCCATAATTATAATAAGACCCCGCCTACCGCCAAAAAAGTGTCCCTATCAATTTTTTTACAATGTTGGCAACTATGATCTGGGGGTGTCATTAACTTTACATTGACACCCCCAGCAGTTCGCAGATCCCAGTGTGAACCACCATGCGATTCTGGTGCGATGCAGAACCCGCACTGGATTTGCAGGGTTCCCGCATCGCACCAGTGTGAACCAGGCCTTAGACTGTAAGTTATTGAAACAGGTCCGACCAAATATTTATATAAAAGCATCTTTTCTAAAAGCCATTGAAGAGTTGCCTTTGTCAAAGAAGATCTATATAGTTTTCTTTTATAATTCACCAAGAAAATTCTAAAACTGAACTCTGGGCACATAAAAATTATTTAACAGTCACACAAGATAAACATTTGCATTGTGTGTACTAAATGCCTTTGCAAAGCCTGATATTGTCTTGTAAAAGTCATAGTGCTATCATCACTGAGCTTGCATTTAGCCTGTGCAGATGGCATGGGAGGCCCCACCCACTACAGGTTGCCCACAGAAAACTACAGGAGGGGTGTGGAGACAAGACCAATCACCCTGGACATGGAGACAGAGTAGCCGTGACCAGTCTGTGTTACAGGAAGTTCCTGCACAGAAGCAAAATTTCACACTGGAATACTACAGTATACAGATCTGGAAGAACTGAACAGAGGATAGCAAGATTGAAATAACAGTACACATACCTCTTTTAGTTAGACAACATTTGCTTATCCCAGACTATTGATTTATCAAGTCACATCATAACAGCACACACACCTCTTATATTTATATTTAGATAATATTTTCTTTTCCCAGACTTCAGCTTTAATGATTTATCAAGTCACATCCTAACAGTACACATACCTCTTTAATTTAGACATTTGCTTGTCCTAAACTTCAGCTTAAATTATTTATGAAGTTAACTCAGAATTTGCTACAGGGATGTTCACACAGCTGTCCGGTTTGGCTGCAATGATCCAAGTTGTGTTGCAGTGTGTATAGGGCACATGGAAAACAATTGTTTCCTATGTGCCCTAGTGGTGTGCCCTAGTGGTGACTGGCAATCATTCCAGTGAAGAAAAATGCCAGTCACCACATTAGTGTGAACAAGCCCTTGGGTCAGAGGTGTCCAAACTTTTTTCAAAGAGGGCCAGATTTGATGAAGTGAAAATGCGTGAGGGCTGACCATTTTGCCTGACATTCTTTGAACTATTAAAATTCGGTCTAATGCCGCGTACACACGATCGGAATTCTCGTCGGAAAAAACTCTGACGGTTTTTCCGTCGGAATTCCGACGGAATTCCGCTCAAGCTGTGTTGCCTACACACGATCACACCAAATTCCGACGGTCAATAACACAGCGGCATAAAACACGTTCGACAGCACTATAAAAGGGAAGTTTAATGCTTCCGAGCATGCGCCGAATTGTTTCCGAGCATGCGTCGGAATTTTGCGTGTCGGAATTGCATACACACGATCGGAAAATCCGATAGAAAGGTTTTCCGTCGGAAAAATTGAGAACAGGTTCTCAATTCAAAGTCCGTCGGAAATTCCGACAGAAAAAGACCGTTGGGCATACACACGGTCGGAAAATCCGATGAAAAGCTCCCATCGGACTGTTTCCATCGGAAATTCCTACCGTGTGTATGCCGCATAAGTGTGTTTGTCTGAGCACGAATACACTGCCCAACAATAATTATCTTGCCTTTGTGGCTGTGTGTAGGAAAAGAGATGAGCTTGGGCGTGTTTTTTGGATATACAGGGCAGCCATCAGAAATTGTGAGGCCCCGTATACAGCTTTAGGCCTGGGCAGCTTCAGCCCCCTCACACCTGTATGCTCTCAGCTCCCTCCTGTACGCTCTCAGCCCCCCCCACCTGTATGCTCTCAGCCCCCTCACACCTGTATGCTCTCAGCTCCCTCCTGTACGCTCTCAGCCCCCCCACACCTGTACGCTCTCAGCCCCCTCATGTACGCTCTCAGCCCCCCCACACCTGTATGCTCTCAGCCCCCTCACACCTCTACGCTCTCAGCCCCCTCACACCTCTACGCTCTCAGCCCCCTCACAGCTGTACGGTCTCAGCCCCCTCACACCTCTACGCTCTTAGCCCCCTCCCACCTGTATGCTCTCAGCCCTCTCACACATGTACGCTCTCAGTCCCCCCTCACACCTCTATGCTCTCAGCTCCCCTCACACCTGTATGCTCTCAGCCCCCATCAGACATGTACGCTCTCAGTCCCCCCTCACACCTGTATGCTCTCAGCCCCCCTCACACCTGTACGCTCTCAACCCCCCTCACACCTGTACGCTCTCAGTCCCCCCTCACACCTGTACGCTCTCAGTCCCCCCTTACACCTGTACGCTCTCAGCCCCCCCTCACACCTGTACGCTCTCAGCCCTCCTCACACCTGTACGCTCTCAGCCCCCCCTCACACCTGTACGCTCTCAGCCCCCCCTTACTCCTGTACGCTCTCAGCCCCCCTCACACCTGTTCGCTCTCAGCCCCCTCACACCTGTACGCTCTCAGCCCCCCCTTACTCCTGTACGCTCTCAGCCCCCCTCACACCTGTACGCTCTCAGCCCCCCTCACACCTGTACGCTTCCAGCGCCACTCACGTGTATTTATGACATGCACGTACACATACACAGACATGTATACACACACACAAGACATGTACACATACAGAGACATGTACACACACAGGCATGTACACACTCACAGGCATGTACACACACAGAGACATGCACACACACACACACAGATATGTACACACACAGGCATGTACACAGTCACACACACAGCCACCCCCACCCCCCCGCACAACAGCCCTGGTGCACATGCAGGAAATGGCCAGAGGTGGCAGCAAAGAGCCCGATGTCAGCTCATTACAGAGCAGCAGCCTTCCGATTCACACATACAGGAGCATCCATGGAGCTCCTCTGCACCTGCCCCCGCTTTCTCATATCCCTGCCAGTTGGCCGGGCCCGTCCAGATGCTGGGGCCCCTTACAAGTGTATGGGCTATACCCCCCTGATGGTGGCCCTGTGGATATATATATCTTTTGTGACCCCAACGAATCCCAGAGCGCCGCTCAGGACTAAGGATAAGCTTGAGCATGTTATTTGGATATACCGTATTTGTCGGCATATAACACGCACCTTTATTTTAAGAGGGAAGTTTCAGGGAAAAAATTTTAATTTTAAATAAAGAACTCTGACGCAAAATAAGGATCAGTGCCCATCTGCAGTCTCACCATTGCCACGAATGCAGCCTCACCATTGCTATGATGAATGCAGCCTTACCATTGCCATCAGAGCAGCCTGATCGATGCCCATCTGCAGCCTCGGAGGGGACAGAGAGGGGGCAAGACGAGCGCCAACAGATTACATATAGGAAAATCTCCCGTTTACTTGGCGGACTCTTTAATACCAAATCCCGCCTCCTATTAAACCGGAACACGGGCCGCGATTGGCCCACGGGCCGGACTTTGGGCATGCCTGCCTTAGGTATTATTTATACTCTAGAACTCTCCTCTGAAGGGGTAGCTGTTTCGTTGGGTCCCCTGTTCCCAATGCCCATGACTACAGGGAGAACGACTACACTTCCTGATTTACCCGTGGCTTCAAATGGGCTTTAATGGACACATGAACAATGATAATAGAGCTCAAAAGTGCATCTAAGCCTAGGTTCACACCATAAATGTGTGTCGGGCGAGTTCAGCTGAATTCAAAATGGAATCTATGCGGCGCCGCAAAGTAGACGTTGTACTGATTCGGACAGTGCCATTGTCAGCAATAAGTTCCGATTTGGCATGCAATTTGACATGTCAAATCGCATGTTAAATTGGCCCGATATCATTGGGGGCTTGGCTACTTTCACACCGATGGACCGATCGGGTCAACCTGTCAGTTTTTTAGGCAGACCTGATTGGACCCCCCATTGCTCTCTATGAAGCGGTGGATATCAGCGGACAAGTGTCTGCTGACACCCACTGGCATCTGATCCTGTCCACTAAAAACAAACAGATGGGGATCGCAGAGCGGGTGGATCTGCTGGTGGACTCCGCCAGTGTGAAAGGGGCCTAAGGCCTGGTTCACACCTATGCATTTTTTAGTGCATTTTCAGTTTTGCAGAAACACACTACAGTCCATTTAACATGGTTTCCTATGGATGTAGTTCACGTCTGTGCATTTTATGGAAAGGGCCCACCCATACCAGGCCGCATGCCCTCAACATGGGGGGATGGGTGCTTTGGGGCGGGGGGGGGCTCTGCTCGTCCCCTCCCTTTCCTGACCTGCCAGGCTGCATGCTCGGATAAGGGTCTGGAATGGATTTTGGGGGACACAGACGCCATTTTTTTTTTATTTTGGCTTTTTTTTTTTTAGCCGCCATTTTTTTTTACATTCAGCGGGAAGCCAGCTGACTGCTGATGACTCATCAGTTGTTAAGGACGTGGCAGCCGGCTTCCCGACCCTCTCATTAGCAACCAGCTATATACAGTGTAAAAAAAAGAAATAAAAAAAAAAGCACAATGTAAAATCGCGGTCAAATCACGGTAAAATCACAGTAAAAACGCGGTACTTGCATTTTGGATGTGGTCCATTGAATTCTATTACATGCAAAACGCTGCAATTTGCGGGAAAATAGTCCCTGACCCTTTCCAAAAACACAGAGGCACAAAAATGCATTGATGTGAACATGTTCCATAGTTACCCATGTTAAAAAATTTCCCTGCATTTCTGCAAAATGCATCAAAAAAACGCATAAGGCTCCATTCACACTAGCGCGTTTTTTGGTGCATTTTGCAGAAATGCAGGGAAATTTTTTAACATGGGTTCCTATGGAACATGTTCACATCAATGCATTTTTGTTCCTCTGCGTTTTTGGAAAGGGTCGGGGACTTTTTTTCATGCAAAATGCAGCGTTTTGCATGTAATAGAAGTCAATGGACCCGCATCCAAAACGCAAGTACCGCGTTTTTACCGCGTTTTTGCTGCGATTTTGCCGCGATTTGCGTTTTTTTTTTTTTTTTTTTTGTTTTTTTACACTGTATATAGCTGGTTGCTAAGCAACCACAGTGTAAAAAAAAATAAAAATACAAAAACGCAAATCACGGCAAAATCGCGGTAAAAACGGGTGTGAAAAAACGCGGCAAGCACCGCAAAAAGCACTGCAAAAACGCTCAAAAGCAAAATGCATAGATGTGAATCGAGCCTTAGTGTGAATCAAGCCTTAAGATGTGTTGAATGATGTGAGATGAATTACTTAGAACCCCCAAACATTATAATTATTTTTTTAGCACTAGAGGCCCTAGAAATGGTATGCTATGAGGAAGGCTGTATATCCAAAATGCGTTAGCCTTTTTTCATTGCATTCATGTCATGTAACTAATAATGAGCAACCAGAAGTGTATACCGGGTGGCCAGTTCTTTTTCTGCTTTAGGCTGGATTCACATGCGAATTGGAATGCGGATTTCCCTGCATCCACTTCAGCCCTGGAAGACCCCCTTCCTGACCAGAGCACTTTTTACATTTTGTCACTGCGTCGCTTTAACTGACAACTGCACGGTCGTTCGGCGATTTACCCAAACTAAATTTGCGTCCTTTTTTTCCCACAAATAGAGCTTTCTTTGGTGGTATTTGATCACCTCTGCGGTTTTTATATTTTTTGCGCTATAAACAAAAAAGAGCAACAATTTTGAAAACAATATATATATTTTTTACTTTTTGCTATAATAAATATCCCCCAAGTTTAAAAAAAATTTAATTTCTTCATCAGTTAAGGTCAAGATATATTCTTCTACATACTTTTGTTAAAAAAAATCGCAATAAGCATTTATTGATTGGTTTACGCAAAAGTGTCTACAAACTATGGGAAAGATTTATGGCATTTTTATTATTTTAAATTTTTTACTACTAATGGCGGTGATCTGCAGTGATTTACCGGTACTGCAACATTACGATGGACAGATCGGAGACTTGACACTTTTTTGGGACCATTGGCATTTATACAGCGATCAGTGCTATAAAAATGCAAGGTGTTTAAAATGCAAAGCAACTTAGGCAGCAATATTACCCTACAATCTGGTACTGTCTTTTTTGCTACAAAATGTCCTACAAAAAGTTTTTTTGGGTTGAATGATGTCCAGCACCTTTCAGCCCAGAACACTAAAGACATAATAAGAGTGCAGAGTGTCATGGGACTGTCCTCTTAGGGTCCTTTCACACAGGACGTGATGATCCGCCCGCAAACATCCGCTTGCTCAGCGGGGATCCCCGCTGAGCAGGAAGATGACAGGGCAGGGACGGACCTGTCAGAGCCCTGCTCTCCCCTAAGGGAGATTGGATGACGACGGACCGCAGAGACGGATGTAAAAGTAGGTTTTTCCTCCGTCACACTTTTTCGGATCAGAGCGGGTCGGATGTCAGTGGACATGTACCCGCTGACATCCGACACTCCATAGAGGTCTATGGAGCATCCGTTCAGGTCCACCTAAAAAACTGACAGGCGGATCTGAACAGATCATTCGTGTGAAAGAGGCCTTAGGGGGTATCTCCATGACACCGCATATATATGTTGTTTGAGTTTCTTCTTAGATAATTTATGTGCACTGGCAAAGTTTTCTACAGGTAACTGTTAGGCGGTTGGAGGGAGAGGAGGTGGAAGACAGGGAGAGAGCAAAACTAATAAGGTGGTGATCAGAGAGTGGGAGGTTGCAGGGCGTGCACAGATATGCGAAGACAAGGTCAAGGGTGTTGCCGTTGGAGTGAGTAGAAGCTTGTATCCATTGCTTCAGGTCAGTAGATGAGGTTAGATTGAGAAGTTTAGAAGTAATAGTAGTGTGAATGTTAACAGGGATGTTGAAGTCACCGAGAATAATTGTGGGGGTTTCAGAAGAGAAAGTAGGGTAGCCAGGCACAGAAGTCATCAAGGAAGGCTGATACTGGTCCAGGGGGCCGGTAGATGACAGCAATTCTTAGAGAAATGTGAGAGAATAGGTGAATGCAATGTGCATCAGAAGAGGAGAGTGTCAGAAAGGGAGGTAGGTGAAGTACCTGATAGGTGCTGCATGGGGCTAGAAGGATTCCCACTCCACCTCTCTCCCGTCCACTTGGTCTGGGGGAGTGAGTCCAAAGAAGGCCACCATGGGAGAGGGAAGCAAGATTACTATCTGATTCATGAAGCCAGGTTTCAGTAATGGCTAGTAGGTTAAAGGAATTTGTGATAAAGAGGTCATGGAGGGCGGTGTGTTTGTTACAGACAGAGTGTGCGTTCCAAAAGGCACAGGAGAAGGGGGGCTGGTTTTGGAAAGAGGAGTAGAGACAGTAAGTTCTGTGGGCTGCGGCTGCTGCCAGAGGGTGTAGGGGGATGGGTGTGTTGGGCAAAGACAGATGATGGCGACCCAGGGTTTGGGAATATGTCACCAAAGGTTAGGAGAAGCAGGAGGGTCAGGGAGGTAATGTGGGAGTGTGATATATATGACGGGGCATGCCTCAGAGTACTGGAGGTTTTATCAGTATATGGATGTAGAATGAGCAAGAGTTGGTAGGAGCAGTAGTAGTGTTAGAAATAATTGACTTGCTGATGTATATAATCATATATTCTAGATATGGATAATGTGAAATAAAAATATATATAGATTTTTATATATTTATGTAAAGATTTGTTTGAAGCTTCAAATACATTTCTTGGGCAGTTCTATGTACATCTCACATATGTTTGTAATTTAGAGTGAGGTGACCATTCACCCTCCCCCATTGTATAAGGTTACATCCTTGTCTAAAGACACAGTTTAAGTATGTTATCTAAAAATATAATAAAATAATATAGGTTATTTCTTTATATTACAATATTTCTTGATTAGGATTATTATTAAGTACATTACATTTAAACATATATAATCTATCTACTGAGATATGTAGTATTTGGTTTAGAAGATAGGAAAGATAGAAGATAGAAAACTTGTATTGTATTGTATAAGGTTTAAATACATGCATCCCAATGGAATGTTTTGATTAGAGACGGTTATGTATTTCAACATCCTGTTGGATGAGGTGGGAAGGAATTTGTAGGAGTAGTAAGTTAGAAAAAAGACAGACAGGCTGTGGTTGAAGGGAGACATGCACTGCAGCAGACACAAGGAAGGAGACTGACAAACCTACTTACACACACACAAAGATACATTTATACAATCTTCATTTCACGAATAAGAAGCTTATCGATGCTATTTTATATTCTACATTTTGACACTGTTTTTGTAATATTTTGCTATTTTTATTATTAAATCAATTGTGGAGTTTTTACACAAGAACTGAACAGGTTTTCGTGAACTTTCCTCATCAATATGAATTATTGAAATATAGTTATTAATACAGTAATAACTCGATTTCTACAAGTAGGGAGAGGACATAAGGTAGGGTGATATGTATAAGCAAGGGGGGGGTGGGGAAGAGGGGTGAAGGTAAAAGTGCAGTTTGCTTTGTGCAATCGCTGAAGTGCAGAGATTGAAGTGCGTATCACTTGTAGAAAGAATCACAGAGAAAGAAGCCTTTAAGGCAGGGGTCCTCAAACTGTGGCCCTCCAGTTGTTCAAGAACTACAATTGCCTAGTCATGTCTGTGAATGTCAGAGTTTTACAATGCCTCATGGGATGTGTAGTTCTGCAACAGCTGGAGGGCCGTAGTTTGAGGATCCCTGCTTTAAGGGGTAACAGTCACTGGCCCCCAAGCACCCCCCCCCTCCATTTTTACATACCTGAGCCCCGAATTTCCATATGCGTGTCCCCGCCGTCCCTCTCTGATTTAATGCAGATAAGGCACCAAGTGAGTTTAATTACCACCTTAATCAGCCACAGAATGTGTGTAATTAATGGTGCAAATGGTTGATGCTGTTGTCAAATAACTCAGCTGACTCCTCAATGGCTAATGTTGGGGCTATGGCAGGAATAGATGTGGACAAGGAGGCATGTTTATCTACTCTGGCAACTGCAGGGAACTGCACACTTGTCTCTGCTTGCGTGACAGAGGATGAGGAAGGCTTAGTAAGCCAGTCCACCACCTCCTCTGCATGCTGTCTCTGGATAGTACGGGCAAACTCACTAAACAGAGGAAATGATGCCCTGCCTAAGGACTGACCAACACGTCCACCTTTGCCTGTGGACACATTTGTTGCTGGCCCCCTTACAGTGCCAAGGGGGGCCTTGTTGTCCTCCCAGACATTATTGGAAGGGAGGGGGCGGTGCTAATAAGCAAATGTAAAGAAGAAGTTGAAATCTGTACGTAGATGCACTTTAATCAATGTAAAGAGGTGTTTTAATTTGAGTACTCACACTACACAGACACACTCCACGGATACACTATAATATACTGCAATATAATGCACTAAACGCACAGTAACTCGCAGTATGGAGTGTGAGTAACGGTGGGGTTTGTATTTGCTGAGGATCCGAATCATTCCGCCGATGATATGATTAGACTCGGATCGGCTGTAGGTGTGAGTAACAGTGGGACTTGTATGCCGAGGATCCGAATCCTTGCGCCGATAATGCGACTAGACTCGGACCGGCAGTAGGTGCCTGTTTGGTGTTGTGTAGGGGGTTAATAGGAGGCGTGGAGGTTAGTAGGAGGTGTGGTATGTCAGGCACAGGTTTCGGGACATACGCCGCTGATGTGACTTGATTTGGAAGTGGCTTGTAGTGTGAGTGAGTTACGTGTATTCGTATTGTTCGTGCCGCCTAGGCAGCTAGATACGAACGGTCCCGAGCAGAGGGCTGCCACGAGTCACGACTGGGCTCGAATGAGGTACTAATCCCAACGAATGAGTATGAATACATACGAATGATGTGGTGCCATTTTTACGAAGCAGTGAAAATGAGGCAAGGGACTTACGACATGAGGTGACGACAACATGATAGATAATGGTTTGAACATATGAAATGATGTCTGCTACAAATCGGTTTGTAAAGTGAGATGACTCCCATACGAATTGGTTATAAATGTATGAAACAAATTCGATACAAATCCTTAGTAAGTAGTATTAAATGGAACTGATGGGAATTGGTTGTAGAGTGTATGCCACCCCTAGCTCTGAAACCGAACACAACCAACCACCCAACCCCCCAGGCTAATCAAGGTGCAGGCAGGGCACCAGGTGGGTCTCATTACCACCTCAATCAGCCACAGAACCCGTACAAGCAATACATGCTCATCTCCAAATGGATGAGATGGCAACCCCATGGACATGAATCATATAAGCAGTGAAATTGCTGCTGACTGTACTCACTGTGAAGGCTTGAAAATAAATACCCTTGAAGTTATGGAGTTGCCGGCTGCTTTTATTCTATGAACGTTTGTCTATTGGTGTGTGGGAGGACACCTCAGCTTGGACACCCTGACTGCAAACTTCCAAAGTAAGACTTTGTTTCCCACTGTTCTGAGCCATACAATCTTTGATCTAGTCATATAAGCAGTGAAGCCTATGTCGAGTGATATCGGACAACGACCGACAGCGGCTCGGAGGATTGGATCTACAAATGAATCGTATGTTTGCAGATGGAATGACAAACAAGGCAGAAGAACCTACGAACGTACTACGCCTATGCCAAATTATGTCGGGACATGAGCGACAACAACTCGGCGGCAGCTTTTTTAACAAAAGGGATGCGGGATAGGAAGCATAACGAATCGCAAGATTGCACATGTTACGAAAAGTTTTGAATCCTACCTGCAACAGTGAGCGGGAACAGCCAACAAAGACAACGAACGGAGAAGCCGCAACGTACTTGCGATAGAATGCACAGACTCACGAACATGAGGTGAGCTGGTATAGCCAGCCTAGTGACGTGTAATACCACGCACTGTAACTGACACAGACCAGTGTGGGTGGTCTGCTTAAATACCCCCTGGGCGCCTAACATAATTTCAGGCCACCATACTGGCCTTCCTATATATATATATATATATATATATATATATATATATATATATATATATATATCTATATATATATATATCTCATGTTTTGACTGCAATTTTCTTTGCTTTACTAACAAACAATTAATACTGGGTGCACCCATAAAACAGAATTCACAGAGCACTTTGGGTTTTGTAACAAGAGAACATAGTGGAAGCTGTTTACCTCTTACTGATTCTTGAGGGCAGTGTGAACACAGCAGGCAGGGAAAGAGGATGAGTAACTGTTCTGTCTTATTTAGTGGTGTAAAAAGTTATGCTATTGAGCTTTGTTAACAACATAAATTTTCAGCAAAGTGGGCAAGCCTGAAAAACATGTAAATTACACCTATTTCTGTCCCTAAATTTCAGTCTGCCTTTAGCCGAAACATATTTTTAATCTAAAATATTACAATTTCTGCTATTCGTAAAATAGGGGGTGAGATTACAAATGATCAAAATGGAATTAAAGACTCTTTTTTTTCTTTCTATAGTGATCTGTATCAGAGCAAGGCTGAATATTCTATGACACTTCTTGGAGATTTTTTGGACCCTTTAAATCTGCCTTCGCTCTCTAGTGCGGCTAGAGAGGAATTCAATGCCCCGCTGACGCTGGAGGAGTTAAGACAAGCAGTGTTAGAAGCCCCAAACAATAAAGCCCCAGGTTTAGACAGATTACTGTCAGAAGTGTATAAATACTATGGGGATATTCTGCTACCGGAATTACTGAAGGTATTTAACCATGCATGGGAAACCTTTAAACTTCCGGACTCTATGAATGAAGCCTGTATTATAGTGTTACTAAAGCCAGATAAGGATCCTTTGACTCCGGAATCTTATCACCCAATATTGTTATTAAATTCAGACGCTAAGATCCTGGCCAGGATCCTGACAGATAGATTGGGTAGAGTCATGCAGGGATTGATCCATCCAGATCAATCTGGTTTTATACATACTAGGTCTACATCGATCAATTTGAGGAGACTTTTTTTAAATATGCAGTTACCAGCAGATAACATGGGGAGGAGGGCTATTTTGTCACTCGACGCTGCAAAAGCATTTGACAGCGTCGAGTGGACATATATGTGGGAGGTATTAGATAGGTTTGGCCTGGGACATAACTTTATACAATGGATCAAGCTTCTATACTCAGACCCAAGGGCTTGTATGCAAATTAATGGGGTAGTGACAGAGTTCTTTTCATTATCAAGAGGCACCAGACAAGGGTGCCCATTATCCCCATTATTGTTTGCACTGGCTGTGGAGCCGCTAGCAGAAGCGGTTCGACAATCAGAGGATATTTGTGGGTTTATTAGAGGGGCAAGGAATGAAAAAATATCATTATATGCGGACGATGCACTGCTGTTCCTTGGTGACATGGATAACTCCTTGATATCCTTAATGACACTTATAAAAAAATTTGGCTCATTCTCAGGCTTTACTATTAATTGGGACAAATCGGTCCTATTCCCACTTGATGAATTCAGTTTTAATATACCGAAGGAGGCCGATCAAATTAAAGTAGTGAAATTTTTTAAATATTTAGGAATATGGATATACCCAAGGTTAAAAGATTATTTGCAGTATAATTTAACTCCCATCTTGGAGAAATTTAAACAAAAGAGTATAGCATGGTCCAAATTACCTCTATCAGTTGTAGGCCGAGCAAACCTGATAAAAATGATGTGGGCCCCCCAATTATTATATGCTCTACATAATTCACCTATATGGATTCCGTTAAAATGGTTCAAAAAAATAGATTCCCTGTTCCGTAAGCTAATATGGAAAGGTAAGAGCTCTAGGATTGGACTGTCTACCCTTCAGAGAACTAAAGAAGGGGGGGGGGGGGGTCTGGCAGTGCCACAGCCAAGAGTGTATTTCATAGCTTCTCAATTGCAGCATTTTGCGGGGTGGGGGACGATGGATTGGAGAGACCCAATACAGGCTGTGCTATTAAGTCAGTGTTCGAGCTATAATCTTATGGCCCAACTAGAATCAGGATCATTTGCCTGTACCCATTCTAGCCCAACATTGGTGCTAATGAATAAAGTATGGCAGGAAATGAGGCGCACAATGAAATATGAAGGGGTGTCAGAATTCTCTCCAATATGGGGGAATAGGTACTATGGAGAACTCTGTAAACTAGAGGGGTTTGAATACTGGCGCTCCAAAGGAATACAATATATCTCTCAGCTCTATGCTCAAAGCGATATACAGTCTTTTCAGGAGCTACAGGAATTATATAAACTGCCGCATAACAGTTTTTATAAATATCTACAACTGCGACATGCAGCCTATTCCCAGTTTAAAGGAGGCGGGATGAATATAAGACCAATGCCATTGATATCTTTATTAGCAGGGACAGGGGGAAAAAAAGGTTTAATCTCGCTAATATATAGCCAACTTATGGCAAATTATCAAGATATTTTGGATAGCCCAGGCAGAAAGGGTTGGGAGCTAGATCTGGGTGTTATACTGGAGAAGGAATGGCAAAATATTCTGAAGAGGGCACCGATGGTTTCTTTATCATCTACACAATGCTTAACACAACTGTTTATTATTTATAGGACATACAGGACTCCAGTAAAATTATATAAGTGGGGGCGGAGGGAAACTTCGGACTGCCCAAGATGTAAGCAATCCCAGACAGATTTGCTTCATATGCTTTGGAAATGTCCTAAACTGGTCAGATACTGGCGAGAAGTGGTGTCCACAATTAATGGGGTTTATAATAGCCAAATAGAACTGGACCCCAAAATATGTCTACTGGGTTATCTTAATGAAGAGTTATATCCGAGGGAAATGTCCATTTCAAACGGCAGATTATTATTTATAGCCCGTAAGTTAATAGCTAGAAAATGGATGTCCTCCAGGGTTCCAGTATTTGAGGAATGGCGCTCCCAGGTAAATGAGGCAATATTAATGGAGCGACAGGCTTATCAGAATAGGGGTACAATGGATATATTAGTTAAGCTGTGGGGTCCCTGGTTAATAACACCAGGTCTGGCCTCATTCTCTTGGATTCCAAATTTAATAGTAAAGAATGTAAGACGAGATAGTGGATAGGGAAAAAAAATGGGCTGTATGGGAAGGGTTGAGTGGTATGGGAGGAGAGGGTGGAAGAGGAAAGGGAGTGGGAGGGGGATCCTCCTTTTTTTTTTGTTTGTTTGTTTGTTTGTATTAATTTTTTTTTTTTTTTTTTTGTTATGAATGGTTTTGTGTAGGTATTTCTATTTGGGGTATATAGTCACTGCTGGGGATCTATGGAAATAAGTAATTAGAAGTTTAAAAATATATACTCTGTAAAATCATTGTAAAAAATGGTGTATGTATGGATATTGTAAAAATTGGTAAATAAGAAAATGTTGAATAAAGAGGTAATGTTACAAAAAAGAAAAAAAAAAGAAAATATTACAATTACTTAATACTTCTCATAGTTTGATCTTTAACACCTAGAATGAGAATGGGTGCTGTTGGGTATCAAAAAAAAGATTGGCTTTATGGTTAAAATGATTTGTAGTTTTTTCAATATTTACTTTTATTGCCTGAATACACACATACATCGCATTTTTGGAAGTTTAGCAAGACTGGGCACTAGCTAAGAGCTGTCAGGAGAAAAAATTAGAGATTAAAGGCTGCCTGCATGAGAGTCATTCTGACCTGAGAGGCTTAAGGTTCAGTTCACTATGACAATCCTTATTTACTACACCACAAGACCTAACAATACTGAAAATAATCGTTATGGCAAATAACACTCTGGTTGCGACTTAGTGCATTAACCCTTTAGTGTCATATTGTCTTTCCTGTGAAACTTGAATGCTGTTGCTTGTGTACATTGGGAGGTTATAAGAAGTCGGATGCCTCTGATAATAATCAAAGGCATCAGATACAATATGGTGGAGTGAGAGACGGAGTATTACCAAGTCTAGCAGGTCTGTGATTAGCTGCACCTCCTGCTGGCTGAAGTATGTATTAACCAGTTTCCAAAGTATTTTACCTTTATGTGACCAGCACTGTGCAGGAGAGTACACTAGGAGCATCGGCATCAGTCAAGATTTACAGTGTGTTGGGTGCTGCTGGCATCATAAACAAGATGACGGCACCAGTGGTAATCCCACTGCATTTTGTAACACATAGAAGGAGATGTCTTTGAAGCCATTGAGTTTCTGGGTATTAAGGTCATAAACTCAAATACATATAAAAGGCCTAAAAGTGTACGCCCATGAAGGGTTGTGTTTACCTGCACGAGGATGCACAGGTATTCTGTGCATCCCCATGCAGGCAGTCCCATTGATGTCAATTGGGGTGCAGCGGCTGCACACACAGAGACACTCCTCACAATCTGGCATCCGTGCTGGTGCGGGTACACGGCTCTGAATGCAGACAGTGTGACAGACATGATCTCTTTTAAGGATATAAAATAATGTGCTCTCCTCCTTCCCTGAATCGTATCCATCTCTTCCCCCTCAGTTCTTTGATCCTGTGTCCTGTAAGCTGCTAAGTTCCTCCTTTTTAAAGCCTGGTGCACTTTTGAGAGGTAGCTCTTCTTGCCATTCTTGTGCCTTGAGCACCAGTTTTGCAGACCCTGAGTGGATTTAAAGCCAAAAGCAAAACCTGAATATATTGCAGCGTACCTATCCTTACATTTGGTGGCTACAATCATTTTAGTTTTTCTGCTTTTTTCCTTTACTTCTTCTTTACTTAATTCTGGCCAGTATGATCTTTCCTGTCTTAGGGTGTTTCCCCTCTAGATGGAGGAGCTATTGAGCCACCCTCAGACAGCAGCATTGTCAATCTGAGGAGAGGGGAGTGTTAAATACATCTGATTAGGATGACCTTGAGTTCCAAAAATATGTTTTTGGGATAAAGCTTTTGTTTAGACAGCATGGTCTGGTAAAGTAAATTAAAAAAACTTACTGGCTGGTGAAAATAAAAAGCCTACAAAAAGAAAGCTAACATCGCCACCCCATCTAAGAATTGGTAAGCTTCAATATATTACGGTATATGTTTGTTTTTTGGGTTTTTAACAATAGCTTGATGGTATTCCAGTGTTAATTCATCTCTCACAACATTGTTCTTCTACCCCAGGAATTACACACTAGATTAATATACAGTAGATGGGCATTATATTTTGCTATTTTCAGATGAGCTATTGTTGGATATAGCAATATACAAAAGAAGCAAAAATGGATAATTATTTTTTGACACAGAATCTATTTCCAGTTATGAATTCACATGTAATTCAAAATTTTTTTTAAAGGCACTAACTCCAGAGCTGTCATACTTATCCTTTTTTTTTTTTAACTACATAATACACCACTAACCAAGAACTGAGCATGTGCATATCAGGTGATAGGGCATTTAATAGATGCATGCTTGTTCCAGGCCATTATTGAAGTACTGAAGCCAGATGCAGCCAGACAGCTAGTATTTTTGGAGAGAGGTCAGTAATGGCAGCCTACATGTCTTTTTTAATATATTGTAAACTAAATTGTAAGATTAAAGATACATATGTATTATAGTTATTGAATTCCTTTAGACAACATTGCATTCAGGCTCAACCCCATATCTAATATTTACATTTTATTGAATATTTATAGAAAGCAGCATTTTATATACAGCTTACAAAAGGCACAAGCATACAATAAACAAGAATGTAGAACTCTGCAGTCATATTTCTTAGATATAATGAAAAGAAATCTGTACATTCCCTAATACATCTCACTAGATGTCAATGAGATGTACACACCACACAGCTGATCATCATATAGCTTCTTGATAACCATATCACTCCACCCAATTCAGTATCTTCATTTACCTTTCAATATTTGTATATTTTAACTAAATAAATATTTTGAAGCTTTGGTGATGGTTGTTGTTCTCTCTACCACCCATTTTCGGCCTTGATCTGTTACACAAAGTAGTTTTAACGCATATGATCCGTTCTTGTCACACAAATCTGCATATAGCCACCAATACCTTCAGTACTTCATTCAATACATAAAATCTTCTTGTGGCTACTTACATAGCACCACATAAAAAAATTCCACATCCATCCTGTCATGTCAAACATTGAGAACATCTAATACCAAACATTTTTAGCAATGGGACAATCTTGGTAGAATTAACTGGAATGCTGTAAAGTTAAATATGTATCAATGTTTTATAAACGGTGCCTTTTATGTATTGAATATTATGTCTTAACAAATTTGTTTGGCATGCAAAATATTTGACGTTGTGTTTTTACCTATTAGCATATTGGTGGCTAATCTAATGTGGCTGTGTGGATCTTTTCCATGGTGACAATACATCCATGATGTCAAAGTAATTATTACACAACACAATTGGCTGGCCATCTGACTCAGACACTGTGTCTTCGGTTGTTAATCATGGTCATAATGTGAGTCAGATCCAGACTTTTCATCATCAAATCCATAAATTCTTCATCTTTACGCGCTCCCTCCACAAACTCTTCAAGAGACAGTTCCCCTATGAAAGACAGAAATCAAAGTAAAAGCTGTCAAAAGCATAACTATCAATAAAGATTGCAATTGCTCAAAGTGAATTAGTTAATGATAATACTTGTTAGGGAACACAGGGGGAGATTTACTAAAAGTGGAGCACTCTGAATTTGGTGCAGCTGTGCACAGGGTTGCTGTTTTAAATCATGGGGCCCCATACAGCCTGATGCCCACCCCCCCTAAAAAAAATATATACTAAAATTATACTTTCATTAAAAAACACTATAATCATTCATAGCAGGCAGCAGGGGGAATCCAATCCTGGACAGGGAAGGGGATCAGTGCTGCGTGGGGTGGGGAGGGTTTGGCAGTTACAGGAACTAATCCCCTTTGTGTCTCTCTCTACAGCAGCTGAAAGCCGATTAGAGGGAGAGAAGTAAAATACAGCCTTTAGCTGCTGAAGGAAGAGACGCCAAGGGGATGAGTTCCTCTAATTTCCCCCCTTACCAATCACCCTCTAAAGCCCATACCTGATTCCCCTGCTGCCCAGCCCCCCCCCCTGCTGGCCTGGGCCCTGTACAGGAAGACTAGTGATATCCCCTTACCAGCAGCCCTGGTTGTGTATGGTAGCCAATCCACTTCTGACTTCAGCTTGTTCAATTAAGCTTTGACAATAAAACCTGGAAGCTGGTTTTTATGCAGAACTGCACCAGATTTTGCACTATCCAGTTTTAGTAAATCCCTTCCACAATAATTACAATAACGTTTTCAGAATGTTCACTCAAATTACTAATGTCTGTAATCAGTTGCAGCCAAATACAGAATATGAAAACGCAAATAGAACTTGAAGATGCCTTCTACCAGAAGAGGAGCAGGCTTACCATTTCTAAACCAAGCACAAGTTTTCTATAAGTTACCCTAATCAAAAGCTGGCATTATTTCCTTATTTCCTTATTTCCTCTGATATGTCAATACAGGAACCTGATAAGTAGCTCTGTTCTCTGGAAGGGGACAATTAAAGTGCTAGGATACTTAAAGTGCTCAAAAACGCTCATGTGCTCAAAAACGCTCAACAAGCAAAAACCTATTGTTTTTAATAGCCCTTGTTCACATCTGAGCATCCTGTCACTCGTAGAAATACACCTGTCACTCAAAAAAAGTAGTGTACATGAGCTATTTTTCAGTCGGAATTGAGCATTTTGTCCCCACTTTAATGGAAATGCCTGAAAAGCATGAATTACATTTTTTTCAAGCGTTTTTGTTGCACGTTTTCTGCTCAAACAATAGCTCTCGGTCCCCTTTTCAGCAGCACTCTACACCTTTTTAGTTGAAAAACGCCTGAAAAAACTCCTAACAGAAGCTGCAAAAACATGTAATTCTGCTCTAAAAAATGTAGTTTAAAGTCAGACATTAGTTTTGAAAGTAGTAAAACATTTCCTTGAAATTATTTTTTATTTAAAATCATTATAATTCAGACATGCACTATGTACTAATACCCCAAACCTAACTAAAAAGCTAATAGAATAATGGTTATACCGTTTATATATACATTATTTTTTTCCTTTTTAACAAACACAGATAACAATTGTTTACAATTGTGTATTTCTAAATACATTTTTACAAATATTTATGGCTGTATTTTGTAAAATTAGCTAGAACCCAATATTTGTGCTGATATTAAAACTTTTATCTCGCATAAAGATAACCCATGTAAATATGTTCTCACCATCTCCATTTACATCAATCTTGTTAAATACACGATTGGTAAACTCTTCTGCTGTTGAGTCATGATCACAGCCATTAATTGCTCGTACTGCCTAGGAGGAGAAAATAGAAAAATATATTTCACATAAGTGCTATTACTGAGAGTGATAAGCAAATGCATTTAAAATTTGGGGGAAGTTCCCCCCTCTAAGACAGGACACTTCGGAATAACAGGTGCCGCACGAATGAATACCTGAAATAACACGAATCTAACTGTGTGGACATATGTAAAGCACATTACATTTATATATATTTGGTATATTACTATGTGAGCATAAACTATCTCTTTACTGTTTGTATTGTTATTGTACTTGTTTAATAATAAAAATTATTCAAATAAAAAATTTGGGGGAAGTTTGCATATTGAATAAATGCAAACAGATATGTTTAGTCTGCAAATTATCATGCTTGATTTTTAAGATTGTCTGAAATTCTGGATTGTGTAATTCTCTATGGATCAAACAGGTCTTCATGGAAACATTCAGGTGATCTAAAATAAGTGCGCAAGTGAGTTTCTGAGTTGGATCAGCATTAATTACTGATGCAAAGGGCAGGATTTACTAAAGGCAAATATACTGTGCAGTTGCACTTTTTTTTTCTAAGAGCTTTGTAAGTGTGGTAAAGCTCTGCTGATGTCCATCGTTCAATAATGTGCAAGCAAAAACCTTTTTTTTTTCTTTTTCTTGCATCTGATTGGGTATTTTTTAGTGAAGCTTTACCACATTTTTTAAGGAAAATTAGTACAGATGCAAATGCAAAGTGCATAGTCTATTTGCCTTTAGTAAATCCACCCCACAGAGTGGTTACATTTACATGATCAGACTGATCTGTGAGTTTAAATATAGAGTCTGCTGGTTATGTCAGCAATGTTTTTAATCATTTACAATATTTATGCCAATGCCTGTTATGACTGGTCACACTTCTCACATGCTAAAATGCTCAGTTTTAGCATGTGGGCTACTGTCAGTTTTTTCCAGGCAATGAGTGAGTGAATGATGTGCTGAAACACTGTTTACATTTTTTTTTTTTTACTTTACAAAGTGTATAATTGTACACTCCATCAAGGTCTCTGGACAAGAGAACTTAATTAGATTAGATCATTAAAAATGTTCTCTTCTTTTCTTCTAACTTTGCTGAGACTTTACTTTGATGGCTTAGACGTTGTTGTTTATAATTAACATGAAAAATTATGCTTAAGATGAAGTGCAATTCCAGTAAATCACACATAGCGGAGATGATAGAGATAACGGAGGTGCATTTTGTAAATGGCTTCTTGAAAAAATAAACCTGTTTCTAATGCAGGACATAATACTGCAGGCTAATATTGTACATATGTTATCAAGTAAGAAATAAAGAAGCTAAGAATAAGCAAGAAGATCTGAAAAGTGGACAAGTTTGTGAAAATATGTGCCAATGATTTTCAAACTATAGGGTGGGTCACAGCTACAGTATCTCACAGAAGTGAGTACACCCCTCAAATTTTAGAAAATATTTTATTATATCTTTTCGTGTGACAACACTGAAGAAATTACACTTTGCTACAATGTAAAAGTAGTGTGTGTACAGCTTATATAACTTATATAACTCAACAGTGCCATTAATGTCTAAACTGCTGATGTTGCACAGATGTTGCCTCCAGAAACGATTTCTGACAGGGATATGTGGACAGAAAGTGCTTTCATTTTTACCCACTTATGAACTGTGTTTACACTACACCCATTATCTGTTTGCAAGCACTTATGATATTGGACATGCTGACCCCTACCAATAGTCTGTGCTTATTAAATGTAAGCTTTGACTAAAAAGTATCCTGTATTTGTACTTCCACTTATGAAATTCTATCCCGATAATTATTTATTAATAATGTCAATGTCTTGAGCAATTTTTCCAGGTTATGTTCCCATTGTTTAAAGGATTCAGAATCGTGCAGGGCAAATTTGTATGTTTAGACCTGATCATTTTGTGATTATAACAGATTATTTTTTTTTTCAATTGAAAGCATTTTAGTGTTTAAAAGTGGTCTGCCATGAGTGGAAAATGCACTAGTATAGTCTTTATTCTTCATTATTATAACTTGTTTATTATTATAGCATGCCTACTAACATTTGAGCCCCCCTTCCCCAACCCAGTCTGCCTTCCAGCCAGACCCCTCCCATTTACTGAAGTGGCTCATTCCAACCCCACCTCCCTTTCTGTGGAGAATACCTACTTATGCCCATTAATCACCATAATAAATGCCTTACTAGACTTAAGCGAAGGGTGACACTGCATCAGGACTGAGCTTCAATGTGGGACTGTCTAGGAAAATCCAAGAAAAGTGACATTCATGCTAGTGTTGTGTAACTTCTGTGACTAAGGTGTCATCTTTGGCAAGCCCATGAGTCTTTGTTGAAAAAAGCCAGGAAACCAAAAAGGTATAGATTGCAATGTTTAAAAAAATATTTGCAAGTCAGTCAAACAAAATACAATGATCATTATAAACCCTAGCTTGGTAAACATTAATTAATGCGGGGCTGGGCCGAAACAGAGGCAAAAGAGGCACCTGCCTTGGGTGTTGTGAGTCTCTCCTGCTTCAGCATCATCAAGCTGTATCCTGCACTGGGCAAGACTGAGCTGGAAAAACAGCTCACTCCTGCAGATTACACTGAGAAATCCCTGTGTAACCAGTAGCACTCCATTTGTCTGTCACAGAGCTCTGGTGACTACATAGGGAACATTCAGCAGAATCTGAGAGGGCTGAGCTATCAGTTTGACAGTTCTGGTCCTGCTCTGCATTCATTTGTGGCAAAAACCTTTAAAAATGGGCATCTCTGGCAGCATCCCCCTGGTATGCTCTTGGTTAACCATGATTATTTTAAATTTTAATTAACTCTGTCATCCCCTTCTAATAGTTTTGTTATTGTGTGTAATCTGTATGTAGACATTTTAAACTAGTGTTACTTATTTAAGCAAAAAACAAAAAAGCTTGATTGTGGTATATGGGGTGGGGGGGCATTTTGGCATCCTTGCCTTAAATGACAGAAGACCTTGTCCAGGCTCTGATTTATGCTTTTAATTACTTATCTTAATGGAAATTGACATTATGGTGTTGATTTACTAAAAATGGGGAGGGAAACATTTGGTGCAGCTATGCAAAGAATCAATCGGCATTCGGTTTTTATTGTCACAGCTTAATTGAACAAGTTGAAGTTGGAAGATAATTGGTTTCTATTCTACTTCTACTGCATTTACATTTTACATTTAAAGTGTACTGTGAACATGTTTGAACTACATATATACCCAGGACAATAGTATTACATGACTTGTTTTTCATATCTATGTCAGGTTACTGGGTCACTTCTATAATAATCTTTACAACAACTCTGTCCTTGGCAGATAGAATAATGCTCTTAATAGGAGATTAATCATAACTAGCCTTAATCCCATGTAAATGGACAGGACAGCTCAATAAGCACCTTCAGCCATGTCTGAACACATAACAAGGAAACGATACCCACCAGGGAAGACCTGGGTGAGTCAACAAGCAGACTGAAACAACTAATTGGTGGTGGAAGTGGTGGAGGTGGCATAGTAAATAACAAGATAGTCAGTATAAACTGAACTGGGTGAGATAATGTATAACACAGTTGGGGTCTGTGTGGACGAGCTTTTGTTTGCTTCAAATGGATTTCGCATGCACATACAAGTCTTTGGGAATGCAAAACCCACATGAAGCTAGTTGCAGGTCAGTTGCAGCTCAAATGCTCTTGCCTATAAATTCTAACTGATCTCAGAGGCACCTTAAAGTGATGCTATCAACACAATCCCAAAACCTGGGGGTAATTATAATGGCTAAAACTGATGGATGTGGTGGCTTTATATTTTACAATATGTCCAAATTTACAAAATGTACGTTCTTTTGTGATTACATCAAAATGAGCACAGAAAATGCTTAGCCCCTAAAAAACACTCAAATTTTGCTATAAAGCAAGCCCAGCAAATGAATCCATGTTCAGTCTACAAGGGGAAAGTCCAAAGCTCAGTGAAATGTGTTCAAGAAGAACTATAAGCAAAATAAAAAAAATACATTTATGATGTATGTCACCAGTATTAGCACATCAGTTTTCATCTGTAACATAGTTTATTACTTGTTGATCCTACCAATAGATCTGTTGATTTTCTATTTTAGCAAGGTGACAATGTTTTTCATACTGCAAAGAAATTATTTTGTATACGGTATATGGAGGTGGGGAGTTCAGTCTTCCATGCTCAAAGCAGAAAAATTAGGTAGTGCGCACAGCAGGAGGGGCTTAAAGTGATATTAAAGGTTAATTAAAAAAATAACAAACATGTTATATTTACCTGCTCTGTGCAATGGTTTTGCACAGAGCAGCCCAGATCCTCCTCCTCTCGGGTCCCCCACCGGAACTCCAGGAACGTCCCTCCTGCCTAGTAGCCCCATAGCAAGCAGCACCATTCAGACACAGACTTGGCTCTGCGCCCCCTCCCTCCTCATTGGCTGACTGGCTGTGATTGACAATAGTGGGAGCCAATGGCTACAACTGCTGTCTCAGCCAATGCAGAGGGAGAGACCTGGGAGAGCCAAGGCTCTCGTGCGCATTGCTGGATCGAGACAGGGCTCAGATAAGTTTTAAGGGGGCTGGGCGGCGAGCGCTCCTGCACACAGAAGGTTTTTTAACCCTCATGCATAGAATGCATGAGGATAAAAAACCTTGAGCCTTTACAGCCACTTTAAAATTTTTAGCTGACTGCTTACACAGTAACATATGGCACAGACTTTGTACCCACAAAATATACTTTACTAAGGGTTATAACATATATAGCCCAGCACACAAAGTGCAGTGGTCAGGACTATGTCTTGTACAGCCCAGCATACAGAGTTCAATTGTCAGTTAAAGTAACCTATTAGAATCATTCAACTGAATGATTGGTATAGCAGTCATATAATGCATTTGGTATAGAGTAGTAGTTTTTAACCTTAGTGAGACCAGGGCCAAGTAACTTTCTTCAAGAACCTTCCATGCCAGTAAGGGTCTATTACTTTACTGTGGTGTGTTAACAGGCATTATGTCAAGCTTTAAGTTAAAGTAGACCATCCAATATTGCTTCCCCATACTTATTTCTATCCACAAAATAAATGTATAGGAATGCAAAATATGTATTCTCATTCATTGTTGAATCAATATAAACTTTTTTCGCCTGCCAACTAATTTCTACATATGTCTATTGTTCTACCCTCTACCTCGTAGTCTTATAATATCAATAGACTTACATAGCAAGCAAGCAGGGGGCATGTGATACATCTATCTTTCCAGCTGATGCAGTGCTAGGTGTGTGTCATTCAGTGTTGGTCTCCACCACTCTCCGTGCTGCCACTGACTCTCCTGGTCATTCTCCAATGCCAGCCTCTTCCACCACTGCTCACCTCTGCACCCCCCCCCCCGCCACCCTTTTCCAACACTGCTCACCTCTGCATCCCCTGCCACCCTATCCCTACACTGCTCATCTCCACACCCCCTGCAAGCCTCCTCCAACACTGCTCACTCCTGCACCCCCTGCCACCCTTTTCCAACACTGCTCACCTCTGCATCCTCTGCCACCCTATCCCTACACTGCTCATCTCTGCACCCCCTGCAAGCCTCCTCCAACACTGCTCACCTCTGAACCCCCTGCACCCCTCCTGCCACCCTCTTCCAACACCTTCTCCACTTTAGTTTATAGGCCCTCCCTTTTCCATTTCCCATCTCCCTGTTTCTTCTTACACTTTCCATCCTCCCTTACATCACCCCCCCCCTTTCCCTCTCCCTCTCTTTCTTTTTCTTCCCTTTTCCCCCCATCTTTTCTTTCCTTTTTTTCCCCCCCGTTCCTCCCTTCCCACCCCCTCCCCCTTTCTTTTCTTCACACCTACTTCACTCACTCCACTCATTTTACCCACTCCCCCACCCTTTCCCCCTTTTCCCACCTTTTCCTTTCTCCATTTGCCCCTTCTGCCCCCCCCCCTTCTTCACTGTTTTCCTTCTCCCTCTCTCTCCCTCTCCTCTCTCTCTCTCCTCTCCTCTCTCCCTCTCCTCTCTCTCTTCCCTCCTTTCCTTCCCCTCTTTTGTTCTCCTTCCTATCCCCCTTTTTACCGTTCTTTTCCTTTCCTCTCTCCCCCCTGTTCTCCCTCCCCCTTCCCCTCTCTTTCTCCCCCCCTTTCTTTCCCCTCTTCCCCTCCTTCTGCCCCTCCCCCCTCCTCCCTTCATTCTCCCTTTCCTTTCCCTCTCTCTTCCTCCCCCTCCCCCTTCTCATCCCAGTCGCTGCGGGAGACCTCACTGGCGATGCCCTGTGCCGTGTGCACACCAGGACTTGGGTAAGCAGCCCTACACTTCCCCTCTCTCCCCCCTGTGTAACTTATATATTGTTGAATTGTATAATATATTTTTCTTATATTGACTATACTGTCAATGATCTTGTGTTAGACATACATAGCAAGCAAGAGGCAAGTGATACATCTATCTTTCCAGCTGATGCAGTGCTAGGTGTGTGTCATTCAGTGTTGGTCTCCACCACTCTCTGTGCTGTCACTGACTCTCCTGGTCATTCTCCAATGCCAGCCTCTTCCACCACTGCTCAGCTTTGCACCCCCTGTAAGCCCCCTCCAACACTGCTCACCTCTGCACCCCCTGCCACCCTTTTCCAACACTGCTCACCTCTGCATCCCCTGCCACCCTATCCCTACACTGCTCATCTCTGCACCCCCTGCCACCCTTTTCCAACACTGCTCACCTCTGCATCCCCTGCCACCCTATCCCTACACTGCTCATCTCTGCACCCCCTGCCCCCCTTTTCCAACACTGCTCACCTCTGAATCCCCTGCCCCCCTATCCCAACACTACTTACCTCTGCATCCCCTACCACCCTTTTCCAACACTGCTTACCTCTGCATCCCCTGCCACCCTATCCCAACACTGCTCATCTCTGCATCCCCTGCAACCCTCTCCCACCACTACATCCCCTGCCACCCTCTTCCAACACCGCTCATCTCTGCACGCCCAAGCCTCCTCCAACACTGCTCCACTCTTCACCCCCTGCGAGTGTGACCCTCTCCCAACACTGCTCATCTCTGCATCCCCTGCCACCCTCTCCTAACACTGCTTACCTCTGCATCCCCTGCCACCCTCTTCTAACACTGCTTACCCATGCATCCCCTGACACCCTCATCTAACATTGCTCACCTCTGCATCCCCTGACACCCTCTTCCAACACTGTTCCCGCTTTTATCTCTTTACCTTCTTTTTTTTTTTTGCTGGAATGCAGCCCCGGCAGACCATTTATTTGACTAGGCTGTTGTGCCCATGCAAATGCAGCACACAAAAATGCTAATGTATGAACGTAGTATAAGTAAATATTCTCTACTACTTATGCTGACCGTACAATGATTGAATTTCAGTTAGTTTTTGTTGAAGCAGCTTAAATTCTCTTAGTGGGTGGCCCTGTCAGCACCCTTCTGCCTGATATCTTTTAAATGAAAAATCAAAGAAGTCAGGTGAAAAATTGTTGGCAAAACTTTGGCAACCCTGGTTGGACCAGTTTCCAGTAATGAGCCCGCCTACCCACTTATTCCCTGAGTCCTCCTCCTCTGTTTTCCTTCTCCTGTACTCTTTTTTTTCTCATCCTTACCCTGTTCTTTTCTTTTCCCTTTTTTTCCTTTTTGTTATTTACCACCAGTAGCCAGTATGCTCAGCCTGTTTATTGCTCTCTGGTTCTACTTCTAGTGTCACTCTTTTGCTGGTATTGTTTTATGGTCCTAGAGTGTGGGCACTGCCCTCTCGCAAATATTGAGGCCTATGGGATCGTTTTACGTCTTTGGCCCCTAGGAGCCCTCCTGGGCTCTCTCTCTTTATTCTTGTATATGAACACAGCTTAATCTCAAGTGCTGCTTAGTGTATTATACATGTTGATCTCTGAGACACTGTTTGTGTAGCTCTAGGCCTTGATCGTCGAGCTTTGCACTGATCATTTCTTTCCTAATAGACAGTATTGGTATCGCGGAACCCTCACCTGGCTAACTTTTGTATCTGTTGTTATTGTTTATACCATATAAGGGGCCTATTTGTCTGTGGTATGTATGCTTCCAGTTTCAAGCTACTTTCAGTTGCTGGCCTTGGCGTCTGTTCACTGTTTTGTATGTTTGCCTTTTTACTTGTAAAAGAAAACTGTTGGCTGAACAGCAGTTGCTGCTTCAAATCAAAATACAGTATTTATCGGCGTATAACACGCACTTTTTTCCCCTTAAAATCAGGGGAAAATCGTGGGTGCGTGTTATACGCCGATCTCCGCTGACCGTGGGTGTACTCAGCTCTTCTCGGCTCCGCTCACAGTCATGCCCAGTCCCGCCATTGGACCTGTGTTATGTCCATCAAAGGGCGGGACTGGGCGTGACTGTTAGCGGAGCCGAGAAGAGCCGAGTACACTCGGCTATGTGTATCTCGGCTCCGCCCAGTCCCTGCTATCTCGGCAGCGTTCGCTCCGCTCCGGTGTCCTGTCGGATAGCGCCAATTTTAAATCGTCCAAGGGATGGACACTGAGGGGCAAGGCTGCACTGGGACAAGGCTGCACTGGGACAAGGCTGCACTGGCAAGGCTGCACTGGCAAGGCTGCACTGGCAAGGCTGCACTGACAAGGCTGCAATGGACACTGATAAGGCTGCATTGATGGGCATTTAAATGTAAGTTTTTTTTTTTTCCTTAAACTTCAATCCTAAAAGTTTTTTTTCTTAAAATCCCCTCCTAAACGTGGGGTGCGTGTTATACGCCGATAAATGCGGTATATAAAAAATATATAGCCAGCACTGCAGATTCATGTATAGAAAAATTAAAGGAATCCTTCGATTTTTTTTTCGTTTGGCCTGCAGGTGTCAGTGTATGGCCATCTTCAGTAAGTCAACCACACTAACTTTTCAAGAAATTGAGAATGGAGACAATTCCCCTATTAGTCTTCAAAAACAGGGAAATTGACTATATCTGTACCAATTGGATAGAATACACACTGAAAAAAAAAAAAGTTTTTTATTTATACATAAAGATAAAAGCAGGATTTCCAAATACAGAGGAGGAGTACATGTCCTGTGAGGACCCACTATACCTCCATTTTGGAGCACACTAATGCCGCGTACACGCGATCGGAAATTCCACCAGCAAAAGTCCGATGAGAGCTTTTGGTCGGAAAATGCGACCGTGTGTATGCTCCATCAGACTTTTGCTGGAGGAATTCCAGCCAGCAAAAGATTGAGAGCAGGTTCTTAATTTTTTCGGTCGGAAAAAGTTTTGATCCGAAATTCCGATCGTCTGTACCAATTCCGACACGCAAAATTCCTATGCATGCTAGGAAACAATTTGACGCATGCTCAGAAGCATTGAACTTAATTTTCTCGGCTCGTCATAGTGTTTGACGTCACGCGTTCTTGATGGTCGAAAGTTCAGCAAACTTTTGTGTGACCGTGTGTATGCAAGCCAAGCTTGAGCGGAATTCCGTCGGAAAAAACATCCAAGATTTTTCCGACGGAAAATCCGCTCGAGTGTACGCGGCATTAGTATTAGTGACACACATGTGTATTTTAAATACTGTTTTGGTATGAACATTGGAAATGATGTTCCTATCTGTATTTGGATATCCTGCTTTTATCTTTATGTATAAATAAAAAAAATTATTTTATTTATTGTGTATTCTGTCCAATTGGTACCGAGATAGTCCATTTCCCAGTTTTTTGGAGACTAATAGGGGAATTGTCTCCATTCTTTAGCTTTATTAGAGGCCGTCTTTTGGCACACTGACTTCTCAGATAATGCCAAGTTCAGCGCTTATGGGCCTTTACTGTCAAATGATACACTTTCTTCTTCCCCGCCTCCTCCTTATCTGTCATTTTAACAAACCACTTTATTCAGATATCTTTGATTGTTCGCAGCTTTCTATTTAATAGATAATTATAACTGACATGCCTGAAAGAAGGAAATAATATTATGACTTGCTAAAAAATACCTCTGAGGAGCTGTTCTCATCTCCACGTTCCGATTTGTGGGCGGAATCGCTGCAATTCTGCCCATGATTCGTAATAGTGGCAAATTGTGGGACACCCATGCATTCCCCATGTGTTGACCGTCAATTTCAATAGCACCCCAAATGCGGTGTGATTTTTCCTGTGATTCGTCGTGCGACAATCGCAGTAAAAATGCGTGAACAGAATCGTGGCACACCTGTCACCCAAAACAGGTACATGAACTTCTGTTGGATGATGGGCATCCCGTGATTCTATTTGCATGATTTTACCGCGATTGTCGCCCCTATACGCCAAGATGTGAACGGAGCCTAAGGCCCTGTTCACTCTGAGTGTTTTTCAGTTTGTAAAACGCTGAGCTCTGAAGCTCCGAAAACTCCCAACAAGCAAAATCCCATTAATTTCAATGGCCCCTGTTCACATATGAGCGTTCTGTTGCTTGAAGCAAAATGCCTGAAGCTCAAAAAAGTACATGAGCTTCTTTTTGGCAGATTACAAGTGATTTTGGCTCCATAGACTTCAATAGAAATGCCTGACTTGAGCAGAAAAAAGCTTGTAAAACGCTCAAATAGCAGCTCTCCACCCCTAATTCCCTCTCCCTTTCCTCCCCCTAGAGCTTTCTACTGGCTAAAAAAAAAAAAAGTCTGAAGCTGTAATACACTTCTAAAACGCTTTAAAAAAAGCTTGCAAAAAGCTGCAAAAAAGCTTAAAAAGCCTAAATGGAGCTGTAAATGTTTGTGCTTTTATACCCGTCTAAAATAAATAGTTACATTTATATGGCATCCTGTGACTAACCTCTAGAAAACCATCTAATTGCAGGAAAATATAGACTTTCAAAAATCACTATTCTCTTCTACAGAGAAATAACAATACTGTATAATCAAATGTATCTTAAAGTGGTTCTAGGATCTAGGTGTTTTTACTTTAATACATTTCCTGCATTAAAGTGGATGTAAACCGGAATTTTTTTATTTTTTTTTGTCTGGCACAATATAGAGTATGGGATTTCAGATCAGCTGTGCCCAGTCTTGCCACAAAGAGTTAATCCAGCTCTGAGCAATCCTCTTATCTTTTTTCAGTGAAATAAAAAACTGAGAAAACTTTGTCCTTTCTTCCCCCTTGCTGTGATTGACAGGTGATTTACATATCTCGTGCACTAGCCTAAGACATGCATTATTTTTTAATTCCCACCCCCACTTCTTTCTTAAGCAGCTCTGCAAGGATTGGCTGTTCCACACCTCAGCATGATTTGGCATGCTGAAGTCATGTGGGGACTTTTCTGGGTTTTGACTTGATGTTAGTGATCATAGCAGAAATTCAGTGTAATGCGGCGTACACACGAAGGGACAATCCCGCGGGATTATCCTCTGGACTGAAGTCCAGCGGATAATCCCCTCGTGTGTGGGCGCCGGCGGACTTTTTGGCGCCAAAGTACGGCGGACTAAAGTTTCAGGTTTTGTTTTCAAATTATCCGCTGGACTTGGAAGTCCAGCGGACAATCCCGCCGTTAGTGGGCAAGTCCGCGGGACTTTTGAAATGAAGGGACTTGCCGCTCATCGGCAAGTCCGTTCATTTAGCACGTGACTTCAGGTTACGTAGCTAGCGTAGGCAGTTACTGCCGCCGCGCTAGCTCCGTGACCTGGCATGGATTTAAAGGGAATCCCCACGCCGAAAAAACGGCGTGAGGGTTCCCCCCAAATCCATGTCAGACCCTCATCCGAGCACGCAGCCTGGCAGGCCAGGAAAGGGGTGGGGACGAACGAGCGCCCCCCCCCCTCCTGAGCCGTACCAGGCCGCGTGCCCTCAACATGGGGGGTGCCCTGGGGAAAGGGGGGCCGTGCGCCCCCCCCACCCCAAAGCACCTTGTCCCCATGTTGATGAGGACAAGGGCCTCTTCCCGACAACCCTGGCCGTTGGTTGTCGGGGTCTGCGGGCGGGGGCTTATCGGAATCTGGGAGCCCCCTTTAATAAGGGGCCCCCCAGATACCGGCCCCCCACCCTATGTGAATGAGTATGGGGTACGATGTACCCCTACCCATTCACCTAAGGTGTAAAATGTAAAGTAAAAAAAAACAACCCCCACACTTTTGAAAAAATAGTTTATTGCACTGCTCCGGGGGTCTTCTTCCGTCTTGGGGGTCTTCTCGCCGGACTCCCCCGCCATTTACCAAGCTCTTTTACCGAGCGAGGGGAGTCCGGCTACCTTCTTCGTCGTCGCCGCCGTCTGGGGGTCTCGATCCGCCTTCGGGGGTCTTCTTCCGTCTTGGGGGTCTTCTCGCCGGACTCCTCCCCTCTCTTCTGCTCTTTTACCTAGCTCTTTCACGAGGGGAGGAGTCCGGCTACCTTCTTCGTCGTCGCCGCCGTCGTCTGGGGGTCTCGATCCGCCTTCGGGGGTCTTCCGGGGGTCTCTTCTGTTCTTGCGGCGGTCGTCGTCTTCCGCGCCGCCGGCGCCTTGTCCTTCTTCTTGTCCTTCTTGTTCTTCTTCTTCTTCCGATGTTGACCCGTCGCTGTCTCTGCCCGGAATGCCTGTGCCGATCTGCGCTCGGACTTATATAGGGACATGGGGGACAGGGTCACATGTTCATGTCACATGGTGACCCCGCCCCCTTGCGATGTCACAGTCCCAGCATCCTCCGGGACTGTGACAACACAAGGGGGCGGGGTCACCATGTGACATGTGCATGTGACCCTGTCCCCCATGTCCCTATATAAGTCCGAGCGCAGATCGGCACAGGCATTCCGGCAGAGACAGCGACGGGTCAACATCGGAAGAAGAAGAAGAACAAGAAGGACAAGAAGAAGGACAAGGCGCCGGCGGCGCGGAAGACGACGACCGCCGCAAGAACAGAAGAGACCCCCGGAAGACCCCCGAAGGCGGATCGAGACCCCCAGACGACGGCGGCGACGACGAAAGAAGGTAGCCGGACTC
Organism: Lithobates sylvaticus; assembly: GCA_028564925.1. Classification (NCBI taxonomy): domain Eukaryota; kingdom Metazoa; phylum Chordata; class Amphibia; order Anura; family Ranidae; genus Lithobates; species Lithobates sylvaticus. The sequence goes on from CM053029.1 coordinate 490,981,517, forward strand.
CTCCCCTCGTGAAAGAGCTAGGTAAAAGAGCAGAAGAGAGGGGAGGAGTCCGGCGAGAAGACCCCCAAGACGGAAGAAGACCCCCGAAGGCGGATCGAGACCCCCAGACGGCGGCGACGACGAAGAAGGTAGCCGGACTCCCCTCGCTCGGTAAAAGAGCTTGGTAAATGGCGGGGGAGTCCGGCGAGAAGACCCCCAAGACGGAAGAAGACCCCCGGAGCAGTGCAATAAACTATTTTTTCAAAAGTGTGGGTGTTTTTTTTTTTTACTTTACATTTTACACCTTAGGTGAATGGGTAGGGGTACATCGTACCCCATACTCATTCACATAGGGTGGGGGGCCGGTATCTGGGGGGCCCCTTATTAAAGGGGGCTCCCAGATTCCGATAAGCCCCCGCCCGCAGACCCCGACAACCAACGGCCAGGGTTGTCGGGAAGAGGCCCTTGTCCTCATCAACATGGGGACAAGGTGCTTTGGGGTGGGGGGGCCGCACGGCCCCCCTTTCCCCAGGGCACCCCCCATGTTGAGGGCACGCGGCCTGGTACGGCTCAGGAGGGGGGGGGCGCTCGTTCGTCCCCACCCCTTTCCTGGCCTGCCAGGCTGCGTGCTCGGATGAGGGTCTGACATGGATTTGGGGGGAACCCCCACGCCGTTTTTTCGGCGTGGGGATTCCCTTTAAATCCATGCCAGCTTGCGGAGCTAGCGCGGCGGCATTTACTGCCTACGCTAGCTACGTAACCTGAAGTTACGTTCGAAATGAACGGACTGCTCCGTGTGTGGGCAAGTCCGTTCATTTTCAAAAGTCCCGCGGACTTTTGGCCGGCGGATTATCCGCTGGAGAAGTCCGTGCGTGTGTGGGCAGGTCCACACCCTCGGAAAGTCCAGCGGACCTAGCCGGAAAGTCCAGCGGATTGTCCGCTGGACTTAGGTCCGCCGGGAAAAGTCCGTACGTGTGTACGAGGCATAAGAAATACACAGAAGAAAATGCATGTTGATAAGGGGAGTATAGCCCTGGAAAACAGACCCACCCAAAAAAATCTGCAGTTTTTCGGGTCTCATAGCAGACAGAGGGGAGACATTTGACAGATAAGTATACATGCAGGAGGCATGTATATCCTTCTAGATAACCAATATTGCAGTAGTTTAGAAAGGATGAGATTGGGTTTACATCCACTTTAAGATAATAAAAAAAAAACACCCTCTTATTTCTCCCCCCCCAGCCATTCTTACACACTTACCTGACACCTCTCACAATCCAGCGCTGTCACCACCAACAGCCCCGCTCTGATCTCTTCCTGGATTCACAGGCTTCACTGAGAGCCACAGAAGATATTGGCTTCTGCTGTTGCCAATCAAATCCTGTGAGGAGGCGGCAGTCCATTGACGCACACAGTAAGCTCTGGAACGTACCTGCATGGATGCCTCTATAGCACAGGGCTTGCTATGGGGGCACTTGGAAAAGAGGAGGAGTGGAGAACACAAGCAGGGGACCACCAAGGAAGAGGTAAAGGGACTGCTCTGTGCGAAATTGTTGCACAGAGCAGGTAAGTATATCATGTATATTATGTTTTTTATTAATTAGTTACCTGTCCTGGAGGTACTGCAATACAATGTTGCATAGAGTGGACAGAGCAAGCTCTTCCTCCATCTCCCTGTTCTAAAAGCCATTTAATATATGGTCCCCAAATAGGGGACATCTCAGATATTAAACTGATAAGAACAGACTCTACACTTGATCTTGACCAAAAGGCCGAGAAGCAATATTTTTTTTATTTTAAGAAAAAAAAAGAAAAACTATGTCTGATGCTTTCTATTAAAAAGAAAAACGTGCCCCTAAACATCTATCTGTGTCCCATAGGCAAGATTTCCCTTCACTTCCCATCCCAAAGCCAAAACAGGAAGTGAGAGGAAATCCTTCCAAAGTGAGGTAATCCCAGGGTGTCACCAGGGTTACCAGAATTAGGGTCCTCATTTGAAGATTATCCCCATATTACTGTTCTGGATCAACTTCAAATTTGAGAAAACAGACAGTTGTTTTAACTCCTCTACAATCTATTCAAAACTAAAAAAAAAAAGTTTTGCCTTTAATTATAACTTATTTGGTTGCTTTTTAGAGAGCAATAATCAAAAACCATAACAGGATACCATCACTTTTATAATGCTTTAATTACATAAATATATTATTAAAACTAAAAAAGTCTATACATTTGTAAAGACTCTTTAGTTATATGTTTAAACATTTGTAAAGACAGGCAAATATAGAGATATTAGAGGCACGCTATTACAACTCTCTGTAGTAAGAACCCTCTCTCTCTCTCTCTCTCTCTCATAACTTTTATGGCTACTTCAGTAGTATACAGGAGGAAAATATACATTTACAGTAAATTATCAGCATACATTTGGTAGACTTTAACCACTTTAACCCAAACCTATTTCTCACACGTGTTGCTTACAAGTTAAAATCAGTATTTTTTGCTAGAAAATTACTTAGAACCCCAAACATTATATAGAATTTTTTAGCAGAGACCCTAGAGAATTAAATGGCAGTTAGTGCAATATTTTATGTCACATGGTATTTACGCAGCGGTCTTTCAAACACAAAAAAATGGGAAGCTCTACTTGTCTGCCTCCTCCCCCCTCCTCTGCCATATTTGGCACCTTTTGGGAGGGGAGCCGGTACCTGGTTTTGTTGCGGCTCCCCCCTCGCCGCAGCCTTCTGGGAAAATTTACAGGCCCCAGAAGACTGCAGCCTATTCGCAAAGCACAGCAGCATGAGCATTAGGGAACCAGCTGTGAAGCCACAGGGCTTTTCTGCCAGTTTCCCTTAGTCAAGATGGCGGCACCAGCACCCGATAGCCGATTGAGAGCACTGCTGGATGCCTGGACAGGTAAGCTTCCTAATATTAAAAGTTAGCAGGTACAGTATTTGTAGCTGCTGACTTTTAATTTTTATAGTGGGAGCCTGGAGCTTCTCTTTACTTTATCCCAACTGTTTCCTTGCATCACAGATCTAATCTAATCCAATTAGGTAAGCAGCTTTTTTTTTTCCTTTTTGCAGTCCTGTACTAAGACTGTGGGCCTTAGAATGGTAATAGAGCAGGTATATGTTTTGATCTACAATGAGAAGTATAGCAATAAGTACTACATCTTATTTATGTTTTTTTATTTTTTATTATTGTATTTTAAGTTGCTTTCTGTGTATAGCAACACAACAAATTCCTCTTGAGATTGCACAGGTTGACTTTAGCAACAAATAATGCAGTTTCTGATTTTCGGGAGCTTAGCTCATTTTAAACTTGCATAACAAATATCTGAAATATTTTATGTATATTTAAAGTATTTTAATGTAGTCCTTTTTATGTTCACATCATCAGCAAGAAAGAACTGGCAGACTGAAATCCGTTATCAGTCTTCTGCTAATCAGGTCATGTACCACTCCAGCCAAATGAGCTTGTCAAGTTCTTGCAGACATTTTCCATCAGAAAAGCCGGAATCAAATTTTCTATAATTAATATTACCAAAATGCTACTGATTTTAGGATTTGTTTGTCAAGTTTGTGCACAAAATATAAATGTTGTTTAGCTAAGCTGGTATTTCACCTTTTAAAATGTACCACTTGGTCTTTTGTAATATTAAATTATGTCTATGAACATAGATGTTACCAAGTGAAAGCTGAGTATATGAACCAGCCATGATATATAATGTACAACAAAGGTCAAACCTGTACTGTGCTTACTATGGTAAGAGTCTGCCAATAATGTCCTGGCATCAATGCCCACTCAGTATCAGTGCTAGACATGTTTACAATAGGTGTAGGCAACTCTTAAATTGGTATTAAACCCAAAAACAAAAAATGTCATTTGTTGCAGCTTACCAATCATCAGATGTGGTGGCTGTATTAGTTTTCTTTTTTAGACTTTTTCCTTCTATTTTTACCTGGTGATCTGACCAATAACACACTTCCTGTATTATAATGCCTACACTCTGGATGAAGAAGACAACAGGAGGCACAGAAGACAGCAGCATTGCTAATCTGGGGAGGATAGTGTTACAGTACATATGCTAGCAGATTTAGATATACCAACAAATTGAAGCCCACACTTTATAATCAGTCACAGCAAACAGTTTTTCTTTCCTTTTAGGATAAAGGTTTTACAGAAATTAATAAAATCTGCTTATTGTAAGCACGCCTGACAGTGTTAAATTGTTTGCCTCGTACCTGTAAAAAGATGCATTCTGCTGGAGAGCTTGTATTTTTGAAAAACAACAAACTTATTGGCTGGGTCACCAGATAAAAATAAAGGAAAGAAAGCCTAAAAAAAAAAACGAATGTAGCCATCACATCTAAAGCCCCATACACACGGTCGGACTTTTTCATCAATTTGGTCCGATCGGACAAGGTTGTTGAAAAATCAGACCGTGTGTATGCACCATCGGACAGTGTTCGTCGGTTTGTCCGTCGGACAAAGTCTTATCTCCTGCTGGAAAGATTTCCCGTCAACCCGGTCCGATCACACCAAATCCGAGCGTGTGTACGCTTGTCCGACGGACAAAGTGCTACGCATGCTCAGAAGAAATTCTGTGACGGAAGCGCTCGGTCAGGTAAAACTACCTTTCCTAATCGACACAGCACATTCGTCACGCTGCAATGTTAAAATGTCTTTAATGCAGCGCATTCTCTTTTTCTTTAAAATGCAACAAGAATGACATCTTTTAGCTGCTCCTATTCACCCGCACTTCTCACAAACTTACTTCTTTATTACTTTGCAGCATTTATACACTACATGTTTATTTTTACTCAGATCGTAATACAATCTTTCTTATTTTTTTACCCCGATTTATTTTTTTTGGGGGAATACATATTTGAAGGAGGTTTTTTTTTTTTTGGAGGGGGTTTGTATGTCTCAACTTAGCAAAACCACATTATTAACATTTGTATTTCTTGCTTACATTTACTAGGAGTTTGTTGGTTGTTGGTGCCCCTTGTTAATTCTAGGATTAGTGAAATGTACCTGCCTACTCAAAGAAAAACTGTCATTGTAGAAAAGTAAAACACAATAGTCAATGATTATTTCAAAGCAAAAAAACCTTTATTTAGGTCTCAGCAACAGACCAAAGAGGAACGCAGCCATGGTGAAACTTGGGGAATTTGCAAAGCCTTGGACACCCATGGCAACCATCATTTTACAGACTTAAACAATTGGGGGCATGAAGACTACCTATCTAAATAATAAGGGAGCGCAATCTGGTCCTGAAGTCCAAAACATCCGGAACTGCAGCAGATGCCATCTAGGTCCCCAGGCTCTGGTACTACGAGAGGCTCCATCTTCTCTCAGACCAGACTGAGTCCAGGTTGTCACTCTCTTGTCTTCCTTGTACGCTTCCTTCCACGCCGTGGTGCTGGTGCTGGTGGGGTGGCAGAAGGAGGAGGAGGAGGCGGAGCAAGGTCACTCTCGCAAACATGTGTGAGGGGAGTCATCTCCCCAGCCATCCCCTCATTTAGGATTTTGAGGATGACCTCCTCACACATGCTGCGTTGCCCCGCCTCCATACCCGTAAATTTACTTGTAACCAAGGAGGCAAAGGCCTCCTCGTAGGTGGGTGTGGCATAGAGGGAGGCTGAGGCATCTTTTATCAGCTGGAGCGCTGACTCTCCCACCTCCCCCATGTTTTTCGCCCTTCTGTAGGGAAGGCGGAGGGGGAGACTTGGGAGACAGTCAGGCTCCTACGCCTACCCCCCTCTTGGCTGCCACTACCCCCTGCCTCCTCCTGACTGCCACCTTCCACAGCCACCTCCTGGCTGAGGTCTTCCTGTGTCTGAAAAAGGGACATAGTTTCAGTTATTTGTTCATCAAACACACACAATTCTCATCTAGTGACTGTTGCAAAATGTTTTCAAATACAAAACCATACAATTCTCAGCCCTGCAGTTTAGATTCTTCCCAAAAATGTCTCCCACACCACTGTCTGTTGATATGTCAATCACGTTAGGAAATAAGCAATTGGGGATCCTGAATTAACTGAACATCATTCATTATTCAACAAACTGGTTCCAAAACTACTATACCTGGAACAAGCTGGGCACCTGCACATATTCCTGACTGGAAGGCCCAGGTTGGTCCTCGGAAGCCTCATCAGGGGTGGCGTGCGTGGAAGGACGCGTGCAAGGAAGAGTCGAGAGTGACTTCCTGACAGTAGCCTGGTCTTTGAGAAAGTGGAGCCTGTCATAGTACCAGAGCGTGGGGACATGGACATCAGCTGCTGCAGCTCCAGATGCTTGTGACTTCAGGACCTTATTGCGCTCCCGGAAATAGGTAGTCTTCATGTTGTTTATCTTCACTTTTAAGTTTGCGACGGTTGCCATGGGCAGGGTAGGCTTTACAAATGCCACCAGTTTCAGCAGGGCTGCGTACCTCTTTGGTCTGTTGCTATAATCCCTGTGTTTTGCCTGCCATAAGAGGGGGAATTGCCGGTATTTATCAATGAAGTGTGGGAGAAAGCTCACGTTGTAGAACGCCTCCATCACCTCTGCAAGACACAACGCCACACAAAACAATATAAATAATGTCAGCCTAAACACTCCTAATCTTCTCCATAAAGAAGCCTCAAGTTCTAATCAGTCTAGGCTAGTTATGTACCAACGTCAAATTGTACCTTCGTTTGTAGCGATCGTCTCGTGCGTGAGCTTTCTCTCCCCTCGTCTCCCAGATCGTGGCTACGACACAGGCGTGTGACGTTTTATATACAGTGCGCATGCGTCAAACTCCGCCCGCCCCTGACGATCTTTCTCGTCTATTCCCCACCCCTTCTCTTTACGGCGCAGTGGGGAGAGCACATGGCGGGGACACAGCAGGTGCGCCCCAAATATCCCCCCAACGAGGAGGAGGACGAGGAAAGTCCGGAGGCAGAAACGTCCCGATCCCGGAGCCTGAAATTCAAGGCCTCCAATATGTCATTTGGAGAAATGTTGGAGATGGTGGACATATTAAAGAGGAGCGACTATGATGGGAAGTATGGGCCTTACCTCAACCCCAATGTCCGCAAGGCCAAGATCATGTCTAAAGTTGTGAGGAGGCTGTACAATCATTTTGGGGTACAACGATCCAAGGAGCAACTGAGGAAACGCTGGTCAGACCTGAAACTGAGGGAGGCCGATCAGTACAGAAAGATCAAGAGAATTCTTCAAAAAAGTAAGTAGTTGTGTTTTGTGTTTGATTTCTTGCTTGCATACTGCTCCATGTGGTTTGATTTTTACAAAGTTGTACATTCCAAAATGGCCACTTTCATGTTCGTCTGTGCATTCGATCGTACTCAGCCTCGATCTTTCTGCCACTGTCATGGTCGTGTGTGTGTCCATTCGATCGTACGCAACCTCGATCGTGCGGCCACTTATAATACGATGTTTGGTGTTTTTTTGGGGAAAGGAAGTTTGTTCTCCCTAGAAATGTCATCCAGAATGTAAAGGCAATTTATTCAATGTAAAGGAGAGGTCACCCAGTAGGTGTTTACCCATCTGGACTCGAGAGCACTAGTGCTGGGACACCCAAACCCCCTTTTTATTAGCCTTTTCCACACATGTGCTCCAGTGGATACTAGAGGGGGGTCTCCATCACACAAACTTCTACCAAAAAGCTAGTCAGTTTAGCACCTTTACAAAGTGACTACATTCATGTAGTTGACATTTGTAACTGGCCAAACTAAAATAGTGTCCGTCACTTTCAAGCAATGTTTGTCATTTCCTATTTCTGCCCTCAATAGTTTGTGTTGCTAAATCTTCCTTTTGGACATTCTCATAGGGGAGCGAAAACTTGGGCCGTCTGAGGAAACCCCCAAACCAACACCTCCCAAAAAAGGGGAAAGAGCAGAAGCAGAGGAGGAGGAGGAGGAAGGAGAGATCATCGAACTTGGAGAAATTGTCACCACAACAGGTGAGTGTGGGAGAACACAGCTACTGGTAAGCTAATCCATGTATGGCTGCCTCATTTCCAACACCCCATTTTTTTTGTTTGTGGTTTTTTTAGGTGACGTGGATGTTGTGGAAGAAAAATCGCACTTTACCACAGAGAGTGCCCACGTACTCATCGGAGAGATAATGGTCTGCAATCGAGATCTAGATTACATAAAGCAAAACATCAATGATGTTCAACAAAAATTGAAGAACATCATTGATGTTTTAGGAAAAATATGAAAAAGCACCAAGTAATTTACACACATTTGTGCCAGCTTCTGAACACATTTGCAACTTAAAAACTGTGTGAAATTTGGAACATGCACACATTGTGTCCACATGTGCTAGCTCCCATCATGGTGGATGAATGGCAACGTTTTTTTGGGGGTGCAAACACTTTACGAACTACGAAAGTGGTTGTGGTGAAGGGGTTGCACCCCCAAAAAACGTCCATTCATCCCCATGATGGAAAATGGCACTTTTGAAGCTTCTAGGCATGTGTTTTACCATCTAATGACCATTTTCAGAACCAAATTGTGTGCATGTTCCAAATTTCCACTTTTCGGGGGTGCCCCCCCCATGTGATGAAGGCAAGATCAAACACACTTTGAACATATAGTCATGTCTGATCTTGTCTTCACTTTACAAAGTTGAACTTTCCTACTTCATAGGTTCTGCTTAGCTCCATGCCTGGTTTTACAAATTGCGTAATCTTTGTAAATAATGTTGTAAATAACCAAGATGTTGTCAGTTTTGGCGTGAAGATTGTAAACGCACTTGTGAATGTTTTCCAAGTAAACTTTTTAAATTTTCAAAATGTGTGGCTTCCTTATTTAAATAAAACAATGCATTATGTATGTAAAATGTAAAGGATATGGGGGGCAATGGGTGTTATTTACTAAAGGCAAATCCACTTTGCACTGCAATTTCCTTTCCCAGGGAACTTTTTCAATGCACTTGTAGAGCATAGCGGATTTGACTTATGTAAATGACACCCACAGTGCTTTGTACGAAAACACGGAGCACAGCATTTTGGAGAATACACACATGTCACACCTGGTGCTGAAAAGGAGTATTTTGGGTGTCAGTTATGCAGGACAAACCTTCTCTAGACCAAAGATTAGGTAGCAAACACACATGAGAAAAAACTTTTTGGGAAGAAGAGACTGTTACCTCCTTTTGCCCAGAAAGTGCATTACCACTGTCGAAGGCAAAGGGAAAAAATGTCAAAGTAAAATAAGCTAAAAAGAAGACTGAAATGACAAGAAATCAGAGGTTGGTTAAAATATCAGATTTATTAAAAAATGCCTCTCACACATCGTCAGGCAGAGCAATGGCCCCCCTACCCACAAAGTATTCCATATATTGGTCCCGGACCACGCGGGCATTGAGAGGGGGCAAGCCTGGACGTGCCACTCGAAGGGCTGTGAGGTCCGCATTTGGAGGGCCCTCCACATCTGGGCCAACGGGCACCACATAGTTCCTGTTATGTCTTTTGAGGAAGTTGTGCAATATGCAACAGGCAAGAACTATGTGGTTCAGTTTGTATTCCGCCAAGTTAAATGCCGTCAGGAACAGGCGGAAGCGGCTGGCCAGGATGCCAAAAGCGTTCTCCACCACTCTTCTGGCTCTGGACAGCCTGTAGTTGAAGACCCTCTGGTCCGGGTGAGGGTCCTCATCGGGAACGGCCTCATCACATGGGGAGTCAGCGCAAACGCTTCATCTGCGACAAAGACGAAGGGGAGTCCTTCGGCATTCTCCTCTGGAGGTGGCAAGCACAGACTGCCACTTTGGAGACGCCAGTAGAACTCCGTGTGCGTAATGGCCCCACCATCCGATATCCGGCCGTTCATCCCCACGTCCACATACATAAACTCGTATGTTGCCGACACCACCGCCAACATCACTACACTATTAAACCCTTTATAATTATAATAGTAGGACCCCGAGTTGGGCGGTGGGACGATGCGGACGTGTTTCCCATCAATTGCCCCTCCGCAGTTAGGAAAGTCCCAACGGCTGGCAAAGTGGGAGGCCACAGTCTGCCATTCCTGTGGCGTGGAAGGGAACTGTGGAGTGAAACAAGAAAAAAAAATGAGTCACTTTGCACCTAAACATTGCAAGCAGATTAGACAATCAACATCTTGGAACAAGAGCATTGTATAAAATTGGAGGCTGGAAAGTATTTACACAGAAAAGTAGAGGCTCCCCTTCACAGATTACTCACCCCCCCATCAATCCCCCCACTTCTGATGGGACATTGGCAATAACTATGGTTTTGGGGGGGGGGGTGGTGGACAGGTAACCCTCTGCACTTCATTGATTGGCAAATGGCTCAATAATGTGGCCTAGTTTGGCCAGACCCTCTGTACTTAACACTATTGGCAGGCCACAGGAAAGATCAAATAACATTTCCCCCCCCCCCCAAAAAAGGCAGGCACAGTGTGACATTATTAAATTACCAAGCAAGCTAATAGGAGGGAAAGAAGACAAAAAAATAGGAAATGGAATGTATGGAGGCAGTCCCTTGCACTACATGCTTTGCTGAATTCATCCCTAAAGATGCGCACTATAAAGAGGTAGGTATATAGTGTGTATGGACCTTGGGAAAGCCAGCAGATAAAGGATTGGTACCATCTGACAGAGCAGTTGGGGGAGGGGGTTCCTAATGAGTTTGCCCCCCCCCACCAAAAGAACAAAAAAAGGGGGCTCTACATGAAGTAAACCACACAGCAAACATTTGTGCATATTTTAGGGGGTGTTTTGGGGCAAACAATACTATGCAGCAGACAAAAGACATTGCTTAAGTGAGTAGGCCATAGGTGTCTATTGGGGCAGAAGAGCATGCTGGTGAGGTAAGTGAAGGGAAAAATGCACGAAGGAGAAAAGGGGCACAGCATATTAGAACATATTGCAATCATGGTAATTAGGGAAGGAGGTCAAAAATACAAGTCATTAGCAAACAGAGCATACATAGAAGGGAATAGTAAAGTAGAAATGTTACCTTAATATAGTCCTCCTGCAGGACCTGAATGATGGCAGGACAGGTCTCTGGAATAATGATTCCCAGGGCCTGGGGAGAGATACCTGAAGAGAACTTCAAATCCTGAAGACTTCTCCCTGTCGCCAAGTACCTCAACGTGGCAACAAGCCTCTGCTCCGGAGTAATGGCTTGTCTCATGCAGGTATCCTGCCGGCTGATAAAGGGGGTCAGCAAAGCCAAAAGACGGTGAAAATCGGGGTCCGTCATCCTGAGAAAGTTCCTGAAATCATCAGGATTATTCTCCCGGATCTCACGAAGCAAAGGCATGTGCGAGAACTGGTCACGCTGAAGCAACCAATTCTTGGTCCACATACTCCTCATCACTCTGTTCATGGACGGGTCTTGGGTCAAAGCTAAAAGCCCGACACCAATTCCGCGTACAGCACGAACTCGGCGACGAGTACGCACGGGAAACATCGCTCAGAAGGTCACAAAAGGTCGGCTGGTCAGAACGGACAAACAGAAAGCACCGATAAACAGCAAGGCCTGAAAGAACGAAGTGAATACCAGCAACGAGCAGACAATAAGCAGTGCAAATCAAAGCGTCCTATATCAAGATATAGGCCGCAATGACCAACAAATGCGAACTGACTACACGCACTAATAAACAGATACGCACGACAAGCACAAACTGAAGAGCAGTAACGATCTGAGTCAGAAAACTGAGAAGCGCGAATCTTAAGTCACCAAACTTCCACTAACTCTCGATAAACACGGGATCAGCAGAAGGAGCCCAACGGGTGCCTGACGTGGTGCTGAACTTCCCTTTTGTAATCTCGTGGACGACGACTTACGTCACGACGTTCTTCCGGACCGGATATTCCGACAACGTAGTCCGACCGTGTGTACGCAACGACAACATCGGACAAAGTACGTCGGACAAAGTCCGACCGACCTTGTCCGCGGATTGTCCGAGCGTGTGTATGGGGCTTAAGAATTGGTAAGCTGCAATACATTAAATGTTTGCTTTTGGGTTTAATACTGCTTTAAGTTTACTCTGTAATAAAATGGGACTAAGACTGGACAGGCAATATATAGATATATACGGTAGAGTTATATATATATATAATTATGTGATATATTTCTGGTTGAAATTGATGGAGGCCCTAAAGTCTTGAAACTACTACATTCAGTATAAATGTTTTGTATTACTGTCTATGTAGCAAACTCTAACCTTAATTATATTAAGCAATTCATGTCGATCAATGCAACCGTTCCCATCCACATCATAGAGCTTGAAATACCAACGAAGTTTCTGCTCAATCTTCCCTCGAAGAACAAGGCTGAGTGCTGCTACATACTCCATGAAGTCTATGTAGCCATCCTGAAGAAAAAAAGAACATTATTGTTTCAAATACCGTATAGTAAAATAGAACATTAGAATCCTTGATCTTTATGTGATAAAGAAGCAAGAAAAGTTGAGTTTTATTAATATAGGTGCTAAACATTTTATGTTGTGAGTGGTGACTTCAAATCGTAGCTTTCTTATTTCAGCATTAAGAAAAATGCTTCTGGTACTCATTAATGTGTTTGCTTTTAATATACTGATCTGTTGTAGGCCCTTTTTTGATGTGCACTGTTTGTTACCTTTTTTCTTTCTTAATTAAAAAAATAAAAATAAAATAAAAAAAATGTAATTGCCAAATATATATTTTTCAACAATCAGGGAACAGCTAGATCTTTTTATGTGGGATACAATTTTTAGGTATTAAGGTATTTAAATTATTATGAGTTCTTAGGTTTTCTTAAGAACAAACTAAATCATTTTATAAAACTCATACCTATTATTAATTTGGAAAAATAACTGTAAGCGTTTGAAGCTACACCCCAGTCAAAATGAAAAGGGAGAACTGCCTACCTTTCCAGGGATTCTGTCCAAGCCACCATGGGTCCAAAAGGGCATTGTTGCTAGTATTCTAGTGTTGTGTGAACACCACAATGGGGTGGATTTACTAAAAGCAAATAGACTGTGCACTTTGCAAGTGCGGTTGCACCAATTTTCCCCAGAGCCTATTAAATGTGGCAAAGCTTGGCTAATTTCCATCATCCAATCATGTGCAAACAAAACTTTTTTTTTTTACCTTGCACCTGACTGGGTATTCTTTATAAAATAAAGCTTTACCACCATACATTTACTAAAGAAAAGTGCTTTTGCAAAGTGCGCAGTCAATTTGCCTTTAGTAAATCAACCCTATTGCTTCTCCATTCAATGTCTTGCACTACTATAGTCTTCATTCTCTGTAAATCCTCCAAGTTAAGTAAAGGTGCCAATTACACTAATGCCCTGTACACGCGACCGGTTTTGCCGTCGTAATAAACTCTGAAGGTTTTTTCGACGGAATTCCGCTCAAGCTGTCTTGCATACACATGGTCACACCAAATTCCGACCGTCCAGAACGTGGTGGCGTACAACACGCAGGACGGGACTAGAAAACGGAAGTTCAATAGCCAGTAGCCAATAGCTTCCGTCTCGTACTTGCTTCAGAGCAATACATGATTTTTGGTGTGTCGGAAAAGCATAAAGATGAGTGTTTTTTCCGCTCTAAATTTTTTCAGTTTAGAATTTAGAACATGTTCTCTATCTAAGCCCATCTGAATTTTCAACGGAAAAAGTCAGATGGGACATACACACGGTCGGAATATCAGATGAAAAGCTCCCATCAGACTTTTTTCTGTGGGAAATGTCTGACCATGTGTACACGGCATTATACTTTACTCTGCCGACCAGCAGTCTTCCTCTGGCCTCAGTGTGCTTATCAGAATTATTTTAATCGCATGTTTGTGAATACCCTGTACAAGAATACACCACATCCACATTAGCTGACATCACGCTGAATATTGCCAAACAACATACAATATATAAAACACCTATACCAAAATATTTGCATATTTAATATACTGTAATGCAACAAAGAAATTGTGAAAAGTCATACAGACACATACTCAGGAAAAGTCTTACAGACGCACAATGAAAATTGTGTGTCACAAATTAATATATGGTTGTACTGGAAATAACCATCTCCAATTTGTGCCATATAATAGTTTTAGGTCAGCTGGCTCGTTGTGATGAGGAATAGGTTCTATCTCTTTATCTTGGAACTAGTGTGCTACCCATGGCTTGGGGTTTCTTTCATGAGAGCCTTCTCACACCAATCAAACCTGCCCTGGAAGTCTAAATCGCATTAGTGGCTTTTGATAAACAACGTAGCTCTTAGCTCAGTTTTACAAATGATATTGTAGTACATCAGGTCCTATTTGATACCAATATTTACAGAATTTATGAATTTCTCAATGTAGTGAATTTTTGGCCTAGAACTAAAAGGCAGTTAGAAAAGCCAGTGAATCCGGAACCACAGTCCACACAGTTGTCATGTCCTGCCTGTCACAAAAACACTGAAGCAAACAACTCTCGGGATAAGAAATATTTACAGAGAAAATGGAAAGGAGTCTACGGGTGATACTGGGATAAAATAGCAATCAGGAAAAGTTTACTAACCATTACAGTGGCCAGCCAGCAGAATCTGAGATGAGGTACAGTGCCTTGAAGTAATAATTAGTGCTGTGCTTCATATAGTTTATGTTGTAACTGATGTTATATTTTGTTATTATTATTATGTTATATATTATTTATAATGTACAGTGCCTTGACAAAGTATTCATACCCCTTGACATTTTCCACATTTTGTCATGTTACAACCAAAAATGTAAATGTAATTTTATTGGGATTTTATGTGATAGACCAACACAAAGTGGCGCATTATTATGAAGTAGAAGGTAAATGATTTTCATTTTTTTTTACAAGTAAATATCTGACAAATGTAGAGTGCATTTGTATTCAGCCCCCTTTACCCTGATACCCCTAACTAAAATCTAGTGGAACCAATTGCCTTCAGGAGTCACCTAATTAGTAAATAGAGTCCACCTACATGTAATTTAATCTCAGTATAAATACAGCTTTTCTGTGAAGCCCTCATAGATTTGTTAGAGAACCTTAGTGAACAAACAGCATCAGAAAGGCCAAAGAACACACTAGACAAGTCAGGGATAAAGTTGTAGAGAAGTTTAAAGCAGGATTAGGTTATAAAAAAATGTCCCAAGCTTTGAATATCTCACGGAGCACTATTCAATCCATCATCCGAAAATGGAAAGAGTATGACACAACTGCATACCTACCAAGACATGGCAGTCCACGTAAACTGACAGGCCGGGCAAGGAGAGCATTAGAGCATCAGAGAAGCAGCCAAGAGGCCTATGGTAACTCTGGAGGAGCTGCAGAATTCCACAGCTCAGGTGGGAGAATCTGTTCACGGGACAACTATTAGTCGTGTGCTCCACAAATCTGGCCTTTATGGAAGAGTGGCAAGAAGAAAGCCATTGTTGAAAGAAAGTCACAAGTAGTCCAGTTTGCAGTTTGTGAGAAGCCATGCGGGGACACCGCAAACATGTGGAAGAAGGTGCTCTGGTCAGATGAGACCAAAATTTTACTTTTTGGCCTAAAAGCAAAATGCTATGTGTGGCTAAAAACACTGCACGTCACCCTGAACACACCATCTCCACCGTTAAACATGGTGGTGGCAGCATCAGGTTGTGCTTCATTGGTTCCACTAGATTTTAGTTAGGGGTATCAGGGTAAAGGGGGCTGAATACAAATGCACGCCACACTTTTCAGATATTTATTTGTAAAAACAATTGAAAACCATTCATCATTTACCCTCCACTTCAGAATTATGTGCCATGTTGTGTTGGTCTATCACATAAAATCCCAACAAAATAAATTGATGTTTTTGGTTGTAACATGACAAAATGTGGAAAATTTCAATGGGTATGAATACTTTTTCAAGGCACTGTAAATGCCTGCTCTCACCAAAAGCAGCTGGACCAGGTGACCATCATCTCGTGTCTTTAGGAAGCCATGGTTAGCACTTGGATCGGCAATTTAAAAATATGATGGAAACCATTAACAATGAGATATTCATATTGGTTCCTCCACCATAGTTGTTATGATTAAGTTTGGGTAATCGAAAATATTCCACAGAGCTTACGGATGACTATTGTTCCCTTCACGTTAGTCTCTACTCTACAGAAGCTTACACTGTAACGCCCCTTCTCCACTCAAATACACTACTATATTGTCCACCTATACAGCTCCGACATACTCCGCAGTGCAGTACAGAAAACACAGAAGAAGGATTTACAATATTCTCTGATTCAGAGAAGTTTACATTCCTTACAGTAGTCACTATTCTTATCTTGTTTTCTACTCTAGTTTAACCTGCCTCTATTTTCTTATATAACAAAGTACATATATATATATATATATATATATCTCTATTTTATTATATAATAAATATACATATATATCTATATCTCTCTCTTTATATATATATATATATATATCTCATATATCTCTCTCTCTATCTTTATATATATATATATATATATATCTATATCTATATCTATATATATCCATATTATATTGCATTTTAAATTCATTAATAATTATAACTTAAGTACTGCAGCAGCTGATTTGTATGTTTGGACTGTTAACAGTGTTTGCACACAGACATCTCTTCTCTGTGCCCTGGTTCACATTGATGCTACTTTGAAATTGCGCTACTTCACTTGAAGTAGCACGATTTCAAAGTAGCAAGGTCAGCGCGATTTCAGGTACTACTTGATAGACATCTGTGTGACTTCGTGCACAGATGTCTATTGAAGTAGTGCAGGAACTACTTTTGCAAATTGGTGCGGCGCCGCAAAATCGTTGTCGCACTGATTGGAACAGTGCCATTGCCTCAAATAGGTTGCGACTTGTCATGCAATTTGATCTCTCAAATCGCATGACAAATCACTCCAATGTGAACCTAGGCTTAAGGAAAGATGAAAGATATCTAGCCAGCAACTCAAGAAAATAGGGCATTTCTCTTAACTGGGCATGACGCATGTGATATTCATTAGACTCTATTTACACAGTTTTTGTTGCTGTGTAAATATCAGTGATCTTTAAGTGTTGACAGATTATTAAAGAATTTACAAACCAGATAATCCAATTTAGGCACCAATAGACACTTTAAGAAGCCGATGGATGAGTGTCACAAAAAACAACAGATAAGGTTTTAAAATATTAGGCACCAGTTTAGATGCACATTGGTAATCTGGCTTTTGGATTTTGTTCATGTCTGATTATGTGAGCCATTCTCTTTTTATTGGATTCATATGAATTGTTTAGAAGTAAAGACAGCTATATATGAACATTCAAAATGGACATTTTTTTGAACGATGTCTATAAATTAAATCTTTATCTACATACATTACATTTGTTTAGAAACTAACAACTTTTGTCTTACTGATATCTGTGAATATGCAAAAATGCATGTGCATCTCACCTTATTCATATCAAATGTCCGAAACATTTGTTCTATGTAGCTGTTGGCATCACCACTTAGTCCTCGCAAACCAAAGAATTGCTTGAATTCGTGCAGAGTGAGCTGACCAGATGGACATTCCGTCATAAACTTCTTGTACCAGTGGTGAATCTCCACTGCTTGCAGGTCATCCACTGTGCTGCTGCTGGTACTTCCCATTGTTGGTTAGCTTTTAGTGCTCTCCCAAAAAAATGAGTTTAACCCAAAACTCTGTCTTCTTCACTTCTGCCAAAGAAATTCTAGAAGACTGCAAGATAAGAAGGTAATCTTGGCACAACTCTTTGTCAAAGTTTGTGAAGATAATGCACTTGCAAAAGGGTTTCTTTATATCAATTCTTTGATATCTATGTACCTTACTTCTGTGAATTATTCTCCCTTCTTATAGGTAAAATGTGACCGTTCCTGGGTGTTCTGTATTCTGGGGTCTCTCCGTTTACAGGCAGTCCCCTCAGCACAGTTCCCCTCTAACAAGTCCTACTGTTGCATTGTGTCAATGCTTTTAAAGTGACCCTTGCACCTCTTGGCAGTCAGAGGGTGTGTAATCCTGTTTGATGCCAACTAAAGAATATCCTGAGCCTGTACATCTCAAGGTTAATCTTAGACTTGAGAGATTATGGTTCTCATATCAGAGCCCCTCATGTGCCGAGTCTCATGGTATATCGTGATAAAAACAATGAGCCATGGCTGTGTCTATAGCATTCTACATATACTGACAACATTAAATCAAAGCTTTTTATTATGCCACATTATAATAACAAATACCTTGGTGTAATACAAACCCCTAAGGATACTCAAACATATCTATGAAACAAATCTATACAATTCAATATGTAATAAATATAAAATATAGCTTTTTTCAAGGCTATACATTATATTGTTCATATAGGTTAAAAGCCCATTTTACAGAATAGCGTTGAACATGTACAGCTAGGAAAAAACGTACATTGAGAAAAACTTGTACTAAATCTACTTAAATGTTTAACGTAGTAACCATTGTCATTATGGCATCTACTTTGAGGGGCTATGTCAACCAAAACAAAGGTAAATTATGTAAAGATGAAACAATATAAGAATTGATAATAATCTATAATAGAATAATAATAATAATATATAATAATTATTTTGTTGTTTTGAAAGGGGATGGAAGAATTAGAAATATTGGTTTTAATTGCTGTTATGGAGGTTCATTCTGTATTTCTTGTCTTGACCATGCCCATGCTCCATCTGACTTTTGCTGGCCGAATTTCCCCCAGCAAAAGATTGAGAGCATGTTCTCAATTTTTCCGGCGGAAAAAGTTCAGATCGGAAATTTCGATCGCCTGTAGCAATTCCGACGCGTAAAATTCCTACGCATGCTCGGAAACAATTCGACACATGCTCGGAATCATTGAACTTAATTTAATCGGCTTGTCGTAGTGTTGTGCATCACCACGTTCTTGACGGTAGAAAGTTCAGCGAACCTTTGTGTGACGTGTGTATGCAAGCCAAGCTTGAGCGGAATTCCGTCGCAAAAACCATCCAAGATTTTTCTGACGGAAAATCCGCTCGTGTGTACGCGGCATTAAGGTATGCGTATTGCCATTTTAAGAAAATGTTCTGGCATTCCTGCTTTATTTGCCGGTTCACACCAGAAACCTGCACTTCATGCATATTTCCCGCACCGCATTCCAAATGTACTGGGTGTGCGATCTGCTTCAGGTGTCAATTGATTCCTAATGACACCCCAATCGCAGCAGTACCATGCAATCTGGTTGCAGTAAGTTTTTAAAAGTAGGGCACGAATTATTTTGGTGAGATTTCAGCCCATTCAAATTAATGGACTGAAAATCGTATTGCACTGAATCACACAGGAATTGTACAGGAACATGCTGCTAGTCTGAACCGGTGTTCTGACGAGATTTTCCCGCAATCGTAAAGTGCAGCGCATGCGCAGAATGGAAGGGCACTCCAGCTGATTTGCCGATCAGCTGGAATGACGTCACCATAGCGCATGCGCACATCGTAGAATGTGTTTTTCTACGGGAGATACCATTTCACGGGCACGATTGAAAGCTATGCAAAGAGCGGAGGGACACCGAAGATGTCAGATTGTGCCTCACTGTAAACCCACGGCGCAACAGCGAGGCACAATATGACAAATACGGTGTCCAGCTGCTGTTTGCATAGCATTAAATTGTTCCTGAGAAATGGTATCTCCCATCAAAAAGAGGCTCCTACAATGTGCGCATGCGCTATGGTGACGTGACTCCAGCTGATTTGAAAATCAGCTGGAGTGCCGTTCCGTCCTGAGCATGTGCGGTCACTTTTTGATGGCGGGCATCAATGTGCCTGGTTTGGATTGGGACCCAACGCTGTTTTTTTTCAGAATTTTTCATTGCCGGCATTCTTTTGTTTACATTTCAGCTCTCAGAGGGGAAGCTGATGAGTCATCGGCTGTTAAGAACACAGTGGCCGGCTTCCCGACTCGCTCCTTAACAACCAGCTATTCTTCAGGGCTGATTCACACCACATGCAGTCCAGTGCACTTTTTTATGTATCAAAAACGCATGGAAAGTATGTTATATGGTTTCCAATGGCATAGTTCATACCAGTGCAGTCAATTCCAGGGCGTTCCAGTTGCAGAAAACAAAAGTAGAACATGCTGTATTTTTTTCTGGACTGGACTGGACTGGAATGTGGTAAAACAAATCAAAAACACACAGGAATGCACTGGAACACATCAAAAACGCATAAAAAATGCACCGGACCCCAGTACAGTGAAAAAAAAAACAGGTATAAAGAAGAAAAAAAGCATCTGGAGTGCATCTGGACATGCATCAAAAACGCACCAGGATGCGTTAAAAACACGCATGCAAAATGCATCCGTAATGAATTTGCAGTGCTTTTTGTGGTGTGAACCAGCCCTCACACAGAATTTTAATCGGTCGATCATTTTTCGACCGATCCGAATTTGAAATGTTCTGAAAATTTGGAATATGTTAGAAAACTAATATACGAAACAAAATTAAACTAATTTCAATTATATTCATTACCATTTAATTCGGAGATTCTGATACATCCAAATCTCTGAATAACCAAAAAATGTCTTTCCGAATTCACATTCAGACCAAAACTAATTGCACATGTCTAAGGGGCGCTATAGGTCTCAATTAAAGCATTCCACTATTAAAAAAAATCAGAAGAGGCAGGCAAGCTCAAATTCCACCATAGATGCAAAAATTATTTCTGCCAAACTAGGAGAGAATGATGCCCCTAGAGTCTATTTCTAAAAGAGAATGGGTGTGGGTATTCCACTACATTAGCTGGTCTCTTCCATATACAGACATTAAAACTTATACAAGGAGCTTGCTCGCACTGTTTGTGTCCACCATAAACAATATAACAAGTGGGCCGCCAAAAGCATGGTGGAATTGAGCTTGCCTGCCTCTTCTGGGATTTAATGTATTAATGAGAATAAAAAAAAATGTTTTCACACAATATTTTATTGGTAAAGAAAAGTAGGTATACAATGATCTTGAACAGGGTGTCGGAAGCACCATTATCAATTGCAATACATGTTATAACAGTTGTGTTCAGAACAAATAAGCATAAAATAGCTGCAATGAAAATCAAGTTTAATGCCGCGTACACACGGTCGGAATTTCCGATGGAAACAGTCCGATGTGAGCTTTTCATCGGATTTTCCGACCGTGTGTATGCCAATCGGTCTTTTTCTGTCGGAATTTCCGATGGACTTTGGATTGAGAACCTGTTCTTAATTTTTCAGACGGAAAACCTTTCTATCGGATTTTCCGATCGTGTGTATGCAATTCCGACACGCAAAATTCCAACGCATGCTCAGAAACAATTCGACGCATGCTCAGAAGCATTAAACTTCCCTTTTATAGTGCAGTCGAACGTTTTTTAAGGCGTGGTGTTATTGACCGTCGGAATTTGGTGTGACTGTTTGTAGGCAAGACAGTTTGAGCGAAATTCCGTCGGAAACCATCAGAGCTTTTTCCGACGAGAATTCCGTCCGCGTGTACGCGGCATAAGTCGACAAAGTGAATAATGATTAAGACATATGGTTTGGTTATGTTATGCCTGCTAAAGTTCAATGCTTACTACAATAAGAATTTATCTGTCTAGTGCTAATTTAGATATGGGTGTGTTTCATGGATATAATTGGGTATCTAAAGGCCCATACACACGATCGGACTTTTTGACAACAAACATGCAAATTACCTGTTTTAAGGCAACATCCGGTGCCTGTCTTTTTGCAAATATCTCCCAAACCATGTAGGTTTAGGAGATATTTCTTGGACCTACAGGTAAGCCTTAATCTAGGCTTACCTGTAGGTCAAAGTGGTTTGTAAAGGTTTACAACCACTTTCAGTGTACAATAGAATTTTCTATTTGTACACTGAAGAGAGAAGCCGATTGGCTGCCCCTCTCCTCTGCACTGAACACAAGGGGAAACAACACTTGTGGCGGCGGCCATTTTTCTGTAGCCTTTGCTGTTTTTAGCCAAAGACATTCACGATTTTTCCAGGACAAAAGCAAAATCCCGGGAAAATAATTGGGACAAGCTTATATCGGGACGAGGATCCCAAAATCGGGATTGTCCCGGGACAATTGGGACTGTTGGCAACTATGCATGCTGGTGTGAACCGGCCCTAACAACAGGACACTGTGCCCGGTGATCTTTGACTTCATCATGGTTGTTCAAGTAGATCTCCATCTCTCTAAGAATACTTACCTCTGCTATAGAGGGATATGCTTTGTTCATATTTCATGTCTAAGGTTTACAACCACTTTAAGATAATAAATAAAAGCTTAGACTTTAGAAGCACTTTAATCCCTGTATTGTCACCTCTATCTAGTGGCCAAAATGCAGTTTAGTTTTCTCATTGAGGTACGGTATTTCAGACTTGAAGTGATTGTAGCCGTATTAGTGCAATTGTGACAGAGGTATTTCAGAAAATGATATGGCATTTTGACCACTAGGTGGAGCAAAACATACAGGCGATAATCTCTTAGAAAAAGTAAAGTACATTTCATCCAATGTGCACAAATCCTTCTGACATTCATACAACAAATGTTTTACAAATAGACCCCTAAGACTGCATTCACACCCCGCATTTTGAATTTCGGGCAGATTTGCCACAATTGTGCCCATGATTTCAAACCGCCGAGGTGTGAATGACAAATCGCAGTACGAACATTTGAGATGCCATTCATTTGAATGGCACCTAAAATAGCGGATATGGTTCTGCCGCGATTGTCGTGCAATAAATCGTGCTGCAATCGCGGCAACCCGCATTGTGTGAAGCTTGTCGCCCAAAAGTAGCTCCTGGACTTTATTTGTGTGACAAGCTATACGCAATGGAGGTTGCGCAATTGCAGCGTGATTTATCGCGTGATGACCGCACCGCGATTTTATGTGCCATTCTAATGAATGGCAACTCAAATGTGCGTTCTGCAATTTGTCTTTCACACCTCGGTGCTTTAAAATGGTGGGCAGAATCGCAGAAAATCTGTTCAATATTGAGTTGGCCCAGCCTTTGCAGCTATAACAGCTTCAACTCTTCTGGGAAGGCTGTCCACAAGGTTTAGGAGTGTGTCTATGGGAATGTTTGACCATTCTTCCAGGAGCACATCTGTGAGGTCAGGCACTGATGTGGACGAGAAGGCCTGGCTCACAGTCTCCACTCCAATTCATCCCAAAGGTGCCATTAAAGTTCATGTGCATGTAAAGGCAGGTGTCCCAATACTTTTGGTAATATTATGTATATCATTCAGGACACTGGGATGATGGTACAGAAAGTGGCTGCAAAGAGGCTGCAGGAAATCAGCACGGAACTGCAACAATAAATAAAAAAGATAGGGAAACATGTTTTATAAAAGTATACATTGTTCATGATACCTGGTGCTTTAGCAAATTAAATGTCACTCAATTATAGTCTACTGTCACACCATGGCGGTATTATATACATCTGATTAGTTTGGGTCTGATATGATTGCTGCTGTAAAAAGTCGTCCTGTCCGGTTCCAGTCTTTATAACACACCTTCTAGTCACAGACCTCATATATCCCCTCTCTATTCCTAGTCTTCTCATTGCATAGCTCCTGCCTTGTATTGCCCTGCTAGGACACACTGTGTCTCTTTGTTATTGGTGCGCTAACAGGTTTTGCTTGCACTGATTGGTCCTCTGTTATGTCCCCTGCTTTCAGATTGGCTTTCTCTACATCCTGAGGCGTGGCTTTTATTTTCTTCCCTCTGATTCGATGACGGAGGTCATCCAGGGGGCGGGAAGGACCTGAAGATGGCGGCGCTATTGGTTGGAAACTTTGCAGGGGGCGTGCTGGCGCTGTAATCCGGAAGTGCTGTGTTGCTGATGTGGCCGGAGGAGGAGCTGCTACCGAGAGGTACGGGAGGAAATCAGAAATTACGGAGAGCCGTGTGAGAGGAAAGGCGGAGGGCCGTGCACGGTGAGCCGGGTGAAGGTAATGCTGTGCAGGGAATGAAGAGTGCTGCATACAATGGGCAGGGTTGTGTGTTTAATGCTGAGCCCCCTGTATGTATAGAACATGTCCTCTGGTCACAGCACTATAATGTATACAGAACCCCCCCCCATCACTGACATCATAATGTATACAGAACCCCCCCATCACTGACATCATAATGTATACAGAACCCCCATCACTGAAATCATAATGTATACAGAACCCCCATTACTGACATCATAATGTATACAGACCCCCCCCATCACTGACAGCATAATGTATACAGAACCCCCCATCACTGACAGCATAATGTATACAGAACCCCCCATCACTGACAGCATAATGTATACAGAACCCCCCATCACTGACAGCATAATGTATACAGAACCCCCCATCACTGACATCATAATGTATACAGAACCCCCATCACTGACATCATAATGTATACAGAACCCCCATTACTGACATCATAATGTATACAGAACCCCCATTACTGACATCATAATGTATACAGAACCCCCCATCACTGACATCATAATGTATACAGAACCCCCATTACTGACATCATAATGTATACAGAACCCCCCATCACTGACATCATAATGTATACAGAACCCCCCATCACTGACAGCATCATGTATACAGAACCCCCATCACTGACAGCACTATAATGTGTACAGAACCCCCATCACTGATAGCATAATGTATACAGAACCCCCATTACTGACATCATAATGTATACAGAACCCCCATCACTGACAGCATCATGTATACAGAACCCCCATCACTGACATCATAATGTATACAGAACCCCCATCACTGACATCATAATGTATACAGAACCCCCCATCACTGACATCATAATGTATACAGAACCCCCCCATCACTGACATCATAATGTATACAGAACCCCCCATCACTGACATCATAATGTATACAGAACCCCCCATCACTGACAGCTTCATGTATTCAGAACCCCCATCACTGACATCATAATGTATACAGAACCCCCATTACTGACAGCACTATAATGTATACAGAACCCCCCATCACTGACATCATAATGTATACAGAACCCCCATTACTGACAGCACTATAATGTATACAGAACCCCCCATCACTGACATCATAATGTATACAGAACCCCCATCACTGACATCATAATGTATACAGAACCCCCATCACTGACATCATAATGTATACAGAACCCCCATCACTGACAGCACTATAATGTATACAGAACCCCCCATCACTGACATCATAATGTATACAGAACCCCCATCACTGACATCATAATGTATACAGAACCCCCATCACTGACAGCACTATAATGTATACAGAACCCCCCATCACTGACATAATGTATACAGAACCCCCATCACTGACATATTGTATACAGAACCCCCCATCACTGACAGCATAATGTATACAGAACCCCCATCACTGACATCATAATGTATACAGAACCCCCATCACTGACAGCACTATAATGTATACAGAACCCCCCATCACTGACATAATGTATACAGAACCCCCATCACTGACATATTGTATACAGAACCCCCCCATCACTGACAGCATAATGTATACAGAACCCCCCATCACTGACATCATAATGTATACAGAACCCCCATCACTGACATCATAATGTATACAGAACCCCCCATCACTGACAGCATAATGTATACAGAACCCCCCATCACTGACAGCATAATGTATACAGAACCCCCCATCACTGACAGCATAATGTATACAGAACCCCCATCACTGACAGCATAATGTATACAGAACCCCCATCACTGACAGCATAATGTATACAGAACCCCCCCCCCCCCCCCCCCCCCCCATCACTGACATCATAATGTATACAGAACTCCCCATCACTGACAGCATAATGTGTACAGAACCCCCCCCCCCCCCCCCCCATCACTGACAGCATAATGTATACAGAACCCCCATCACTGACATCATAATGTGTACAGAACCCCCCCCCCCCCACCCCCCCATCACTGACAGCATAATGTATACAGAACCCCCCCCCCCCATCCCTGACATCATAATGTATACAGAACCCCCCCCCCATCACTGACAGCATAATGTATACAGAACCCCCCCCCCCACCCCATCGCTGACAGCACTATAATGTATACAGAAGCCCCATCACTGACATCACAGAATTATAATGTATACTGAACTCCCATTACTGACATCACAGCACTATAGTGTATACAGAACCCCCATCACTGACAGTAATTACCTAGTAATACAGCCTACCAATCAAGGCATTCTTCTATTTGCATAATTCCTCCAAATGGTAATCTTCCCACTTGCACCAGGGCTCCTAATGCCAGGTACGCACAGGCAAAAAATGGTCAGTTCAGCAGGCATTGCCCCGTGTGTACATCTCCTAAACTAACAGAAGCCAATCTCATGACCATCTTCTGTCAACGAGCAAACCAACAGCCGTTCGGCATCCGATCAGTGGTTTCAGCCAGTGGCTGAGAGCGCTGACCGTTGTCTGTTTTTGCGGGGTAGGGGCAGTCCCCCTGTCAGAACACAATAGCACAGCAGGGGAGATCGCTGTACTAACATTGCTTCTCTGCCTTTTTAACTAAGATCAAGTGTAGTATCTGTTCTTATCAGTGTCCAGTAGGGGTGCTGTGCTGTCGTTCTGGCCTGACCGGAGGCTGGAACGGCTAGCTATAGAGCATTCCTGCTGGTATTATTGGGGGGGGGGGGGGGGGTGCTGAAGGCTAGTACTGGCTGGAACAGAAAGCGGAGCACCAACAGGTAGTGGGGGCATCGGAGTAATTCCCCTGGGAAAACTGTATGGGCCCAGTTCCTCCTGGTTTGAATGGATCTACCTCATCTGGCCATGGGCTGGTAAGGCAGAGAGTCCGCAGTGGTATGGGTGCTCTTATTATTACTTGGGTGTGGGACCCCTTGGTGTGAAAAGGCACATGGTCTCAACACTAAAAACTTTCTTCCTGCACTGCGCTATTTAGGGCTAGGCCTTCTGGCTAAGTCCAGGGCAATTTTTGTTACCAGGCTTCAGGGCCTAGCCAGTGCACATTGCAGGGCCACTTATTTTTTTTATTTCCCCCCCGTTCACGTTTGTCACCTTCACTTTTGTGTGTGGTGTTTTTTTTTTTTTTTTCTCACTGCATTGAGGGTGTGAGTCCTCAGGATTGCCATGAAGTCTAGGGGGAGGATGTGTTTCCCTTAGGTTCCTTCCTCCCCAAAACCTGGGGAGGTCCCTCTTCAGGAGAGCTCCTCAAACCAGTGGTTGGCTTCAGCTGGTCACGGAGAGAGGGGTCCGCCAGGCCTTTTGGCTAGGTGGACCAAGTTGTACCCTTTGTCCCTGTCAGTATACTTGCACCCCAGGGGATCAGGGAGCGGTCCTACCCCTTCGGGGGAGGACAAAAGCACACCCTTAAGTGCACTTTGTAGTGTGTGGTAAAATTTAATAGGAAAACAGAAGGGCTGGCAGGCACACCAGAGATTTCACACAGAGGAAGCAATACAAAGAAAACAGGCTACTTTCTCATACAAGTACACAGTGCAGCAGGCACATACCAGGAATATGAAATATTTGGTTTAGAATGTTTTTAAAAAGTGGTACATATTTGATTAAAACCTATCTGTGTTTTTGAGGTTACATTATCTCAAGTACCCCTTTTTGGGTACCGGTGTGTGTGTGTGTGTGTGTGTGTGTGTATGTATATATATGTGTGTATGTATGTATGTATGTATGTATATGTATATATATATATATATATATATATATATATATATATATATATATATATATATATATATATTTTTTTTTTTTTACCAGCACCCCCTAGTTGTGCAAACATTTTTTCCAAATAATTAGTTTTGTTTTAATAATTGAAAATACTTTTGTTTTCTTTTTATATATCATTCATATAATACTGATGACATATGTATACAGCAGAATACTCCTATGAATCTGTTAAATGTAGCCCCCTGGGCTACACTTGCCACTAGTTTAGAACCCGTGCCCCAGAGCATTGAATCTCAAATTCTGGTCCTGAGGGGACGACTGTCAAGTCCTAGCAGGCCTTGTGTATGAAGTATCTAAAAGAAGCTCATTTTTTGTTTTTCTCCTGGTAATCAGTCGGCTTCTTCATTTCTTTTCTAACTTGGAAATTGGAGAAGCTGATGGCTTAGTTAAAGAAGAATGCAGAGGACACAGTATACGTTTCCCCAATGCACTAGGTTTTCTTGCCACTACTGTTGCACCTCACATTACAACTTGTACTATTTGGTATTTTTCTAGCTTTATCTCCACTACGACGCACCATTAATAGTCATGGGCTGAACACCCCCCAGGTTCAGTTTGCACCAGAGCTCTTGAGCAGAGAAAAAGTTTGGAACCAAACGGCAAACTCTATTAAAATCTATGGGACCCAAACTTGAAAAATCAAAAGTCCCCATTTTGAAGGCTTATATGCAAGTTATTGGCCAAAAAAAGCGTTTGGGGGACATGTATCCATGCAAATTTTTTTTTGTTTTTTAATATAGTGCCTGGGGGGGTCCACTTAGTCTGCCTGTAAAGAAGTGCACCTGTACCGTGTATAGAACCTGCTGCAGCAAAACTGACATATGTAAAGCAAAAAAAAAATGTATTTTAATTAACTTTCACGGCTGCAAACAATTGCTGGCAATACAAAAAATTTTTTTTAAAAGACAGCATTAGGCCCCCCTCCCATGCATACCAGGCCCTTTGGATCTGGAATGGATTTTAAAGGAAAACCTACAACAAGATTTAAAAAAAAAAAAAAAAGTGTGGGGTTCCCTCTCCAATCCATTTTTTTTTTGGGGGGGGGTGAATGATTACCCCATACTCACATGGAGGGACGGATATGGTGGTTAAAGGGGGGGCTTCCAGATTCAGATAAGTCCCCTGCCTGCAGACCCCCACAGACCAGGGTTGTGGGGAAGAGGCCAACATGATGGACAAGGTGCCCCAAAGAAACAAACCCCCCCATATGTTGAGGGCATGTGGCCTGGTATTGTTCAGGAGGTGGGGGTGCTCGCTCGTCGTCGCCCCCCTTTTTTCTGGCCTGCCAGGCTACATGCTCGGATAAGGGTGTGGATTTTGTGGGGGACCCCACGCCATTTTTCCTTTTGGCATGAGGCTCCCCTTGAAATCTATACCAAACCCAAAGGGCCTTGCTGTTTTCTTTTCACATTTTTCTATTGCTGGCAATGTTTTTTTCTTTTTCATTCAGCTTCCTGCGGGGAAGGATCTTGACAGCTGATGACTCATCCGTTGTTAAGGACGCAGCGGCCGGCTTCCCCGCCCAATATTTAACAACTAGCTGTTCACTGTGACCTGATTGGGCAAAGCTTTGCCCAATCAGGGCTTAGAGTGCACTGTGCAGCGTGCAGTGCTCAGTGGGCGAGTACCCCGCAATTTTGGGTGTTCGCTGAATGTGCAATGTTATACTTAGGCTCGGTCCAACCCACTCGCCCAACACTAACCATTAACTAAATCAGCTAGTCAATGGCAAAGCTATTAAATCCACTTTTTCAGAGAATTGCCCTGCAGTTTCTATTTCCTTCACTATTAAGTTAATTGTTTTGATGTACCTGTTTTTTGTACTAGGCTAACAATCTGATTCTTGCTTTTCAGGCCGGATTCTGCTCGGAATGTTCAGTCGTCTGTCTGGCCTTGCTAACACAGTCCTACATGAACTGTCTGGAGATGGTGAAGGATCGGAAATTGTACAGGTGTCGCTGAGTGATGTTTTTATTTATACTCTTGTGGACAAATAAATGCTATTTCAGTCATGCAAAAATTGACTCCCGGCCTATTCACACTTTAGCTTTCCTTTGTGGTGCATTAATGCACAAACATTGACCTGTGTAATGAATGGGCTGCCAAAGCAACAATTGGGTTAAAAATATGGTACATGACCCTTTTATTTAAAAGCAGCACACTACAGCAAATGGTATGGGCATTGTGGGGCACTGCAGTGCGTTGGGCTCTATTGTACAATGCGTTGCAGTGTTAGTTGCAATGAAGAGCAGCACACAGAGCAGGTGATGCATTTATTTTAGTGGCATTGCCACAAAGTGTGATGGGGCCTTCAAACTATAATTTGTGTTTCCCACAGTTTGGCCTTTGGGAAAGTAACTGTTTTAAGTACTGTGGATATCTAGAACATGTACAGTATGTTAACATCCTTTTACCAGGATAATTTAGGTTTGCTCACATCATACCAAGTCATGGCCATTAAAAGCCATACCGTAGCTCTTGTACAGAGAATAAAGGAAAGCACTGCCTTCATCAGCTAGGAGACATGTCTAATGTATGAAGGGCAACAGAGAGACTTTCTGCAGTTTTGCAAAATGAGGTGCCCATTGAAAACATTGGGCATAGAAATGGAGCTTTCCTATTGTGTATGATCCTATAAATGCAGGATGGCTAGTTATGTCCAAAGTCACTTCTAATCTTAGAGTTTTCCAACCCTTCACAATGAACTGACAGCAAAAGAGTTGGATGTAAAAGGTAATTTTATAACCCATCAGTAGTGCTTGCTGCAAAATCATCTTTAAAGCGGAAGTAAACCCATCCATATAACAGTTTCATTTCCAGCATGTGCCGGAAATGTAACACTCCCATTGGTGGTGCTCTCAACCAAACTGTCAAACCATCCAATGGCTGGTGTTATAACTAATGCAGCATCATGGCAGTTGTAGATTAAACAGAGGCAAAGATGGCAGCTTCCTTGGCTGATAACGATAGGGGTTTTTAATTAAACTTTAAGCGCTTTCCATGCTTCTAGGTTTATATAGCAGATGTATGATTACACAGCTCAGACACTTCTTTTTATTGGTCAGTTATATATTAACTTTTATGTTCTGCATTGTTGTTGAAACCAATGGTCATTTATTAAGGCGCCTGAAAAAAAATATACAGATGTTTTCTTCAAGTGACTTTAACCTCCCTAGCGGTAACCCCGAGCCTGGCTCGGGTCCAGCTTTTTCTGCTGGGAGCGGTAACCCCGAGCCAGGCTCGGGCTTGCGTGCAGGATGCAGGGGGGAAGTTACTTACCTTTTCCCCTGGATCCTGCGATGTCTCCCCGCTGTGTGAGCGAGCCGTCCGCTCACTCGATTCACACAGTGCCGGTCTCCGTTCCCTGCGACGTTCCAACGCACGGGAGCGGAGATCGGCGCCAAATTTAAAAAAGTTAAAAAACACAAAACACATACAGTACTGTAATCTTACAGATTACAGTACTGTATACAAAAAATACACATCCCCTTTGTCCCTAGTGGTCTGCCCAGTGCCCTGCATGTCATTTTATATAATAAAAATTTTTTTTTTCTGCCTGGAAACTGGAGATTGTCCATAGCAACCAAAAAGTGTCCCTTTATGTCAAAAGTGGTTTTAGACCAGCTAGAAAACACCGATAAAAAATTAAAATCACAATTTATCATCAAACAATAAATTTAATGACAGCGACTATTCTGCAACTGAGCAAATTTCAGTGTTTTTGATTTGATTACATTATTGAATCATTTTTATATATATTTTTATTATATTATAATTTATTATTTTGTGTTTCAAACTTTATCATACCCGGGATGTCTACTAGACTCTGGTTCGGACAGATTTAAGTGAGTTATTCATAAGAATTGCATGCCTACAATATAAAAACGCCAAATTTCCATGCAAAATAATTGTACCGCTTTCAGCACTAAATTCCAGACAGAATCATACCGCCAGGGAGGTTAAGGCCCACCCCAGGCACCAGACAAAAAAATGATTTTGCAGTGGGGGCTCCCCTGTACTGCAAGTGTTAAATCATTTTGAAGTCTCGGGTGGTGGATTAAGATGTAATCCCGTATTCTTTGTTCTGAATGGCTTCCTCCATGATGTGCAACCAATCCTCTGAAGCCTCTTCTCTATGGCACTCTGGATGGTGGTCGAGCCCACCCACAACCTGGAGTGTCAGAGAGAAGAAGTGAGTGGTTCTAAAGGTAAAAAGTTTTTTCCTTTTTTAATGCATTCCTGTTCTACCACCTTCTGTGCTCCCCCCCCCCCCCCCAAATACTTAAATGTATCGATCCAGCACCCAGCTTCCTTTCAATAGGCATACCACATATATGGAATACAGGTGGGGTTAAAATATTTTAAAATACAGTAAAATTAAAAATATAAATCTGTATATTCCCAGATAATATAGTGCTGTGATTGCACACTCTTCCACTGACCAATCATACAGTGTCTTGAAAAAGTATTGATAACCCTTGAAATTTTCAACATTTTGTCATGTTCCAACCAAAAAGGTAAATGTATTTTATTGGTATTTTTATGTGATAGACCAGCAGAAAGTGGCACATAATTGTGAAGTGGAAGGAAAATTATAAATGTTTTTTTTTTTTACAAATAGATATCTGAAAAGTGTGACGTGCATTTGTATTCAACCCCCTTTACTCTGATACTACTAACTAAAATCTAGGGGAACCAATAGCCTTCAGAAGTCACCTAATTAGTAAATAGAGTCCACCTGTGTGTAATTTAATCTCAGTATAAATGCAGCTGTTCTGTGATGCCCTCAGAGGTTTATTAGAGAACCTTAGAGAAACAAACGGCATCATGAAGGACAAGGAACGCACCAGACAGGTCAGGGATAAAGTTGTGGGGAAGTTTTAAAGCAGGATTCGGTTATAAAGAAATATCCCAATCCTTGAACATCTCACAGGGCACACTGTTCAATCCATCATCCAAAAATGGAAAGAGTATTTCACAACTGCAAACCTACCAAGACATGGCCGTCCACCTAGATTGACAGGCTGGTCAAGGAGAGCATTATTCAGAGAAGCAGCCAAGAGGCCCATGGTGACTCTGGAGGAGCTGCAGAGATCCACAGCTCAGGTGGGAGACTCTGTCCTCAGGACAACTATTATGCCCCGTCCACACAACTTGGATGGTTTTTCCGGAGGAATTCCGCTCAAGCTTGGCTTGCATACACACGGTCACACAAAAGTTCTCTGAACTTTCGTCCGTTAAGAACGAGGTGATGTACAACACTACCACGAGCCGAGAAAATTGAGTTCAATGCTTCCGCACATGCGTCGAATTGTTTCCCAGCATGCGTAGGAATTTTGCGTGTCGGAATTGCTACAGACTATCGGAATTTCCGATCTGAACTTTTTTTCGACCGAAAAATAGAGAAGCTGCTCTCAATCTTTTATTGGCTGGAATTGCCAGCAAAAGTCCGATGGAGCATACACACGGTTGGAATTGACCAAAAGCTCTCATCTGACTTTTGCTGGCAGAATTTCTGATCGTGTGTAGTGTGTGAGTCGTGCACTCCACAAATCTGGTCTTTTATGGAAGAGTGGCAAGTAGAAAGCCATTGTTGAAAGAAAGCCATAAGAAGTCCCATTTGCAATTTGCAAGAAACCATGTGGGGGACACAGCAAACATTGTGGAAGAAGGTGCTCTGGTCAGATGAGACCAAAATTTAACTTTTATGGCCTAAAAGAAAAACGCTATGGGGGTTATTTACTAAAGGAGAATCCACTTTGCACTACAAGTGCACTTGCTGTATATCTGAGGGGGACATGCAAGGAAAAAAAAAAAAAAAAACGCTTTTTTAGCTTGCACATGATTGGATGATAAAATCAGCAGAGCTTCCCCTCATTTCAGATCTACAGCGACTGCACTTCCAAGTGCACTTTCGGTGCACTTGTAGTGCAGAGTGGATTTGCCTTTAGTAAATCAACCCGTATGTGTGGTAAAAAACAAACACTGCACGTCACCCTGAACACACCATCCTCACCGTGAAACATGGTGGTGGCAGCATCATGTTGTGGGCATGCTTTTCTTCTGCAGGGACGGGGAAGCTGGTCAGAGTTGATGGGAAGATAAATTGAGCCAAATACAGGGCAATCTTAGAAGAAAACCTGTTAGTCTGCAAAAGACTTGAGACTAAGGCAGAGGTTAGACCTTCTAGCAGGACAACAACCCCAAACATACAGCCAGATCTACAATGGAATGGTTTAGATCAGGAGTCTCCAAACTTTTCAAACAAAGGGCCACTTTATTGTCCTTCAGACTTTAGGAGGGCCGGATTGTGGCCAGCAGGGGCAGAAAATATCCCAGGCCTGGCATCAGTGAGAACAAATATGGCCTCAGGGTTGGTGGTCAATAGGAGAAGGAGTATTCCCCCTATTAGTAGGAGGAATAGTGTCCCATCATTGGTATCGGTGGAAGATATAGTGCCCCTTTGTTGGTGTCAGTGGGAGGAATAGTGCCTTATATTAGTGGGAGGAATTGTGCTCCAAGGGCCGGATAAAGGCTAGCAAAGGGCCATATCTGGCCCTCGGGCCACAGTTTGGAGACCCCTGGTTTAGATCAAAGCATATTCATGTGTTAGAATGGCATAGTCAAAGTCCAGACCTAAATCCAATTTACAGATGCTCTCCATCCAAACTGACAGAGCTTGAGCTATTTTGCAAAGAAGAATGTGAAAAACTGGTAGATACATACCCAAAAAGACTTGCAGGGAAACTTTTTTTCTACAAAAATAAAAATACATTTTACCATTTTGGTTGGGGGGGGGGGGGCTAAATACAAATGCTTGCCACACTTTTCACATGTTTTTATTTGTTAATAAAGTTGACAGAGCTTGAGCTATTTTGCAAAGAAGAATGTGAAAAACTGGTAGATACATACCCAAAAAGACTTGCAGGGAAACTTTTTTTCTACAAAGTATTGACTGGGGGGGGGGGGGGGGGGGGCTAAATACAAATGCTTGCCACACTTTTCACATTTTTTTATTTGTTAATAAAGTTGAAAATCATTTTCCTTCCACTTCAGTTATGTGCCACTTTGTGTTGGTCTATCAAAATCCCAATAAAATACATTTACCATTTTGGTTGTAACGTGACAAAATGTGGAAAATATCAAGGGGTATGAATACTTTTTCAACTGAATGTTGCTGCACTATACATTTTGGCATATATTTTTTTTTCACCTTGTTACGTGAACAGATTACCCTTTTGCTGATAAGTATTAAAAGCAAAACAACACCAAAGATATTAAAGCGGTAGTAAAGCCTCTGAACTTTTTTTTTTTTTTTTTTTTTAAAACACCTGTAAAGGAAAAGGCATAATGAGCTAGTATGCACGGCATACTAGCTCATTATGAAATACTTACCTTAGAACGAAGCGTCGGTAACTCACCTGGTCCACGCCGAGGTCGCCGACATGTTGCCTTGGCGTGTCTTCTGGGTATCGCGACTCCAGCGCTGTGAGTGGCTGGAGCCGCGATGTCGTCACTCCCGCGCATGCGCACGGGAGACTTCTTCCCGGCAGGGTTCGGATTCTGCCGGCCTTTCGGCCGAGAATCCCCCGTGTGCATGCACCGCTGCAGTCAGCGGCGCATTGCACGGGGAATATCTCCTAAACCATACAGGTTTAGGAGATATTTTTTTTTTTACCTACAGGTAAGCCTTATTATAGGCTTACCTGTAGGTAAAAGTTATATTTTTGAGTTTACAACCACTTTAAGTAGGACTGGTAGCCTGAAAGGTCAGTCAGTGGACTAAAGCCACTGGATTGCTGTCCTCTGTGTACGCCCACATGCACATGGAGCTTAGAAAATGGCACTTATACAGGGTGTTTAGCATTTTTTATTTATTTATTTATTTTTGCATGTAAAAGCACCTCTATGTAAGCCTATAGGCGTTTGCAGGAATATTATAAATGATATATTCTGACCAGTGAAATGCATTTACGATCAAATGTCATGCGTGCATACTTATTGTAAGGGGCGTTTTATTCTGCCAAATTTAGAGAAAATGTATGCTTATTTTATTAAGCTTGTGTGCATGAGGCATAAATGTAATGCTGAGGTTTTACAAACACTTTTGGGATTCAGATGGCTCCCACATTACAGCTGACTTACTGTACTACAGTACTGGTGCAATCTAAGAGTTCCTTGATATTGTTTTTACTGTTAAAATTATTGAGCGACATGGTATCAAGTGAAGTAGACAGGAGCAGGCAGTGTACACATTACCACAAGCTACCATAAAAAGAAAATGGATATCCAAGAATAGAGATCCTATACATAGAAAATGTCAATAATTGACTAAATTTAGTGACCGCTTTTATGACTCAGTATTATATACATCAACAACTGATTACGCCTCGTTCCTAAGAATATGTATTACTGTGTGACAACTGAAGTTGAATATTTATGGTTTATGCCTGTGTGTGTGTGTGTATATATATATATATATATATATATATATATATATATATATATATATATATATATATATATATATATATATATATATATATATATATATATATATATATAAATATTAAATTTTTTTTTTTTTTTTTTTTATTAATGTATGTTGTGCTTGAACTTTTTCTTCTGCACATTAGAGATGGCTGAACCATTCACATCTGTCCCTGTCTCACAAGCTCACAGCTTGCTTTTATAGTTGTATGTCTGCTTTTATGTAGACCTCTTTCGATTACACGTCATTGATACAATTTCATTTCCCAACATCTAAAAAAGAAAACAATAGGAATAATGAGCTGTGTTGTCTGGAAATGCCCTGATTGTCTCAGTGACAGAAGTCTACGTTTTACATTTTACAGGACCCAGTGGCAGAATCGGGTACAGTGGAGAAAATGTCAGAGGACCA
Organism: Lithobates sylvaticus; assembly: GCA_028564925.1. Taxonomy (NCBI): domain Eukaryota; kingdom Metazoa; phylum Chordata; class Amphibia; order Anura; family Ranidae; genus Lithobates; species Lithobates sylvaticus. The sequence goes on from CM053029.1 coordinate 491,018,130, forward strand.
GATGGAAACAATGGCTCACTATGAGCAATTGGTGATTCAGCTGAAGGAGCTCATCCAGCAAAAGGATGCAGAGATCCAGCAAAAGGACACTGACCTTCAGCAGAAGGAAACGCAGCTTAAGGTACAAGGGTTTGCTTAACTGATCAATAGACTTAAAGGAATATATAGTTACTTAAAGCAATATTTCTCAACCTTTTTAGAATTGAGTAGAATCCAAGGGCACACCAATCTGAGAGCTTGTTTACACCGGGAGGTGTGTCCGAGCACACTCGCTTTTTTGTGTGTTCCTGCACCTCAAGGTTTTTTTTTATTTATTTTTTTTTTTTTTTTTTATTTATTTTTTTTTTTTTTTGTGCTGAAATTCGTGTGAAAGTTGACAGCAGTACCATGCAGTTTTTTATTTTTTATTTTTATTTTTTTATGCATACTAAAGCTAATTGTAAATGTTGTCTCACTACTGAAAGTTCCTGTCTGTAAATATAATTCAGACTTTTTCAGCAAGGCAATGCTATGAGTAGTACCCCATAGCACCCAATCAGTAGTCAACATCTAAGGAAGCGATCTGTTGGACATCTGATTGGATTCCTTTGGTTTCTGCCCTTTTCACATTACCATCATTGCTCCTTGCTCGACACCAGAGAGCAAGACATAGATGATACATTTAAAAATAATTAACCACTTCAGTGTTGGCCTTCCCAGGCAATTTTCCTGTTTTGAGTGTTGTGATAGTTTCATGACAATTACTCCATCATCAAAAACAAAAAAAAAAATTAATTCATAAAAACAAATGCCAAAAAGAAGAAAAGACACCCCAGTTTTTTGCAGCAATTGTTTGCATGGTGGTATTGAGGGGGTTGATACATGGAGCTTGGTAATGGTACTCTAGACACATTAAAAGTACAGGTAAAACACAAAGGGAGGACGAAGTGAAGGAGTTAATGTAAAGGATCACATACAGTAGGAGGATGAAGATGACAGAGTTAATGGAGAAAGGGGTTATTGTACAGGTCACATCGGGGGTTTATTTACTAAAGCTGGAGAGTGCAAAGACTCACTTCTGCAGCCATTGGCTCCCGCTGTTGTCCATGAAATCCAATGATGCGGGGAGCGGGGCCAAGTCCTGCTTTCTGTGTGAATACATGCAAAAGCAGGACTCAGGAGCGCGCCCGCAGGGGTGTCCACCAAGAAGAGCGCATCTCCAAACTGGACACCCGATGCGGGGAGGAGCTACCAGCGGACCCCAGAAGAAGTAGATCGGGGCCGCTCTGTGCAAAACGAACTGCACAGTGGAGGTAAGTATGACATTTTGTGTTATTTAAAAAAAAAAAATAAAATACGAGGGTTTACAACCCCTTTAACCGCCTCTTGCCCGCCCACCATCATATGACGTGACAGACTTTGAGCAGGGATATCTGAATAATTCCTGTAGCTACAGACATCATTCAGATATTGCCGTTTTCAGCTGGCGATTCCCTACACCATAAGAACGATCATAGCGGCTGTTCCGCCGCTTGATCGTTCTTACGGGAGGCCGCCCTCCGGTGTTTCTACCGACTCACCGATACGACACGGGATCCGCCGGCCCCCGGATGTTGATCATCTGATCTGCCTGAGTCTCTATGATCGTCGGAGGCCGGGCGCGATGCTATGATGTCCCCCTCAGCCTCTGCATTAAAAGTGCCCCTGTCGCCCTGTGCTCACATGCAGAAGCGAACGTATACGTAAGACCTGCCCACATATGAAAATGGTGTTCAAACCGCACATGTGAGATATCAACGCAAACGTTGGAGCGAGAGAAATAATTTTGTCCCTAGACCTCCTATGTAACTCAAAACATGTAACCACTAAAAAAAATTTCAAGCGTCGCATATGGGGATTTTTAAGTACCGAACTTTGGCGCCATTCCACGAGCGTGTGCAATTTTGAAGCGTGACATTTTGGGTATCTATTTACTCGGCGTAACTTCATCTTTCACAATATGCAAAAACATTGGGCTAACTTTACAGTTATTTTTTTTTTTTTAAAGCACAAAACTGTTACTTTCCCAAATAAAATGCATTCGAAAAATCGTTGCGCAAATACCAAAAAGTTGCAACAACCGCCATTGTTTGGGGGTTCTATGTAATTTTCTAGCAAAAAAAAATATGATTTGTACATGTAGGAGAGAAATGTCAGAATTGGCCTGGGTGGCAAGTTACACAAGTCCATCCAGTTCAACCACAAATAAAAAAAAAAAAAAAAAATATATAATCTCATACAATCCCATATACCCCATTCTATACCCACAGTTGATCCAGAGGAAGGCAAAAAAACCCCAGTAGAGCGTGCTCCAATTTGCTAAAGCAGGGGGGGAAAAAAATTCCTTCCTGATCCCGAGAGGCAATCGGATTTTCCCCGGATCAACTTTACCTATACCAAGTGGTTAAGCTCTGGCAATAAAACTTGGAAGCTGGTTGGTTTTTATGCAGAAGTGAGCGTGATTTTTGCATTCTCCAGCTTTAGTAAATAAACCCCGTAGAGACTCGATGTAGATCACATGTACAGGAGAGGAGGTGAAAGGGTTACAGAATTAAAAAGGTTTCTATTTTTTTTTTTTTTTTTTTTTTTTGGTACGCTATACTGGCATATACTCAAATACAGATATTCATTGTCAAAGGATGGCTTTATGCAGCACCTGGGCTTTCTGGATGGGAGAAGTACACCAGAAATTTTAAGCTGTATGGGCTCAGGCGTCTATGTGCAAGTGGCCTGAAATGTTTATTTGTAAAGCAAAGATTTTATATCTGTTTTTACTGCATATATAATAAAAATTTAACAGTATAAATTAAAAAAAAATAACAATGTTCAATCTGATTTTATTGAAAAAAATACAGGCAAAGGTATACATGCATTACGTACAAGCGTAAAGTTATTATGAATAACATAAGGTAGGAATACTATCATCTCTGAATTACAAAATCAGTCTCAAACGTTTGACTACTAGAGAGATTTGGGTGAATGCAGAAAATCAGGGAGAGATGGGATAGAAAAGGGGATGCGGGGCAACAATATAAGCATCAAACATATCTACGTTCGATAATAAGGCTTTGTAAAGTACACTGAAACACTGTAACTTCTGGGAGAAGAGTATGCTAGAGGGATCACATACTGTCATAGATGAACAATGCTATCCTGCATATTGTGTGAAAAAAGGCCCCTAAAAATTACTTGGACTAAAGCCTTGTACACACGATACGATTGTTGGACAACTGAGCGCCTGATTTCTGTCAAAAGGGCGCTTTTGACAGAAATGCCACAAACACAACATAGTGACGTACTACGAGGAATTTCAGCTCTTGAGCACCACCCTTTGGGCCCCTTCTGCTAATTTTGTGTTTGGTGAGCATTGATTCCGAGCATGCACGTTTGTACTTTCGACTTTTGTGTGACGGATTTGTGTACTGATCATCCGAAAATCTAACGTGGAGCTGTTTGACAAAAATGTACTAGCCTGTCATCCAACATATGTTGGCCGAAATTTGGAAAACAATTGTTTGAAAGGACTAACGGTAAGAACTTCGGACAACAGCCTGTCAAACGACAATCCCCTTCTGATTTTCGTACTGTGTGTACTAGGCTTACGAAAGAAATAGTAATTAGAAGGTGGATAAAGGAAAAGTAGTGATAGGAAGGCTGGGTTAGGGTACACTCCAACATGGCTATGAGTAGATGGTATTCTGGGTCACTTTCAGCCCAAGACACAAATTCTGATGAGTAACAGAACATGGACAATGCAGTCCATGTGAGAGAGAACTGATCCTCCTTTCCAGTCACCCAGTCCACCAGGGAAGGCATGGACGTCAATCTCCAGAAGCGGGGGATAACTGCCAAGGCCAGGAAGTGTCGCAAAATGTCTTTCTTTACAGATTTGAAGGGTCCAGGGAGTATAGATAAGTTTACTCCGGGTGAGGGTTAGATGGAGGTTGCCTCCAGCTTGCAGTATAATTCAAACATTCTTTGCCAATCTCTTTACAGGGGGCAATGCCACCAGATATGGAGCAGAGTTCCTTTTTGAAGGCACAACATTGCCAGCAAGTGTTCGGTAATGATGGATTAAAATGGTGAATAGTCGATGGGCATCTGTACCATCTGGTCACCAGTTTTTTTTTTTTTTTTTTCTCAGTCAGAGAGAGAGAGAGATAGTATGACTAAGTTCTGATTCCCAGACTTGCGTATAGGGTGGGAGGTCAGGAGAACGAGCGTCAACAATAAATAATAAAGTTGGGGAAACCACATGAGTGGGGGGTCATCCTGTAAGCACATATATTCGAGTCCCATCAGCACAGCAAGGATGTCCAAAAGTAAAGGGATAGCACAAATATAGAACATTACTTGTTGTCTCTGAAGCCACTGTGTTGGGTTTCGGGAGAGTGATGTGGAAGGAGTATCAGTTGTTGTTAGTGACGTATCTGCTCGAAGAACTTAAGCAAGTCTTCTATACCCTGCCATTTCCTAGGGCCCGAACCCCGCCACATGTAAAGGCAGCATAGGCCCCAAAGGTTTACATAGACCAAGTTTTGGATGTCGGGTGCTCCCATATTTGAATTGTCTGATAAGTAAGGTCACTAGAAATAGACAGGCCCTTACACTAAAACAAATTAAACCAAAAAACAGTATAGTGTTATTTTTGATTTGCAGTACTTTACATTCACCACTATGCCAGCCATTTCATTAAGCATCCAATCTAGACAAATCATAGCTGTGAAAATACAACATACTCTGTTTGCACAAGCTTTTGAGCAGCTTTGTTTTTCTTCACACTTTGCAGTTTTTTCCATCATATCCTTTTGCATTGTTTGCGTATCCTGGAAAGTGTTTTCTGTAATTTTATAACACCGAGCTTACCTTCTTGTTTAAAGTGGTGTTCCTGCTTGGGGAAAAAAAAAATGAAGTCAGCAGCTACAAACTTTTAATATATAGACACTTAACTGTTCAGGGAACCCGCAATGCCGGCACCCCAGCCGATTTTCGGATCATCTGCAGCCCCCGCCATTCGTTGTAGGGGATCCAGCAGTGAAGCATTTCAGCTTCACAGCTGGTTCCCTACTGCGCATGCGCAAAGCCCGCTGCACTTTCTAATTGGCAGGGGGGAAGGAGGAGGGGGGCAGAACTTTGCTGCGGTGCCGTCTCCCGGAAGTGGGGACGGGTACCTGTTAAAAACAGGAGGGAGGAAGCAGATCAGCTGAAGTACACTAAATCTTACCTCAATATTTGTTATATTATTATTTTTATTTTTTTGTATGCGTGCCATTTGCATTGTATTAAAAGTCAAAACAAAAAAATGCCGCACTAATAACTTTTAACTGAACAAATACCTATACTTTTTTAATCTTGCCAAAGCAGAAATATATATATATATATATATATATATATATAGATATATATATATATATATAGATATATATATATATAGATATATAGATATATATATATACACAATAAATAAAAGTGTCATATATTCATATAATAGTCCTAAAACGCAAAAGTCCACACCTTTTTAAAAAAAAAAAAAAAAAAAAAAAATCTAAATTCTATCTTCAGTAAAATTCCCAACATATAGGAAGTAATGTTCACAAGGTGCACACCCAAATAATGAGAAAAGATAATCCGCAACGCTCTCCAAAATCTTCAAAATCCTATTTTTTCTCTATAAAAGACAGACAGCAGATGTAAATGCATTTCAGCCCTGCGGGCCCTGTTCACTCCCAAATAACACTCACCTTCATAAATAGACCCCCTACAACAGGAAATGTCTGTAAGCGCATTTGTCATCAAGGAAGGGAAAGGGGAGCTTTCCACCACTCCTCATCAACTGCATCATTCAATCCTAAAAGGATTCTCATCTACCATTTTCTTCCCAAACCGATAATGGCTTATAAATCACAGTGCTCACTGTTGTCATATAAAATTATTCCATTCACAAAAATATTGTGCTTTATGCAACAAACAAGTGCAATAATCCCAAGGTGCTCTTCACACCGTGCAGTCATCCAGTGTGTTCACTCCACCCCTCAAGTGCATCAAATCTGTTCACCTTTAGCAAATGACTCCAACAGAGCTTCTGAAGTGTAAAAAGATAAGTCCAATAAGTCTAATCCTCCCTGCAACAGGCAACTCCGGGGTTAATCACTCCACTCCTTTGCAAGGAACCGTATTTCATAAATAAAACCTCTTACAACAGAAAAGGTTTATAAGCGTATTTCTCATCAAGGATGGAAAGGGGGTTCCACCACTCCTCATCAACTTGAACATTCATTCTTGGAAAGGATTTTCATTCACCTTTTTTTTTCTTGCCAAAAATGACAATAGCTCAGAGAAGGAAAAAATCTTTGTGCTCACTGTTGTCATATAAAAATATTTCTCAATTCTATTCCACTCGCAAAAATACTGTGCTTCATGCAACAAACAAGTGAAATAATCCAGAGTGTTTCTCAAAGTGCTCTTCAGATCGTGCAGTAATCCAGTGTGTTCACTGCACTCCCAAGTGCGTCAGATCTGCTCACCTTTAGCAAATGACCCCTTAAATTTACAGGAGGTCCAACAGTGCTTCTGAAGTGTAAAAATATGTATAGCTTTCAATGGACCCAATGCTCCCCGCAACAGGCAGCTCAAGGGTTAATCACTCCTTCCTTGCAAGCAACCATACTCAAAGAACAAGAAGAGGGCCCATAGTGTATACTCTTAGACTAATGGCCAAATCCACATTTTAAAACACTCACGTGGTAGTCAGAAGAATCGGCTTGTATCATACAGAAGGAAACTTTACAACCTGTGTCACTCTCCTTGAAAATGGCGGCGGTCCGAGCACCTGCATGCGTGATGATGTCACTTGCATGCCCCCCCCAACATGTTGCATCCAATTGGGGACTTCTTCAGAAGGGTAGGAGAGCCAGTGGCATCATTGCGCTTTAAATGGCCTTGCCCCATAGAGGTTGGATCTCTTTCTTTCTTTCTTTTTCTTTCTTTCCGTTTTATACTGCATGGAATTAGCCAGTTTGAGGGTTGTATTCGCCAGAACAGCACTTGTTTACAATAGTTTCCATGGCTACCTCTGTGGGGGTGAGGCTATTTATTTTTAGTCAACAGAACTAATGTCCCCATTGGAAAATTTCCCCTCTAATCTCCCAAAATACAACACTCAAAGTACAAACGACAATTCAAAGATGCCAAAGTACCTCAAATGACTGTACCCATATACCCTAACCCCAGAATAAAACCCTCAGCGTTGCAATAGATCCACCAAATCGCCTGGAAGGAACCAACATAAATTGGTAAAACTGCTATAACGATAAATCAAGTATTAAAGTTATCGGTTATAAATTCATATAATGGTCTAACAAACCATAGATTATCAGTGCCAGCCACTGTAAAGGAATCATTTTTCATTGATAAAACAAATGTATACAGAGCTGAAAAAGAACACACATGGTATGGAGCAGAATTACACAAACATTTAAGCAAGCAGCCTTGCCATCGTTTAAACAAAACAGGATAAATGTGAACCCTAAAGTTTAGAAAAACCAGGCAGGGTCCAATGAACATTACAAATCAAAAATGGACCATCGATAAAGCCATGCCTAATAAACCTCAATGGCAAGCGTGGTGGTAAAGACTTAAAGCAGCTGTAAAGGCAAAGGTTTTTTATCTTAATGCATTAAGATAAAAAACCTTCTGTGTGCAGCTCCCACCTCAGCCCCCCTAATACTTAACTGAGCCCCATCTCTATCCAGCGATGTACACGCGTGCCTCAGCTGTCCGGGACTCTCCCTCCTGTCAGTCAAAGTCAGTTAGCCAATCAGGAGAGAGAGAGGGGGGGGGGGGAACCGCAGCTCTGTGTCTGAATGGATACACAGAGCTTCGGCTCGGGTGCCCCCATAGAAACGTGCTTGCTGTGGGGGCATTCGACAGGAGAGAGGGGCCAGGAGTGCAGAGGAGGGACCCGAGAATAGGAGCTGCTCTGTGCAAATCCAACTGCACAGAACAGGTAATTATAACCTCTTTTCTTTTTATAGAAAAAAAAACGAGACTTTAGTATCACTTTAACATCAGTATATCATGACCTCCAATTTTTAAAGCGATAATGAACCCCAAAGCAAAAGTGTAATATATTATTGCAGCTTATTAATCCTTAGAAGTGGTGGCTGCATTCGTTTTTTCTATTTCATGCTTTTTCCCTTCTGTTTTTACCTGGTGATCTAGCCAGTAACATACCACCTGTATTAGAAAGTTTGTAACATTTTTATATTACTATTGTTGATTTTGTGCCCACTAAGAGGCCCCTGCCACTCAACAAACCAATTGTGGCTTCATATATTATACGATATGCACAGCATATTTTTATAAAAAAAATTTTTAGGAAATTTTAATCATTACATTTTATTTGAGTTTTACAGTAGTGGTCATTATAATCCAACACCTACGATAATTTAAAAGACTGCATCTATGATTTTATGGGAATGCAGGCATCCCAGGTATCTCAGCTGCTGTGTGTGAATCTAAAAGCCAACTGTCAGCCATTAGATGGAAGTAATCGGGCGGCTGTACACACCCTCCAGAACAGTCATCTCCCCGATCCCAACTATTTGCTGATCTCATCTACTGTGTAAGAACCTGGAAGTGACATGTAAAATGTCACGTCTAGTTTCTGCTGTCACTGTACTCCATTAGCTTCAATGGAGGGACCCCGTCGTGCTAAAATAGTTAAAATGTTGCCTTCCACATGTTAAAAAAGAAAAAAGAAAAGTATACAAAAATGAAGTTATTCCAAAGCACTTAAACTCCCACAGAATCAGAACAGATCGAATGACAGTCAGGTGAAAATGGAGAGGCGGTCTGTTTCCATCCAACAACCCATAGAGGCTGTGTCCACGCGCCACTCTGCATAGCGGAGCGGACACGGACCTGTCACCCGCCTACTCAGCAGGGATTAGCAGAGGGATAACCTTGGCAGATCCACTGGTGGACTTCAGTGTAAAAGGGGCCTTAGGGGTCGCTCAGACGTGCTTTGAAATTTTTAATGCCACGTATGCCCTTTTAACTCACTTATAGCGTCAAGATTTGTTATTGACGGGTTTTGCACACACTTTTGACACTTTTGCGTGGGTAACTTAGAGTCACCATACACTGTACGAAGATTGCTCAGTCACAAATTGTAATGTCATCCTTAGTTGGTAAATCTAGGTAGGTGCTCACATTACATAATCTATCCAACAAGGCAGGCGCTTGCACTACATAGTTATTGGATCCACTGGACATTGATCTGATAGGTTTGTTTTTAAAGCGTTTGTTAACCCCCAAAAAATATGAATTCTGCTCCTTTTAAATCGTTTTATACAGCACAGCGCTTGTGCTGTGTAATTTGGAGCCCTGTATCACCTAAAAAATCTGATTGATCCTGACCGTTTCTCCCCTCCCCTCTGTAAACTGACCACGGTAATAATGGCTGCTGAGCCCTGACACCGTGGTCAGAGTATGTGTCTCCGTCATCCACAGCCTGCTCTTCTTTGTCTGTCTCCTCTGCCCTCCCCTCTCTACTTGTCACCTAGTGACAGTGCCGCCCCATCCACCCCCTGCTGCAGGGAATAACCAATATGTATATACTGTCCGTTCTGTCTCCTAATACAGTGCCCCCCGCCTCCTGTTTTCATTTAAAAAATTCCTCCTTTACCTTATCTCATGGCGGCTCCCGGCGATCACGTAACCATCTGTGTCTCCTCTCTCTTCTCCTCCCGCTGACGTCAGCAGGCGAATCTTTGTCCCTCCCGCTGCTTCTGTCAGACGGACAGAGGAGAAATGCAGTAAAGGAGGAATTTTTTTAATAAAACACAGAGACAGGGGGGCACTGTATTAGGAGACAAAACGGATTATGTTAACAAATGAAAGTGAGTTAACCACTTTACTATATTGACTATGGTTAATTTATTTATTTACATTTTTTTCTTGAGTAGACCGTATTTAAATGATGAATGTTTCATGTTTGCTTCTAATGTGTTTCAGTTGGAAAAGGAAGCTTCTGATGCAAAAATCACTAAATTAAAACTTCAAGCAAAAGCCAAACTGACCACACTAAACAAACGGATAGAGGAGCTCAAGAAAACGGCGACTAGCCAGGTAAATGCTTTTCAGTTTCACCTGAATGAGTGAGCATACCTTTTTAAAATATGCGGTATTTTTTCTTTTCTTTTTCTTTTAACATTCATTAGTTGCTTTGAGCTTTTATGTGTGAAATGTCTGATTTGAAGAACAGTCTGCGTTTCTCCTCCTTTACTTTCCTGTTGCCAGGGCAACATAGAATAGAAATGGAAAACTTGTTGCTGGGAGAGAAATACAGATCATTCTTTTTTGGTTCTTAAAGCAAAACTATACTCGCCTCCATTCCAGTGTATATAGTGTCCAAGTGTATCCTCACACCTTTGTCCGTTTTTTTTTTTTTTCTGGATTTTGGTCCCTGGCCATTTTATTTGGCCGGGCTGAGATGGCATCAGTTTTTTTTTTTTTTGGCAGATGCCATAACTGTACACTGAGCTGCGCAAGCTCAGCTCACTGTACATTGCCAACAAGCAGGTAAGAATACTTTTAATGCAGAAAAGACATGGGGGTTAATTTAATAAAATGGGAGAGTGCAAAATCTGGTGCAGTTATGCTTGGTAGCCAATTGGCTAACTTCAGCTTTTTCAATTAAGCTTTGACGAAAAAAACTGGAAGTTGATTGATTGGTTTCTATGCAGAGCTACACTCCAGTTTTAGTAAATCCACCTCATAGTATGTTCTCTTCTACAATAAAAATCCTGCATGTTCATTTTCATTTCTGTCAGACCAAATACCACTCCTCTCTATCAGACCAAATTGTTCTTACATTTCCTTTGTTGCTATTCAGGTAAATCCAGATGAAAATCAAGATGCTCATACTACAGGACTGAAAGAAATATCGCAAAGTGTGCAGAACAATGAAGAATGTACTTCAAAACTACACGAAAACATTAGTGAGCTGACAAGAGAGCTTCATGACAGTCAAAAGAACATTACTGAGCTGACAAGACAGTTTTCTGAGAGCCAAGAGACAATAGTCACTCTCACTCATCAGCTTCAGGACAGTCAAGAAATTGTTAATGACCTCAGAAGAGCACTTCATGAAAGTGGGGATGCTGCTAGAGAGCTGCACAAAAAACAGGAAAAAGAGGTAAGACTAACCTATGTGACTAATTTTAAGTCGGTTATAATCGATATATGGTTTCTGCCATTGCGAATTGATTTGCAGTTTGAAGTGCCAGGGCTCATCCCTATCCCTGCTTGCAACGACTCACTGACCAGGAACAGGTATCCTCAAAAAAATTGCAAATATCAGGACCTTATATGCACATACTTTTTTCCTGGTAAATAGTCACAAAGCCCAACCATGGGCACTGTGTCCTCTGGACTAGAGGAGAGGGACCTTTTAGGCTTGTTATCAGGACTTCAAAAGTCTGATGGTATGTAATGGGCAGCTTGTACATATGGAAAAGCACCATCAATGCTAAAAGATATATCTAGGTTTTAGAGCAGCATTTGCTACCATCCAAAGTATTTTTCAGGGAAGATCATCTTGCATATTTAAGCAGAATAATGCTACACTGCATACTGCATCTATGACAACAGCATAGCCTTGTAGGAGTGGAAGAGTCTGGGTGCTTTACTGGCTTGCCTGCAGTCCAGACTTTTCACCAATTGAAAATACTCGGCACATTTTTAAATGAAAAAGGCAACAACGAAGATCCAGGACTGTTTAGCAGTTAGAATACCATATTAGGCAAGATTGGGACAACATTTCTCTCCCTAAACTCCAGCAACTGGTCTCCTCAGTTCCTAGACACAGTGTTTGTTGTTAAAAGAAGAGGGGATGTTACACCGTGGTAAACGTGGCCCTGTCCCAACTTTTTTAAGATGTGTTGATGCCGTCAATTTCAAAATTAACTACATTTTTTTTATTTAAAATGGTACGTTTTCTCAGTTTAACCACTTGCCGACCGCCGCACGACGATATACGTCGACAGAATGGCACGTACAGGCAGGAGGGCGTATATATACGTCCCTACCTGTCTGCGGGTGGGGGGCCCGATCGGGCCCCCCCCCGGTGCCTGCGGCGGTCGGCATCGTTGGGGGAGCGATCGGAGATGAGGGGGAGGCCACTCATTCGTGGCCCCCCCCTCGCGATCGCTCCCAGCCAATGAAACACTTCCTCTAGCCCCGTCATGTAAACAGGGCTAGAGGAAGTGATGTCATCCCTAACAGACGCGGGTGGGGGGCCGATCGGGCCCGCCCCCGTGTCTGTAAATTCTCCGGGACATTGGGGGAGGGATCGGAGATGAGGGGGGGGGCACTCATTCGTGCCCCCCCCCTCGCGATCGCTCCCAGCCAATGGAATGCTTCCCCTGGCTCTGTATTGTGTACAGAGCCAGGGGAAGTGAGGTCATCTCTCCTCGTGGCGGTCTTTTTGAACCGACGCCGAGGAGAGAAGACACGTGAGTTGCACAACACTACACCTACACTACACTACACTAACAGTAGAACATTCTAGGCACACTTTACACACCCCAGCCCCCCCCCGATTGCCCCCCTGCACCCCCTGTCACAGTGACACCAAAGCAGTTTTTTTTTTTTTTTTTTTTTTTTTTTTTACTGTTAACTGCATTGGTGCATTGTGACCCTAATAACTGTTAGGGCAGTTAGATTTAGCCCCCTTTAGGTCTAGGAACCCCCCCTAATAAAGGTTTAACCCCGTGATCACCCCCCGTCACCAGTGTCACTAAGCGATCGTTTTTTTGATCGCTGTATTAGTGTCACAGTTGACGCTAGTTAGGGAGGTAGGTATTTAGGTTTGCCGCAGCGTTTTATAGGGTCAGGGACCCCCCATATACTACCTACTAAAGGTTTTTAACCCCCTGAGTGCCCCCTAGTTAACCCTTTCACCAGTGATCACCATATAACTGTTACGGGTGACGCTGGTCAGTTAGTTTATTTTTTATAGTTTCAGGGCACCCGCCGTTTATTACCTAATAAAGGTTTAACCCCCTGATCGCCCGGCGGGTGATATAAGTAAGGTTTTAGAGTCAAATAGGGTCTGCGTCGCCCCAGGCAGCGTCGGGTTAGTGCCAGTACCGCAAACACCCACGCACGCAGCATACACCTCCCTTAGTGGTATAGAATCTGAACAGATCGATATCTGATCTGATCAGATCTATACTAGCGTCCCCAGCTGTTTAGGGTTCCCAAAAAACGCATTGTTAGCGGGATCAGCCCAGATACCTGCTAGCACCTGCGTTTTCCCCCTCCGCCCAGCCCACCCAAGTGCAGTATCGATCGATCACTGTCACTTACAAAACACTAAGCACACATAACTGCAGCGTTCGCAGAGTCAGGCCTGATCCCTGCGATCGCTTACAGTTTTTTGGTAGCGTTTTGATTCAGTCGCTAACAGTCAGGAGCTTTTTTTTTTTCCTGTGAGTCTCACTAGTGTACTACTAAATTTAGAGCCCAAAATGGCAAGTCAAACGTACACTAGTGAACAGGCCTACTTGTTTCTGAGCATGACAGATAGTGAAGAGGAGGTCACTCATCTGTCAGAATCAGGCTCAGAATACGACCCAGTAGACGACAGCGGCTCCATGACAGATAGCTCTGACGGCGGAGTTGTGGTCCCTGCTAAGGTCAGGCGTACCAGACCCCAAACTCCTTCTTCTGTTGTTGAGGTGCAGGAACCGCAGGTCGCTCGTAGGAGGCAGAGACGTACTAGAGCCGCTATTCCTTCTGGTGAACAGGCAAGCACCAGCGGCCTAGTACACCCTGGACGTAGTCAAACCAGCACTGCAGTATCACGTGGTGACGTGGCGAGTCCCATAAGTGCAGTTTCAGCTGGCGAGGTGGCAAGCACAAGTAGTGTCCCGCTGCCACCAAGAAGACGACAAAGACAGGCCCGTCGTGCCCATAGTGCCCTTCCTGCAGAATTTGCCAATCCTGATTGGGTGCCCACCACTTCTGCAGAACCCGTACTTCCCCCATTCACTGGCCAACCCGGTATTCAGGTGGAAACAGCTGATTTTACGTCACTTGATTTTTTTTCGCTGTTTTTCACCGAAGATCTCTATAGATCTATTGTGGACCAAACCAATTTGTACGCTGGTCAACACATCGCTGCTAATCCCCAGTTGTCCACCCTTGCCAGAGATTGGAGACCAATTACGGTCCCCGAATTTAAGATCTTTCTGGGCCTTTCCCTCATCATGGGCATAGTTAAAATGGGTACGTTGCGTTCATATTGGTCCACTGAGCCAATGTACCATATGCCCGTGTTCTCTGCCTCCATGTCCAGGGCACGATACGAACAGATTTTGCGGTTCATGCACTTCAACGACAATGAACTCTGTCGTCCTCGTGGAGACCCTGCATACGATCGGCTCTATAAAATTCGGCCCCTCATAAACCATTTCAACCAACGTTTTGCAGACTTGTTTACTCCCCATCAAGTTGTCTGCGTTGACGAGTCCCTGATTAAGTTTACTGGCCGCTTGTCATTCAAACAATACCTTCCCAGCAAGCGTGCCAGATACGGGGTCAAGATGTATAAGCTCTGTGACAGGGCCACAGGCTATACATGTAAATTTATGGTTTATGAGGGCAAAGATAGCCACATAGAGCCGACAAACTGCCCTGACTACATAGGGAGCGCTGGCAAGATTGTGTGGGACTTGGTGTCACCCTTATTCGGAAAGGGGTACCACTTGTACGTGGATAATTATTACACGAGCGTGCCACTGTTTAGTCATTTGTTTGATCATCAGATTGGAGCATGTGGCACCGTGCGACCTAATCGCCGGGGCTTTCCCCAGCGGCTTGTAGAGTCCCGTCTTAGGCTGGGGGAGAGAGCCTGCTTGAAGTGTAATAACTTGCTCGCTATGAAGTGGAGGGATAATAAGAATGTTTTCGTTCTTACCTCCCTTCATGCAGACACGACGGTCCAAATTACTACGGCGGCTGGTGTTGTGACGAAACCCCTCTGTGTCCACGAGTACAACCAAAACATGGGAGGGGTGGACCTCAACGACCAGTTGTTGGCGCCGTACCTAGTTGCCCGTAAGGCTAGATGCTGGTACAAAAAAGTGTCTATTTACCTTTTCCAATTGGCTTTGCTGAACGCTCATGTGCTATACGGAGCTTCAGGACGTACTGGATCCTTCCTTAAATTCCAGGAAGAGATCATCGGAGCCCTTCTGTTTCCAGACGGTGCTCCTCCTCACATTCCCCAACCAAATGCAGTTAGCCGGCTGCATGAGCGGCATTTTATTTATGTCCTCCCGAGTACCCCTACCCAACAAGCCCCCCAAAGAAAATGTCGTGTCTGCAGAAAGCGCGGATTTAGGCGTGACACCCGCTATTATTGTCCCCGCTGTCCTGACAATCCTGGTCTTTGCATCGGTGAATGTTTCGAACGCTACCATACACTAGTTGAGTATTAGCGTAGGGTACAGCATTGCACAGACTAGGCACACGTTCTCAAGAATGCCATCGCATTTTGAGACCAAAACCGATGGAACCGTTACAACAGTTCCGTTAGAACTGTTACAGTTACAAACAAAAGTTAAAAAAAAAAAAGTAAAAAATAAAACAAAAAAAATATAAAATAAAAAAAACAAAAATAGTTGTTTTATTGTTCTCTTTCTCTCTATTCTCTCTCTATTGTTCTCCTTTTTACTGTATTCTATTCTGCAATGTTTTATTGTTAACCATTTTTTTTGTTTTCAGGTACGCCATTCAGTTGCAGCGCGGATTTATCTATCTTGACAGCAACAGCGTTTGCTCCCACGATACATAAAGCCGTGACTCCAACGCTGTAGGAGGTGATTTCACCACCACAGTTAAAAAAAAAGAGCATATATGCCGAAGCATGGGGGCAGCAGAGGGCGGAGGAGCGATTTGCTCCTAATGCCGCCTACATACGGTTGAAATTCCGACGGAGGCTTGCCCGTGGAAAATTCCGACCGCGTGTACGCGGCATAACTTTTTTGCGGGAGGATGCCCCCATGCTTCGGCATATATATATTTTAGGCACAGGTTGCATTAAAAAATGTTTTATTTTTTACTATGTTTTTTTTGGTATTTGCTTTGCAGGTATGGTAAATCTTACTGTTATACTATAATGTTACTTTGTTTTATTGTTAACCATAATTTGCTTAGCAGGTACGCCATTCAGCTGCAGCGCGGATTTATTTATCTTGACAGCAACAGCGCTTGCTCCCACGATACATAAATCCGTGACTCCAGCGCTGTTGGAGGTGATTTCACCACCACAGTTAAAAACAAAATGGTGCATGTATGCCCATCATTAGAAGTGGGTGGATGAAGGGAGGTTCTAATGGTGGGCATACCCACCGATCAATCTTTTTTTTTCGTTCAGCCCACAGGCTGCATGAAAAAAAAGATTACAATATATGCCAAACAAGGGCCAGCAACGTACTGGTATGTTGCTGGACTTTGAGTGGTTATACCAGAATGATGCCGGCAGGATTAGGCATTATCTTGGTATCATTCTTTTCAGCCAGCGGTCGGCTTTCATGTAAAAGCAATCCTAGTGGCTAATTAGTCTCTAGACTGCTTTTACAAGCAGTGGGAGGGAATGCCCCCCCCCCCCCCCCCACCGTCTTCCATGGTTTTCTCTGGCTCTCCTGTCCCAACAGGGAACCTGAGAATGCAGCCGGTGGTTCCGCCAGCTGACCATAGAGCTGATCAGAGACCAGAATGGCTCCAATCATCTCTATGGCCTAAGAAACCGGAAGCTACGAGCATTTCATGACTTA
This sequence comes from Lithobates sylvaticus, assembly GCA_028564925.1. Taxonomy (NCBI): domain Eukaryota; kingdom Metazoa; phylum Chordata; class Amphibia; order Anura; family Ranidae; genus Lithobates; species Lithobates sylvaticus. The sequence goes on from CM053029.1 coordinate 491,034,995, forward strand.
TATTTCGCCGGATATAATCAGCGCCATTGGGAAATTGGGAAAGTATTTTATCACACCGATCTTGGTGTGGTCAGATGCTTTGAGGGCAGACGACAGATCTAGGGTCTAATGGACCCCAATTTTTTCAAAAAAGAGTACCTGTCACTACCTATTGCTATCATAGGGGATATTTACATTCCCTGAGATAGCAATAAAAATGATAAAAAATATATATAAATGAAAGGAACAGTTGAAAAATAAAATAAAAAAGCAAAATCAATAATAATAAAAAAAAAAAAAAAAAAAAAAAGCACCCCTGTCCCCCCCTGCTCTCGCGCAAAGGCGAACGCAAGCGTCGGTCTGGCGTCATATGTAAACAGCAATTGCACCATGCATGTGAGGTATCACTGCGAAGGTCAGATCGAGGGCAGTAATTTTAGCAGTAGACCTCCTCCGTAAATCTAAAGTGGTAACCTGTAAAGGCGTTTAAATGCTTTTAAAAAATGTATGTAGTTTGTCACCGCTGCACGTTTCTGCGCAATTTTAAAGCATGTCGTGTTTGGTATCTATGTACTCGGCCTAAGATCTAATTTTTTATTTCATCAAATATTTGGGCAAGATAGTGTGTTTTAGTGCATTAAAATTTAAAAAAGTGTGTTTTTTCCCAAAAAAATGCGTTTGAAAAATCGCTGCGCAAATACTGAGTGAAAAAAAAAAATGAAACACCCACCATTTTAATCTGTAGGGCCTTTGCTTTAAAAAAATATATATTGTTTGGGGGTTCAACGTAATTTTCTTGCAAAAAAAAATTATTTTCTCATGTAAACAAAAAGTGTCAGAAAGGGCTTTGTCTTCAAGTGGTTAGAAGAGTGGGTAATGTGTGACATAAGCGTCTAAATGTTGTGCATAAAATTCCAGGACAGTTCAAAACCCCCCCAAATGACCCCATTTCGGAAAGTAGACACCCCAAGCTTTTTGCTGAGAGGCATGTCGAGTCCATGGAATATTTTATATTTTGACACAAGTTGCGGGAAAAATAATAATTATTATTATTTTTTTCTTTTTTTGCACAAAGTTGTCACTAAATGATATATTGCTCAAACATGTCATGGGCATATGTGGAATTACACCCCAAAATACATTTTGCTGCTTCTCCTGAGTACGGGGATACCACATGTGTGGGACTTTTTGGGAGCCTAGCCACGTACGGGGCCCCAAAAACCAAGCACCACCTTCAGGATTTCTAAGGGTGTGAATTTGTGAATTCACTCCTCACTGCCTATCACAGTTTCAGAGGCCATGGAATGCCCAGATGGCACAAAATACCCCCAAATGACCCCATTTTGGAAAGTAGACACCCCAAGCTATTTGCTGAGAGGTATGGTGAGTATTTTGCAGATCTCGCTTTTTGTCACAAAGTTTTGAAAATTGAAAAAAGAAAAAAAAAAATTTTTTTCCTTTTCTTTCTTCATTTTCAAAAAAAAATGAGAGCTGCAAAATACTCACCATGCCTCTCATAAAATAGCTTGGGGTGTCTACTTTCCAAAATGGGGTCATTTGGGGGGGTTTTGTGCCATCTGGGCATTTTATGGCCTTCAAAACTGTGATAGGTAGTGAGGAGTGAAATCAAAAATTTACGCCCTTAGAAATCCTGAAGGCGGTGCTTGGTTTTCGGGGTCCCGTACACGGATAGGCTCCCAAAAATTCCCACACATGTAGTATCCCCATACTCAGGAGAAGCAGCAGAATATATTTTGGGGTGTAATTCCACATATGCCCATGGCATGTGTGAGCAATATATAATTTAGTGACAACTTTGGGCAAAAAAAAAAAAAAAAAGTTTGTAATTTTTCCCGCTACTTGTGGCAAAATATAAAATATTCCATGGACTCAACATGCCTCTCAGCAAATAGCTTGGGGTGTCTACTTTCCAAAATGGGGTCATTTGGGGGGGTTTTGTGCCATCTTGGCATTTTATGGCCTTCAAAACTGTGATAGGTAGTGATAGGTAGTGAGGAGTGAAATCAAAAATTTACGCCCTTGGAAATCCTGAAGGCGGTGCTTGGTTTTCGGGGTCCCGTACACAGATAGGCTCCCAAAAAGTCCCACACATGTGGTATCCCCGTACTCAGAAGTAGCAGCAGAATTTATTTTGGGGTGTAATTCCACATATGCCCATGGCATTTGTGAGAAATATATCATTTAGTGACAACTTTGGGCAAAAAAAAAAAAAAAAAAAAAAAAAGTTTGTCATTTTTCCCGCTACTTGTGGCAAAATATAAAATATTCCATGGACTCAACATGCCACTCAGCAAATAGCTTGGGGTGTCTACTTTCCAAAATGGGGTCATTTGGGGGGGTTTTGTGCCATCTTGGCATTTTATGGCCTTCAAAACTGTGATAGGTAGTGATAGGTAGTGAGGAGTGAAATCAAAAATTTACACCCTTGGAAATCCTGAAGGCGGTGCTTGGCTTTCGGGGTCCCGTACACGGATAGGCTCCCAAAAAGTCCCACACATGTGGTATCCCCGTACTCAGAAGAAGCAGCAGAATATATTTTGGGGTGTAATTCCACATATGCCCATGGCATGTGTGAGAAATATATCATTTAGTGACAACTTTTTGTAAACATTTTTTTTTTTTTTTTTTTTTTGTCATTATTCAATCACTTGGGCCAAAAAAATAAAATATTCAATGGGCTCAAAATGCCTCTTAGCAATTTCCTTAGGGTGTCTACTTTCCAAAATGGGGTCATTTGGGGGGGTTTTGTACTTCCCTGCCATTTTAGCACCTCAGGAAATGAGATAGGCAGTCGTAAACTAAAAGCTGCGTAAATTCCAGAAAATGTACCCTAGTTTGTAGACGCTATAACTTTTGCGCAAACCAATAAATATACGCTTATTGACATTTTTTTTTTTACAAAATACATGTGGCTGAATACATTTTGGCTTAAAAGTATGACTAAAATTGAGTTTATTGGATTTTTCTTATAACAAAAAGTAGAAAATATCATTTTTTTTCAAAATTTTCGGTCTTTTTCCGTTTATAGCGCAAAAAAATAAAAATCGCAGAGGCAATCAAATACCATCAAAAGAAAGCTCTATTTGTGGGAAGAAAAGGACGCAAATTTCGTTTGGGTACAACATTGCATGACCGCGTAATTACCAGTTAAACCAGTGCAGTGCGAAATTGTAAAAAGTCCTCTGGTCTTTAGGCTGCATAATGGTCCGGTCTGAAAGTGGTTAAACATTTATACTTTATATGTTTTTATTGTCAATAAAATATGGGTTTATGAGTTTTGCAAATCCATTGCATTATGTTTTTATATAGATTTTAAACAGCATCCCAACTTTTTTGGAATTGGGGTTGTATTTTCATTTGGCGACCCAGCCAGTAAGTCTTTTTTGTTTTTCAAAAGAACAAGCTCTCCGGCAGAATGTATCAGTTACAGAAATGAGACAAACCATTTAACACTAGTAGGGGTTCTCTCAATGATCAGCTTTTATTTATAAAAAAAAATTATCCCAAAAGAAAAAAAATGTCTGCTGTAACTGCTTATAAAGTATTAGCTGGAGTTTGGCTTCATATTGTTAGTGTATTTAAATCTGTTAGTGCATCAAACACTCCCCTCCCCACAGACTGACAATGCTGCTGTCCAAAGATGCTTTTTGGTTATGGGTTTAATACTGCTTTATTCCCAAGGGGATGCATATGTTGGACCTTCAGCTTGGTTGTCACTGCTTGCCCCCAGGCTGAAAGCGCACCTGCTCAGCTGGAGGCTAGTCTGTCTTAATGTGGGCATCAATTACCCAATCCCTTGTGGCCTCTGGAACACCCAGTGAGTAGTTGTTTCCTATTGCCTCTGTATGGCCCGTGTCCTTATGTTACGTGAAGATGATCTGCACAACAGTGTATAATAATAGTGTATAATATGCAGGTACAGTCAGTTGAAACATTTCATCCTATACAGCTTTAATCATAACTACAATAGAACATAAATCTTTGAAATTATATAGTTGCCAAAATGACAAAGGCTTCATCCTAATAATTAAATCAGTTGATGGGAGTGATTGTAAAAAAACAAAACAGCTGATACAATGGCAAAGGAGCCACTATGCTTCACAAGCGGACATCTTAGAAAACAATATACCAAAAACATGTAAATAAAAATAGTATGCTTTAGATGACTGTATATTGAAAGGAGAGGTGAAGAGATAATGGGCAAAAAAATAATTGCACACAGAGAGGAGGAATCCAGGAAAAGAGACAACCTATTGTACATGCAAATCCAGATCCCATCTAATGTTTAACCTCTGGGGAGATCTGGTCTTTAATCTAAAAATCCACCAAGCCTCTCTTATCAAAAGCCATCTCATTGCTTGAAATTTAGATTATTTATTTGTGTTACAATAGTGTTCTCCTATTCGGGTCCTTAGAGAGTGTGTGTTACAACCCACATATTGCAGGCTGCAAGAAATCTGAGAGACTACATAACTAGTGCCACAATTTTATTTATTACTTCATGAAAAATTCTTCCCCTGTAACCATAGAGAAGAACATCTTATCTGACATTTAGGTGGCAGTAACTGCAAAGCTTTGTATTACACGGATAACTCTACGGACATGACAGCCAAGTGGGTTTCTTAGATGAGAAGAAAAGATTAGGTGATTATGTGCATGGGCCACATTGCAGCCATACTTCTGCACACAGCTTTGGTGAGCCCTACTGTCGACACTGGGCATGCTCCCTGCTGATGTCACTCCTGGCGCCATTCCTTGGGGCTGCTGGGACTTCTGCTGTAGAGCCTGTGTTAGTAGAAGCACTTTATTTCTTTGACTGTAAACAAAAAGTACAAATCCATTCAGTTTAACAGGGCTTGACAAATTTGCTTGGAATCTAGGAGCCAGCTAAAATAGTTAGGAGCTAGGTTTTTTTTTTTTTTTTTTACTTCTTGAGATCCACGCTGTAGCCGTCGTTCTGCTTTGCCGGACGACGTCCCCTGTACGAGCGGCCTGCGCGCCCCCCTGCTCTGTGATCAGCGAGTCTGTGAGACTCGCTGGATCACCGATCCGAGTAAGGGGTCGATCCCGACCCCTTACCACGTGATCAGCTGTCAGCCAATGACAGCTGATCACGTGATGTCAACACAGCCAGTAATCAGCTATTTTTTTTTCCTCGCCCTGACAGCACGAGGAGAAAAAAAAAAATCCGATCAATAACGACCGACAATGGTTAATTTTTATATTGAAAAAAGGCTATCTTAAAATTTACACAGAAAGACGACTAGAACCAAAGCATACATACACATATTACAATATATATATATATATGTGTGTGTGTGTGTGTGTGTGTGTGTGTGTGTGTGTTAAATGTGTGTGTGTGTGTGTTTGGTTCTAGTCGCCTGTGTAAATTTTAAGATTGGTTAATTTTTTACAGCAGGCAGGGCTCCATTAGCATTGCTGGATGTCATACCAACGGCCACCACTAGATGGCGCCAAGATCTTAGAAGGAAGTATAGGCTTGCAGAAGGCCGCAAAGCCGTGGCCTCGATTACCGGCCGGCGTGGCCCGACGCAATCGCGTGTCGGGGGTCCGCACGGAGACAGGATACCCCAGATGTGCTGCCCGGGCGCCAGGTCACTAATTCTAGTCGCCATGGCGACCTGGTGCCCGGGGATTGTCGAGGCCTGCTTTAAAAATCCACTGGGACCAGTCACTTGAAAATATATGCAGGTGACACTTTTAGTTGTACTATCTTATACTGTATATTAATCCTGTGTCCTTCAATTAACACAGAGAAAAGGTTTGTTTTTTTGTTTTTGTTTTTTTCATAAAAATTTTATTTTTGTTGACATTTCAAAAATGTGTTGCCTGGTTGCTGAAATTGCCCTAACGGTTTTAGGCACAATTACATAGTATCCAGAGGGATAAACAACTACTGTGGTGTGTTGGTAAGCCGCTGTTTGTGGTCCAGCTCAGTTCTTCCATTGTGATGATTTTGTAGTTGATCTCCTGGTAGTTAATCTCTGAGTGATTTATACGTAAGGAGGAGAAACCAATATGCAGTGCCTTCCATGAGTGAATAAGCATGGGGCATAGTTTGACAGCAGCAGTGGTAACTTGGAGAGACTAAAATGTGTGGAGTTAAAGAGAGGCAGCAGGAGTTGGACGTTGGAGTAGGATAATAGATGAGACAGTGTAGATCAGAGGCAAAGGGGATCAGTGGTAACGGAGCTGGATTTCAGAAGAGGAATCTGGGAACAGTAATGGCAGAGATGGATGGAAGAAGAGGCAGCAGGAATCAATGCTGGCAGGGATGAATGGGAGAGAAGGTAGCAAGAATTAGTGATGGAATAGCAGGACCGAAAAGAAGGCCTTGGGAATCGGTGTCAGTGGAGGGTGAAAGGAGAGGGGACCGTAATGATGGGTAAATAAAGGTAATGTAATATTAAACCATACATATAAAGTACTTACTAGAGAAAGTGGCAGGGATGGTGAATAAAAAGTGGGACAAAAGAGGAGGGTACCTATAACAGTGGAATAGGGTAGGACATGATGGTACAGAGGGCTTCTATATTCCCTGACAGTAGTGCTTGCTGCAAAAAGGATGCTGCAGAGATTAGTGCCCCCGGGGGCTAGGTGGGCTTTTTTACTGTCTCCACTTCTGTTTTGGTTATCTGATCTCCCCACACTCTTCACATTTTTACCTATGCCTACAAAAGCTGTGCTCTTTCCAGTAGACCATATCCACTACCTTCTCACTAATCACAATTTAGCTATCCCCTTGCCTGTTTCCTCCCATATCCCTCACATTTATAATCTCAAATAACCTGCTTCCAGAAACCTTGTGAGTGGCAGAAGGGCTTCGCAGAATGTAGCTGGGAGCAATATTTTGGATTGCCAACCAGTTCAGACAGAGATTAGAGGTGAATCAGGATTGTAGGGCAGGACATTGTGGGCTACAAATGGGAAATAGAGGGGAGGAGGAAGAGCAGGGGGTTATTGAAGATGGAAGAAATAGAAGAAAAACATGGAGAAAGATAATTTTCAGAGGAACTTGTGGAAGCAAGAATGTAGGCTTAATTGATTGATTTCTTTTGAGACACCTAAAGATAGATGCCATATTGATAATCATTTTTTAATATTTGCTGCTACATCATGCAATTAAGAGCCGATTTTCTTATTGGGCTCTGCGCAGCCTACTGCCATAAAACACATTATGGTATAGATGGCTGTTTAATTGAAAACATACCTAAATAAACACCTATAAAATATAATATATATATATATATATATATATATATATATATATATATATATAATGAAAGCTTTTAAATAGTATTTTCCCTTATTGACTAAAATAGTCGATGGTAGCATACCTTTGACTTGCCATGTAGCAAAGTGTTTTTCCCCAAAATAATGCAATGAGTGCCTAGACAGTATTGCTCTCGAAGAAGCTTTTGAAATCCAACAGTAACTTGTTTAAAGCCAATTTAGACAGATTCTGTAACTAGATCATAGTCTTTTAGGATAGATCAGAAAATCCATTATGTGAGTAACTGTGTGGCTGAGTTTTGCATATTCTGTCTTCTAAATTTTAGAAATTGATCTCTGCTCCTCCTGTGTAGATTCTGAAGCAAAGAGAACTGAAATGGGGTATCTTTACTAAACAGATTCCAGATGCCATTTATTATGGGCAGGCTTAATTTATTGTAACTATTCAGAAAATTTATGTTTTGTTTTTCTTATTATTAGATTCAACATCTTCAGAGAAAACTTGAAGAACAGAGCGAGGCCCTTGGTTCCCGCACTCAGGTGGTGCAGATGTTAGAGCAGGAGTTGCAAAATGCTGAACTTCAAAAACAGGTAAAAAAAGTACATATTTTCTAATTACTTTCTTTATTATAAAATGATTACCAAAAATAGAAATATCGTTTTGGGTAGACTGATTCTTGCATCCCTCACAGGTATATATAAAACATTGTGGGGGTTATTTACGAAAGGCAAATCCACTTTGCACTGCAAGTGCACTTGAAAGTGCAGTCGCTCTAAATCTAAGGGGTAGATCTGAAATAAGGGGAAGCTCTGCTGATTTTATCATCCAATCATGTGCAAGCTAAAATGCTGTTTTTTATTTTCCTTGCATGTCCCCCTTGGATATACAGCGACTTTACTTCCAAGTGCACTTTCAGTGCAAAGTAAATTTGGTAAATAACCCCCTGTGTGTAGATTGGTAAACTGCATACATCCCTGTGAATTTAAAAACTATTCCTTTTGTGTAACTGGTACAAATATAGCACTTTATGGCTTAAAATCTGTCAAATAGAAAACTCTGTGAACCTCGTTCTGCACTATGTTTCTTTATGGAAGTGGCCATCTTGGTAGAGTTGGAGCATTGCTTACTCATGAGTCTCCAGGAAAGGTCAACAGTGAGCAGCACAGAAGTGAAATCAGAAAATCTCCATTCAAAACCTCCTGGTAGTTGAAGTCAGAGTCAGCAGTGCCCTAGATTCACATTGCAGATGTAAGGCATAGGAGTGCCTAGGCAAATTGATATAAAAGGAAGTGCTTTTTAGTTAATGTCCACTTTAACTTTTTTATACATTTTACTCTTCTGAAAACATAGAATATGATTAAAGTGACAAGCATTTACATATTTTTAACAAGTAGTTAGTAGTTCAAGTGATTGGAAAGTCTCTTTTTTTAAGTTCAAAAATAACAAACATGTTATACATACCTCCTCTGTGCATGGGTTTTGCACAGAGCAGCCCTGATCCTCCTCTTCTCGGGTCCCTATTCTGTGATCCTGGACCCTCCCTCCTGTTGAGTGCCCCACAGCAAACCGCTTGCTCTGGGGGCATTCGAGCCAAGCCACAGCTCCCTGTGCTCATTCAGACATCGAGCCGTGGCCCCGCCCTGCCCCCTCTCTTCCCATTGGCTGACTGACTTGGCCAATGGTGCTGCACTGCTGTCTCAGCCAATGAGGAGGGGAGTCCCGGGCTGCCGAGACAATCCTACAATGTCGCTGAATCGAGATAGGGCTCAGATGAGTATTAGGAGGGGGGCAGCTGCACACAGATGGCTTTTTATCTTAATGCATAGAATGCATTAAGAGTAAAAAAAAACTTCTGACTTTACAATCGCTTTAAAAAAGCCCTTCCTGGCCTCTGATGCCACATGTACTGTGAAGCAATTCATTTTCAATTTTGTCTCAGGTAGCTTACCTCCGATCTCCCTTCTCCCAGTGGTAACTTGACAGCCTTCTATTCTGTAAACACAGAGCACATGCACTGAGAGAAAAGAGCATATTGCATCAGGGACCTTCTTTGGGCAGTGCTTCTGTTTTGTTATATTTAGCAGTGACTTGTCCTACAGTGCCTGCAACTACTAAGCTCCAATATAGGATTTACTGGTTGCAAAGAATATGTAAATCATTGACTGTCCATAGCCTAGTTGTGAGTTCACATTAATTGGTAAGCATTTTGACTACTTTTCCTAAATTGTGTTCTTTTGATTTGCTTTTATTTTCTTCTTTTGCTTTTAAGGTTCTCTCTGAGCAATATCGGGAGATGGAACGAGAATTGCTGTCTCAAAAAGAAAGTGTTAAGGAAATCATGCTCTTCAAAGAAATGCTTGAGGACAAAGATAAGGCATACCAAATGTTACAAGAAGAGCTGGATAAAGAAAGAAGTGTCAACGGCCAGTTACAGTCTCTAAGAACAGAGGTTGAAAGAGGAATACAGGCACAAGATGAACTAGAGCAGGCCAAACAAGCTTTGGAAATGGAGAGGGAAGCCAGGAAACAAATAGAAGAAGCAAGACAGCAGTTGGACATGAAAGTACAGGATTATATTGAAACGTTAAGAGCTCAGCTGGAGAAAGACTTTCAAAAAGAACTAGAAACCTTGAGGGCAGAACTAGACAAAGAGAAAGGCGCTCTAAAGGATTTAGAGGGTCTGAGGTCAGAGTTGGAAATGGAGAAAGGGGCTCAAGAGCAGGAGTTGGCAAAGTTGAAATCAGAACTGGCAAGGAGTGAAGAAGTTGATGAAGAGGTGCAACAACTAAGGGCAGAATTAGATAAAAGGAAAGAATCTCAGGAACAAGTAAACATTGAGTTGGAAAGGTTAAAAAGTGTTAATGAGATGCTAATGGAGAAGGAGAAATTTGGTCAGCAAGATGCAGAATTAGCCACCGATGAAACGGATGATCTAAGTATTCAGTTAGAAAATGTAAAAAGTGAACTGACAAAAGGCAAAGAAAGCCAAGAAGAGCTGTCAAGACTAAAGGAAGAGCTACAGAGAGTGAAGGAATCACTGGCTGATATTGATCAAGTGAACGACGAACTAGAAAAGGGGCAAGAAACATTACTCAAGTTAGATTTAATGAAACAAGAATTACAAAAGTTAAGAGAAGCTGAAGTTCTGGTGGACACATTGCAGCAAGAAATAGACAAAGAAATGGTGAAAGACCATCCACAACAGGTTAGTGGAACAGACATTGTTAATAACAGCAATGAATTTAGTCAACACAAGGCACTTGCTGATGAAAAGGGAGAGGTAGATGTAATCAAAAGGTTTGAAACCGATGGACAGAATGATGGTGATAGAGATGAAGCAGTAAATGTAAAAGAAGCATTTGAAAGAGATGGACACATTGATATTGATGGAGAGGAACCAGTAAATGTGAAAGAAACGTTTGAGACAGATGGAATTAATGATGGTGATAGAGATGAAGCAGTAAATGTAAAGGAAGTGTTTGGAACATATGGACACAATGATTTTGATAAAGATGAAGCCGTAAATGTAACAGAAGTGCCTGAAACAGACAGACAAAATGATGAACATACTAATGAAGAATTGCATCAACTGTCAGATACAACTTCCAAAACACAGTTACAAGAAGAATTTTCGGGTAAGACTTTGATGTAATCCTACATGACACTAAGGCAAAGAGTCACTTTGTTATTCAGCATCATGTGCTTTTGAAGCGCTTTCAATTCATTTCAATGGAGAGGGGCGTTTTTGAGACACTTTTTTTGGTTTTATTTTTTATTTATATTTTTGTGCTTGTGCTTCAAACATGCTCCAAAGATGCTGCTTACAGGCCTTTTTTTTTCTTCACCGCCCCGCCCCAGTGTGAAAGCATCCACTGATATTAATGGAAAGCAGTTTTCAGTCGGTTTTTTTAGCGCGAAAGCGCCTAAAAGGCGACTCGTGTGAAAGGGGTCTTTTTAGCTCTTGGTTTATATCGTCACAGTACAAAATTTAAAGAAGACCTAAACCATTTCAGGCATGCCAGGATTGATAACTGTCACATTTGCTTGTGCTCTCAACCAAACTGTCAAGCCCTCAAATAGCTGTTGCCATAATTGATCACATGTGCAGCACTATTGCAGTTGCAGATCGAACCGAGGCTAATCTGATGGCTTCCTTGGCTAAAAAAAAAAATGTATGGAAGGGTTTAGTTCCGCTTTAACAGGTGTACCATCAAAATAAAAAAAAACTCCTTTTAATAGCGTGTTGAAAGTTCCAACAAGGAACATAAGAAGCATTACAGAACAGCAGATATCCATTGTGTTCATATACAGTTAAAAAAAAAAAAAAATTGTAGAAGAACAAAGAGAGGGGGGAGGAAAACAAATATAGGCTACTGTTTGAAGATGCCAGTCACCAAACCTCCTCTCCAAATGGGAAGGTTTGGGTAATGAATAATTGCACCTATAATATAGGTTGCAATGGTTGATACATAAGCTGGGAATAAGACTAGAAGTCGGGTGAGGGAAGAAGGGAGGATGGCAGTAATCAGAATGGGTGATGGAGGGAAAGGGAAGTGGACTGCTACTGTAACAGTAGCTGAAATAATCTATATGTCATACTGAGGGAGTAACTACTCTCCCTGGGAGGGAAGGATAAATAGAAAGGGGAGTTATGGAATGAGCAAAACAGATGAGGGAGGCAGCCTAGAGTTGGCCTCTTTCACATTAGTGGTCCGATTTTGGACCACCTGTCAGTTTTTCAAGCGGAACCAATCCGACCCTCTATTTTCCTCTATGGAGCAGCGGGTGTAAACAGACGTGTCCGTTTACACCCGCTTACATCCAATCCTCTAAAAACAGACAAATGGGGATCTTTTCCCCTTCCGTCTATCGGATCGGTTGGCAGTTGGGTGTAAACGGACAAGGCATAGAGGAATGTGGGCTGTGTCTGTGTCCACTCTGCATAAGTGGAGCGGACATGGATCAGTCATCCAGCTGCTTAGCCAGGGATCAGTAGACAGATTCCCCACTGAGCAAGCAGAGTCCACCATGTGTGAAAGGGGCCTAAGAGGAGAACAGAGTACAAGTTAAGCGGTGGGACATGATTGTAAGACATGGTACTCCAAATATGCATCTGTAGAGCTAAAATAGCGCCAGGGTCTTCAGGTCAACCCAAATATCTCCTCTGAGTTGTTCAATGTGGAGGTGAGATCTTCCATAGTCATGATGTGATTTACCTTTGCAAACCAAAGAGACTTATGCCCCGTACACACGGTCGGATTTTCCAACGGAAAATGTCCTATCGGACAATGTTGTCGGAAATTCCGACCGTGTGTAGGCTCCATCGGACTTTTTCCGTCGGATTTTCCGACGGACAAAGTTTTATCTCCTGCTCTCAAAATTTCCGACAACAAAGTCCTATCGGACTTTTTCCGATCGTGTGTAGCGAATTCCGACAGACAAAGTGCCACGCATGCTCAGATCACATTACAAGACCAAAGCTATTGGCTACTAGCCTCTACGTAGTCCCGTCGTAGGCAACAAATGTCACCACGTTCAGAATGATCGGATTCGGATCGACCAGTGTCGGACAAAATCCGTCAGAAAAAATCCGATGGATTTTGTGGTCGGATTTTCCGACCGTGTGTACGGGGCATTAGGGAGTGGTTGGGCCGCCTTCTGGGCTTTTGCTGCATTTAATAGGTGGTGGGTGAGTGATGTTTTATAATTGCCAATGGGTCGCTCAGTCAAATGTAATAGACAAGCAGCAGGATCTTGGCTTAGGTCGACAGAGGTGAGGTATTTAATTACGGTGTGCACTTCACTCCAAAATGGTTGAATCTTTGTGCTTTGCCAGAAGATGTGAAGGCGACTTCTCTATTTAACGTTATTGCTATTACATATTAATTCATATGTACAGTGCATCTGGAAAGTATTTACAGCGCTTTTCTTTTCCCCCCCTTTTTTTTATTATGTTTCAGCTCCAAAATGGATTTAATGTATTATTTTCCTTAAAATTCTACAAACAATACCCCATAATTACAACGTGAAACAAGTCTTGTTCTGTGAATACTTTCCGGTTGCACTATAATTGTACATCATCTACAGATTTACTGATATTTCTCTGTAATGTGCATCGGTGAATGTCATCAGTATCCCTGCCAAAGAACTTCTGAGATGAGATGTTATTAGCATGGTGACTGGTGTCTAAGGACTTAAAAAAAACTTTATGCATAATGGGGTGGGCAACTACATGGCAAATGAGGTTTAATGTAGAAAAATTTAAAATAATGCATTTGGGTGGCAAAAATATAAATGCAATCTACTCACTAGGATGTGAACCTCTGGGGGAATCTAGGATGGAAAAGGACCTGGGGGATCCTAGTAGATGATGGGCTCAGCAATAGCATGCAATGTCAAGCTGCTGCTAACAAAGCAAACCGAATATTGGCATAAAAAGTTGTATACCCACTTTTTAAATTTTTACCTACAGGTAAGCCTATAATAAGGCTTACCTGTAGGTAAAATGAATATCTCTTAAACCTGTACGGTTTAGGAGATATTCACTTTACATACAGCCGCTGACATCAGCGGCGCATGAGCTGTGAAGGTCCGGCAGGCGCTGCCAGGCCATGCCTGGAAAAAGACTCTGGCGCGTATGCTGGGGAGTGATGTCATCGCGGCTCTGGCCACTCACAGCGCCTGAGCTGCAAACCCGGAAGACACGCCGAGGGCAAAATGTCAGCTTCCTCTGCGTGGACTGGCCTGAGATATGGGGACCTCATTCTAAGGTAAGTATTTCATAATGAGCTAGTATGCGGTGCATACGGTGTCCTTTTTTCTACTAATAAAAGTAGAAATTGAATATGTAAATAAAGTCACGAAAATTCTCGTACGATAGAGAACTTGTGTTGTAATGTGTTTGTATTGTATTTTCGGACGACCACTATACTGACTAAATGAAAATCATAAGATCTGGTATCGTACGAGGAAAATTTTCATGCTTGTCTGATCGAATAATATCGGATGAACTGTCATGATGGGCTCTCAAACGTAGTGTACACAAAATCCGAAAATCGTACGATTCTTCCTCTGACAGTTTTCGTATGATATTCGGATTGTGTGTATGGGCCATTTAGGGTATAGTCTATCCATCTTGTATTGGGTTTCTTTTTTTGTTTTATTATTTTTGAAATTTGATTATCTAGAAAATGTTTAATATTTTATAAATCAGAAATTATTTTATCAGAAAATAAGATGATCCTTATGTCATAACTGAAAAATGAATTACTCTTTTTAGATATCCATACCCTGTTACCTGTGGAAGATCAGCTGAAAACCTTAAATCTCCATTCAGAGCAGGTACAAAATGTAAACTGTTTGAATTGTAGCAGCCTACATACAGTTTCCCTATTAGTTACATCCACAACTTCTATTCTCCTGTTTTTTTTTTATTTATTTTTTTTCGTCTTTTTTTTAAAGGATGATACTTCATTTTTTCATGCTGGATTTAGAAGATTAGTAAATAGCTCTGAACTGGGTAAACCTGACGTTTTAGGTAATTCACAACAATCCGACAAATGACCAAACGTTTATTAACCACTTGACCTCCGGAAGATTCATGACCCTCTCTCCTCCGAGGCAGCTGAATGCAAATATTTGCTTATAACACGCACGTGTTATTTGCACCTGATTTTCAGGGAGAAAAAGTGCGTGGTATACACCCATAAATATGGTAGTTAAGAAAGGATGTTCAATATGTTTGTTTTTTAATTGGATGCTGCAATGCATCTGGAGAGAAATAATCAGCTATCTGATTGTTGCTTTGCACATAAAGTATAACAAGAGGTATAGCTTGACTTCCTTGTTCTATGCACTAGTTTGTTGCAAGTGCCCAATTGTGGGCTGCCAAAAAGATGTTGATAAAAAAAAAAAAAAAAAAAAAAAAAAAACAATCCAAAGAAGTGTTACACAATTGCCATCTTACGTAAGCTTTAAAATATAAATGACCACGTGTAAGCTGTTGGATAACAGGTGTCCCTACCAGTATTTAGAAAGTGGGATCAGGCATCCCACCTCTGTCACCAAGCCCCAGTAGGTGGGGCGAAACATGTCGGGAGTGGCTGGAGCAGCACTGGCTAAGGCCATACAAAACCACATTCTGAAGCACTGGGTCAGTTTTCCCACTTTTTTTAAATCTAGAGTATATAATAGACAGCTGGAATATTGCTTTATTGTGGGAGAAGCATTGACATTTTAAAACATCCCCGGGGGAAACAATCTGTTCCTTTTTTAATTATAAAAAGGTACAAAACCTACAGACCTTCTAGTCTTTAACTGAGGTTTATATTGTTTGCTTTATATTTGGCACTTGATTTTGTAATGCAAACAGTAAGTTGTCTAGAGCATTATCCTTCTCCCTCCAATAATGGTTACACTTTTGCTTATTTTAGATGCTGCACTCATCCGTATTGGAAGTTCAGTCTCATTCTGTATCCCAGGAGCTAGTTGTTGATGTTGTGATGGAAGACCTAAAGGAAAAACAGCTGTCCATCCTTATGTTGGACCTAGTAGATACTCGGGAAGAAATAAATAAATTAAAAGGACAACTGAAGGATGAACAAGAGACAGGTCATACTACGTTATTAACAGAGAATTTAGAGGAAGGCCACAATTTGGAGGAATGCAGAGATTTTGACATCCGATCACTGAAAGAGCAGGTGAAGGAACTAAAATGCCAGTTGGAGGTTGTGACATCTGAGAAGGATGCTATAACTTTAAACCTTCAAGCTGTCATAAAAGAGCAGAGACCATTAGAAAGGCTTTCTCAGTATGAGCTGGAACCTTCTGTTTTAGAACAACAGCACTTGCCTGACTATGAAAGTCAAAATTTACTGGCAGAACAGGTAAATAGTTTAGAAAATGAATCAAAGTCCAAAGATGTAAAGGTTACTGCATTACAAAAAGACCTGGATGATATGAATCTTCTGCTCTCTGAACAGAATTCTTTATCAAGGTTACTGGAAAACCAGTTGGAAGAGCGGAAGAAAAGCATTGAGAGCCTAAATGAGCTGCTAATTCTTAGCCAAAGTAAAGAAGAAAGACTGTGTGAGGCACTAGCAGCTAATGAACGTGACATAGTCTCTCTTCAAGAGCAAGTTTCGCAAAAGTCTGCAGAGCTAGAAATCCTACAACTTTCATCAGCAGAAAAGGAACAGCAGATTGAGGAAGTCAGCCATAGTTTTTCTGATAAGATGGTTCTTCTAAATGAAGAAAAGTTTTCCATGGTTCAGGAGATAAAGTCCCTAAAAGACCAGCTGAGATCACTTGTCCAACAAAGTGGAAAAGAGGAAGAATCATTCGAGACCATAACAAGAGCCAACACAGAGCTTAACCTTCAAAGAGATATGCTTACTCAAGAGAAGTCTGGCCTTCAAGAGATGTTGCAATCCATTCAGACAGAACTTGAGGAGGTAAAAAGTCAACTGAAAAATGTGTCCTCTAGTTACACGCACAGTCAAGAAATCGTCAAGTCTGTTCAAGGTGAAAAAGAAGTGTTGCACGTCCAAATGGAAGACCAGAGAAGTGAATTCCAGAAAAAACAGAAGGAACTTGAGGAACTGCATATCCAAGTTGAAAACCAAAGGCAAAATTATGTTCAGCAGTTGCAATTCTTGACTGAAAAACACCAGAGTAGCCTGAATGATGTTAATTGCTTGCAGAAAGAAAAATGTGAATTGGAACAACAGCTGAAATATTTTAAATCGGAAGATGATTGTGAGGTTGGATTAAAAGAGAAAGAGGAACTGCATATTCAAGTAGAGCATCAGAAGAAAGAGATCGAGCAGTTTAAAAGAAAGTTGCAAGCAGCACTAGTTAGCAGAAAGGAATTGACTAAAAAAGTATCAAAATTGGAAGAAGATCTAGAAAAACATAAAGCTGAAAAAGTTTTGGATCCTGAAGTCTCTTTACAAAATAGTAGCCTAAAATCTGAAGAGGAAGTGGTATGCAAACAAGACATAGAGGAGGAGTTTCTTAAAAAACAAGTAGTCAGTCTTGAATCTGAACTAGGACATTTAAAGAGAGAGCTATCTGAAAAAGGTTTGGCTAATGAACAACTTCAAATTTTGATTGATGAATTAAGAGGTATATCCAGACATGTTGAACAGGTAGATAGAATGGCATCTGAAAAGCCAGATAGTCCATCCAATCAATTAACTACAGAAGAGAAAGTCAATATGGTATCGCAGCTTGAAAATAGAATAACACAACTTGAGCAAGAAAAGGAGAACCTCCAAAAGAAAGTCCAAGAGGCTCTGAACTCTCGCAGGGACACCATTAAAAAAGCACAAGAGAAAGATCGGCACCATCGTGAACAGCTAAAACAACAGAAAGAAGAGTTTAATCTCTTGCAAGAAAAGCTTGAAAAAATACAGAGGAACCAAAAATCGGATCCAGATCCTGACACAATTCTTGAAGAACGAGCAATGCAAACAGAAATACCTTATCCAGTAGACCAACTGTGTAGTGACTCTTCCCATGAAGCAGAGGGCTTGATGTCTGTGTGTGCCTCACAGGACAGTTCTGAAAAATCGAACTGGAGAGAGGAATGGGTAGACTTTTTACCAGAAAAGGTTGAAGACACCTTAGTTCACAAATCTCCTCCTACAGATCTGACACTGGACAGCTACAAAACACAGTTGGATCTCTTTCAGTCTCAGAAAAATGAATTGGAGTTAAAGGCCTTGCAATTGGAAGAGAAACTTGATGAACGCTTTGAGGAGATTTCACATCTACACGATACCATAGACCATTTGACTGCACAGCTACAACAAGAAAAAGACAAGTGTTTGGTTTTAGAAACGCAAGCTTCAGTTTTAAAAACTGATCTGGAAAAAAACAAACAAATATCTGATCTACAGGAATTGACAATTGAGCATATAAAAGATGAACTAATGCATAAAAAAGAAGAGGTTGGACAACTTAACCAGGAGCTGGAAGAAGGAAATATAGCTCTTAAGAATGCTAATGACCTTGTTTCAGAAAAAGATGATATAATTTTGTCTCTAAAATCTCAGATGGAGCTTCAAACCAAAAATCATGAGGAACATTGCAATAAACTTGAAGTAAAAGTTCAAGAAGTACAACAAAAACAAGAAGATGAAGTTGAGGGAGAAAAAGGAAAACAGCAACTCCAGCGAAAGCTTCAGGCTGCATTGATCTCCAGAAAAGATGCACTGAAGGAAAGTAAGGCATTGAAGTTGGAGTTGGAGACTATGAGAACTCAAAAGGAAGATTTAGCTAATAGACTACAAGTTGTAGAGGGATCAGTAAGTGAACTGAACTTAGAAAAAGAAACTTTACTGAATACGTTATTTGCCCACAAAGAAGAACGAGGTAAACTGATAATGGAAATAGATAAATGCTTATTGGAAAATCAAAACCTTGAAGCTTCGTGTGAAAGCCTAAAGTTGGCATTAGTGGGAATTACAAAAGACAAAGAAGACTTGAATAAAGAGTTGGAGTCCTTGAAAATGTCACATGACTCAAAGGCATCTGAATGGCAAGACAAGCTGTCTGAAGTTCAAAAAGAGTATGAGACATTACTGCAGTCATATGAGAATGTTAGTGATGAAACTGACAGAATGAAGCGTGCAGTGGAAATGGTGAAACAAGAGAAGCAAGAATTATTTACTAAGATGAAACGTGTTGAGGTTGAAAAGAAAGAAGTAGAGAGCCAACTGGAAGAATCACAACTGGAGATAGACAATATGAAGGAAAAGATGAGAAAATTTGCTAAATCAAAACAGCAAAAAATACTTGAACTTGAAGAAGAAAATGATAGATTGAGAGTAGAATTGCAGAAGGCAACAGAGGTGCAGAAATCTAATTGTTTACAAGAAAATGGGGTGGTTAAAGAAGAGCTAACGAGGGTCCAATCCGAAAACGATGTCCTAAAATCAGAACTGGAACTGGCTCAGTCTGAAAAGGAAAATTTAACTAAGGAAACCGAAACACTGAAGCTCCAACTACACAGTGTTGAATTAGACTTGCAAAAATTTCTAGAAGAGCGTAGCACTGAGATACTAGAAAAGGAAGCTGTCAGCAAAACTAAAGCTATTGAGTATCATTCAGTACCCCATAAGCCGGTTGTTGATGAAAGAGTGGCTACTTTAGAATTGCTTACAGAAAATGATGAAAAACAACAAGCAACCTTTGAGAAAATTTCACAACTTGAAGAAGTTATTGAAAAGTTGGAAACCCGTATGAAGGCAAAAGAAAATGAAATTGAGAAAATGAATACAATTCTAAATGAATTTCAGGAAGAAAAGCTAAGATCAGACACTCTGTTAAGCGGTTCACAAGATATGAATAATAAAATGGAGAAAGACTTTTCAGATCTGAAAAATAAATATCAAGTTGCTGTTAATGACCTAGATGAAGTTAATAAGCAGAAGCAAGCCTTGGAAAATGAGAAGGATGAGTTGGAAGAGAGGTTGATGAATCAAATGGCTGAGCTCAACGGAAGCATTGGAAACTTCCAGCAAGATGCTGTGGACTTGCAGATTAAAAATGAAAGTTTGAAGCAAGAGTTGGAAAACCTTCAACTCCAACTAGAAGAGGAAAAAAGACAGATGGAGAGACAGAAAGCTGAAGCCATATCTGAGGTTCATAAAGAATTTGTGGAAAAGTTAAAATCAGTACATCAAGGTGAAAAAGGTAAGCTGACCCAGTCAAAAGAGCTACAGGAATTGCTCAAAGAGAAGCAGCAGGAAGTAAGACAACTACAAAAAGACTGCATACAATATCAAGAAACAATCAGCCGGTTAGAAAGAACTTTTAAAGCCCTGGAAATTGTGCACAGTGAGTGCGAGAGAGAAAGAGTTGCCTTCAGCGATAGAGTAGCAAAAGCTGTGGCAGACACAAAGAAGGCTGAGGCTGAGCAAACATCGCTTCGTGTGTTACTTGATGACACTCAGAGTGAAGCTGCAAGAATTTTGGCTGAAAATGTAAAGATCAAGAAGGAAATACGAATAATTACAGAAAACACTGAACTTATTTTAAAAAGGAAAGAAGAAGATATGGAAAAAAAACTTGAAGAGGAGAGGGGGAAACATGTAAAAGAAATGGCAAACTTGCATGCGAAGATAAGCTTGCTACAGCAAGACAAAGAAAAGCTTGAAGGATCCATTAAGCTCCTACAGGGCCATTTTGAAGAGAAGAACCAAGAAATAAAAGATATGCAAGGAAATCTGAATCAAAACATAGCAAAGCTTGCAGCGTTCACTCGTAGCATGTGTTCTTTGCAAGATGATAGAGACCGTGTTATAGAGGACTCCAAAATGTGGAATGAGAAATTCAATGACGAATTGCAGAAAAAGGATGATGAGATATGTGATAAAGAGAGAATATGCATGGATCTTAAAAATGAGCTTCTGCAGGTCACATCTCAAATTGATGAACTCAAGGGTCACGTGAGCAGGTAAGAAGTTGTTTAACAAAAAGTTATGACTAGATTTTTTTTCCATACCTGTTTATCTAAATAACCTGTCAAAAACTTCTTATGTTTCAGTCCCATTTTGTCTTTCTTTATTTCAGGCTACAGTTAGAGAATGAAGAACTGGCTACGTCTGGGCAGACTGAGATAGAGAGTCTTGCTAAAACAAGAGATTCTCTGCTGGAGGAAAAATCAATTCTTTCTTCCTGTCTGGAAGAAGAACAGAAGATTCACCATGCCTGCCAGGAAGAGCTGAAAGTGCACAGCCAGGAAGCAAAAGATAGGCTAAACCAACTAGAGAGTCTGAACATAGAGGTGACACAGTCTCGCAACGAAAATAAGAATTTGCTGGAAACCGTACAAAGGTTAGAGGCAGAAATTCAAGACTTGAAGCTGCAAAGTGAGCAGACTCAAAGTGACCTGCAGGCTTCCAAATCGTTAACAGAACAGCTGCATGTAGAGCTGGAACAGAAAGAGCAAGATGTTGTGCGGTTGCTAAGTGCTTGTGATGAAGCAGTCAGTGTAGCTGTGGGGGAGCTAAATGAACTGCATGCAATTCAGTGCAAAGCTTTAGATGAGAGATTAGAAGAAGCTGAAAAGGATAGAAAACTGATGCAAGGAAAATTAGAGGAACTGAAAACTCAACTAAAAGCCAACCAGGAGGAGTCTGACAGAAGTAAGGCGCAGTTACAGGCATTCACCAAATCTATGTGCTCTTTACAGGAGGAGAGAGAACGCGTTTTGAGTGATTATCAACAATTGGAGCAAAGACATCTTGATGCAATTCTTGCCAAAGATGGCCTCATTCAAGAGGCAGCAGCAGAAAGCAACAAGCTCTGTGAAGAGTTAAGATTCCTCCGAAGCCGCACCGATGACCTAAATGCACAGAACGCAAAATTAAATGCTCAGCTAGCTCGCTACCGGGAAGACTTAAAAGAGGTGATCTCGCTGAAGGATTCACAACTTAAGCAGTTATTGGGGGAAAAATTACAGGAGATTGAAAAGTTGCGCCTTGAACAGAATAACCAGGAGCTGCTGCTAAATCAGGAAAAGGGACAGCGGGATGCTCTGCAGCAGGAGTTAGATGAAACAAAGAAGGAAAAACACAGAAGTCTAGAACAGGTTGATAGTCTGACACATGATATCTCACAGCTAAAAAATGAGAATGAGGCACTTAGAAATCAGCTTAAACAGGAGGAACATGACGTGCAAATCCTAAAGGAAGAGCTGCTGCAAGTGAAAAAAGAATTGGAGAGCATCAAAGAAGAAGCTGTTTGCATACAAGTTAAGGCTGAGGAGCGAGTGCGGCATGCAGAGGATGACTTGAATAAGAAGCTCCAGAGCATACAGCATGATACTGGCATTATGCGTAATGAGACAGAGACAGCAGAAGAGAGAGTAGCCGAACTAGCGAGGGATCTCATGGATGCAGAGCAAAGGCTGCTAAATGCTCATGAAGAAATCACTTCTCTTAAAGCTCAGATACAAGCATTTGGAGGATCTATGAGATCTTTGCAAGACAGTCATGATATTGCTCAAGAAGAGATTAGGAGCTTGCAGGACCAATTGAAAGAATTTCCAAACCTGAATGAAGAGCTTGGCTTAGTAAAAACAGAAAGGGATAACCTTAATTTCATGCTATCGGAAAGCAAAGAGGAACAACAACGCATACAAATTCAACTGAAAGAGTTTATGTCCAGCTTGCAGGTGCGAGAGGAGGAAATCCGTAGACTGACCGTTGATTTTCAGGGATCACAGATGCAGCTTCGCAATATGTCCAAAGCAATGGGAAGCCTGCAGGAGGATCGCGATAGATTGCAAAATAGCTTGAAGACACCACCTAGGGAAATCGAGAGGACTCAGCAGAGCTCATACCAAAAAGACAGCAAGGTATTTCCTTTGATTAAAATAGTTTTTTTCAAATAAAAAAGTGTCCCTCTGTTTGGTTGTAAATTATTATATTATATAATCATAGTAACAAATGCCAGTGTATCTTTCAGACCCCCAGTGATCATTCCAACCGTTTACTACTGGAAGACCTTCAGAGCACACAGGCAGCAATGCAGAACCTACGCACTGAACTCAGTGACACTCTCAGTCAAGTACACCAAAAAGAACTAATGATACAACAGCTCAATGTTCAGGTTAGTGTAAAAGCACTAGGACATTGCTGAG
This sequence comes from Lithobates sylvaticus, assembly GCA_028564925.1. Classification (NCBI taxonomy): domain Eukaryota; kingdom Metazoa; phylum Chordata; class Amphibia; order Anura; family Ranidae; genus Lithobates; species Lithobates sylvaticus. The sequence goes on from CM053029.1 coordinate 491,057,902, forward strand.
AATGTATGTGTTGTGTTTTTTTTTTTTTTGCAAAGCCTTTTCCATGACAAGGGCAAAGTTCTCAGCTAAGGACTCAACAAGAATCATAAACTGCACAGGGCTTGTCACGGTTGTTACTAAATTCGCAAGGGATGTTTTGTCAAATCCTTTCCCCCAGATTAGTGCCTGTATTCCCATTCTGCAGGCAGAGAGCTTAACAGGAAGCAATTTTTAAACGGCTATCAAAGCTAGTAAAAGGTAAAGCTTTAAATGTGGGATTTATTTTAAAGCCCAATTCTGGGCAAAATCGATCTCCCTACCATCCTTCCCTCCCTCCTAGCCCCCTCTAAAGATAAGTTCACTTTTTACAGAATGTTTTCAATCTGAATTATTAAAGATATTCATATAAACAAGATAAAGCATGGTGGAAAAAAAATACCGAGCAAATAGATAACTAATCCAACCTAGAACACTATTACAAGTACAAAAAAAAAAATCAAATCCTATATAGACAAAAATAGCTTAATGAAAAGGTCGGAGAACAGAGCTGACCTCACATAGGAGCACATATGGATAAATTCCAAGGCCAATCAATGCGGGGCAGTTAAAATTGAAAGAAAAAGGACCAAAGGAGTAAAAAACCAATGGGAAAAGAAAAAAAATGGTTTTGTTTGTAACATACTTCAGACCTGCCCCCCCTCGTGATGGCAGGTGGGGATCCTCTTCCCACAACCACTGTCACAAGCACAACTGTGTCATTCATAGGAATCGGTAAATGAAAATAGTCCTGTCTACCACTGGGGCAGACAGCTTGCAGTTCTCAATAGTCCTTGTTCGTGCTAATCAGCATGCTCGTCCATTGACACTGAGTATAGCCTGTAACAGAAAGTCCAAACAGAGGTACAGGCAATGGAGCTGCAGACAGTGTGTGCAGGAGCATGACATTGTACCCAGGATCCACTGAAGAACAAAAATCTGCATTTTAATTTTTTTTTTCAAAAAGGTGAACTTAGCCTTTACGTGCAATATACTCACCTGCGTCCCCCATCCTGGTCCCTCACTGATGCGGTTTCCAATTGCTGGGATTGCTTGTCCAGCGCTGCATGTTAATCCTCACCATCCCGTCCATCCCCTTCACTCCTCTTTGCTTAACGTTGGATCTGTTTTGGATTTTGAAAGGCGCCCTCTGCATCTTAGCCAGCGGGAATTGTCCATATCACTCAGTTAGTGACAAGGACAACTGGAGGAAAGACCCCAGCAGGAAGTAAACAGAGGGGAGGACAATGAGCTGGATGATCACATGACCGCACCCTGAGGTAAGTAAAAGTAGGGTTTAGGGAGTTTTTTTTTTTTTTTTTTTTTTTAATCCGGGCAATTGCATGGAGAGCGATTTTGGAGATGATTTAATATTATCCCAGATTTGTGTAAAATGAATTGTTCAGCTACATACCATTCTTTAGATGGTAACAGTTCAGCTTTAACTTGATCTAATTGTATTTCTGCAGCTTTCTCAGATATTCGAAGAGAAAAGTTCTTTATCTCTCCAGCTGCATGATGGCAACCAAAGCCTAAGAGACGCTATCAACCGGTGTTCATCCCTTGAGCGACAGCTGCATGAAATGCATCCCAAAAGTTCGGTAAGAATAGATGCTACCCAATTATTAATAAAGCTGGATGTGGCAGAAACATTACAAAAAAGACAATGTAAATAGTTTGTGTTTTGCAGTTGGCTCTTCTTTTTCATTTCAAGTAAATTTCTGTCCTTAAATTAAAATTGAGATTCTTTCTGCAGGATACTTTACTGAGTGATTCTGCACCTGGAGCCCCACAAGAAAAGAAGGAACCCCAAACTGAAGCCGATAGACAACTCATGGAGCTTCAGCAAAGGTTAGTTATATTTCTGCTCTTCACTCTGTGACAGCCTTAATAAGCTTTACAGCTACTAATATATATATATCTTATTTGTGATATTGTTAACTATCCCTTTTTTATATTATTTTAGGTCTTCTCCTTAACCACTTGCTTACTGGGCACTTAAACGCCCTTCCTGCCCAGACTAGTTTTCAGCTTTCAGTGTTGTCACACTTTTAATGACAGTTGCACGGTCATGCAACTTTACCCAAATGAATTTTTGTTCACACAAATAGAGCTTTTTTTTTTTTTTGATTTTTGGTAGTATTTAATCACTGTTGGGTTTTTTCTTTTTTCAAAAAGAAAAAAGACTGAAAATTTTGAAAAAACAAAACAGTTTCATAGTTTGTTATAAAATTTTGAAAACAGGTAATTTTTCTCCTTCATTGATGTGCGCTGATGAGGCTGCACTGATGGGCACTGATGGTTGGCACTGAAGGGTGACAAATGGAGCTTTCTTTTGGTGGTATTTGATCACCTCTGCGGTTTTTATTTTTTGCGCTATAAACAACAGAAGAATTTTGATAAAACAATATATTTTACTTTTCGCTATAATAAATATCCCAATTTTTTTATTTTTAATAATTTTTTCCTCAGTTTAGGCCGACATGTATTCGTCTACATATTTTTGGTAAAAAAAAAAATCGCAATAAGCGTATATTGATTGGTTCGCGTAAATGTTATAGCGTCTATAAATGGGGGATAGATTCATGGCATCTTTATTATTATTTATTTATTTATTACTAGTAATGTCGGCAATCAGCGATTTTATTATTATTATTATTATTATTATTTATTTTTTACTAGTAATGTCGGCAATCAGTGATATTATTATTATTATTATTATTTATTATAAATTATTTTTTTTTTTTTTATCGGGACTGCGATATCGAGGCGGACAAATCAGGTTCTTTTGACACATTTTTGGGACCAGTGACATTTATACAGCGATCAGTGCTATAAATAAACTGGTGACTGACTGAAGTGGATCCAAAGTTATCAATTCACCCAAGGTGCAAATATTCAAAAAGGTGCTTGTGCTCGCCTCCACCAGTATCACGGGCTGCTCACCTCACATATGAGTCAAATTCAGCAGTGTTCCCCACTGGAGATACTGAAGATTACTGGCGTTGTGTAGACACTTAAACTTCTTTATCCCAGCCACCATCTTTGGGTTCTGCAGAACCCTGATCGACTTACCGAATAGGATATAATATGCAAAAAAGAAGGTAAAATCTAGTGCTCTCTCTCTCTCTGAGATTATTCACATAGAAAAATGGTAGGTGCACTCACAAGTATGGCACAATGAGCCATGCTAGCTGAGACACCTTTTAGACAAGCAAGTCTCAAGCTGGCCATGATGTGACATCATTATGCAGGCTCTGCTCCCTAAACGCGTGTCGTCAGAGCGTTGACTTCTTCAGTAGGGGTGGAGCCAAACAAGGTGTCTGGGATAAAGGAGTTTGAGTGTCTACACCACACCAGTAATCTTTATTATCCCCATAGGGGAACACTGCTGATTTTGACTCGTATGTGAGGTGAGCAGCCTGTGATACTGGTGGAGACAAGCACAAGCACTTTTTTGAATATTTGCACCTTGGGTGAATTGATCACTTTGGATCCACTTCAATCAGTCACCAGTTTATTTTTTCTATGGGAAATTGGAGCGCACCCTGCACTTTCTCAATACTTTGGAGTGTGTCAGATGCCTGCGTCCCCTCACCACATTCTATTATCCCTCTTACTGTTCCCTACTTAAATCCAGGACTCGGATTAACTCAAACTGCTGCAAGTCTTCCACTCTAAATGTTTATTTCTACATGGGATTACAATGGGATAATAGCAAGAGAAATAAAGTACAGATACTTTTACTTTTTGTATGTAAAAGAACATGTAATACATTTTTGTAAATTGAAATGTTGATTTTTAACTACTTCAAGCCCAGGCCTATTTCTGACACTTGGTGCTTACAAGTTAAAAATCATTAGTTTTTGCTAGAAAATTACTTAGAATCCCCAAACATTATTTATATTAAAAAATAATTTTCAGCAAAGACCCTAGAGAATAAAATGGCAGTCATTGAAATAGTTTATGTCACACTGTATTTGTGCAGAGGTCTTTCAAGCGCAATTTAAAAAAAATTCACTTCAGTGAATTAAATTAAAAACCGTAACATTAGCCCCATTTTTTTTTTTTTTATTGTGAAAGATGATGTTATGCCGAGTAAATAGATCCCTAACACGTCACGGTCTAAAATTGCACACACTCGTGGAATGGCGACAAACTACGGTACTTAAAAAATCTCCACTGACGATATTGAAAAATGTTTAACGGTTACCTGTTTAGAGTTACAGAGGAGGTCTTGCTAGAATTATTGCTGTCGCTCTAACAATCAGGGTGATACCTCACATGTGTGGTTTGAACACTCTACATATGCGGGTGTGATTTGCATATGCGATTGCTTTGACGCGTGAGCACGGAGGGAATGGGGCGCAATAAAAACATATGTATTGATACTGTCCCTTTTTAAAAAAAAAAAATTCTGATCACTTTTATTGCTGTCACAGTAATAGGCAGTGACAGGTACTCTTTATGGAGGGATCTGGGGTCTAAAAGACCACAAACCCCTCCTCAGCACTTTTAAAAGTATTCAAAACGCCAAGATCAGGATTCCAGGTTACTACATCAGCAACCCGATCAAAGCCGATTCCGGCATTTGTTCAAGTTTCTGGCCAGCTGGCGGAAGTTCCGGCATGTGGCTCGGGTCTCCCGGTGGGACGGGAGAGCCCAGGCAAACTGCTTGTAATAACAGCCGTGTGGCTGCTTAGCTGCATCGGTTGTTATTACAAGAAAGCTGACTGTCTGCTCTAAAAAATGGCACTGGGGTGATGTCTGCAGCTGCAGCCATCACTCCGGTAAAACCACTTGAGCAAAATGACGTACAGGTACGAGATTTTGTGGCAGGTGGTTAATGAATGTGTGTTTGTTTATTTTTATATTTGAGTTTAGCTTTACTTGTTAGTACTGAGTTAATTAGGGATAGGGTTACTGGAAAGATACAGTAAGGGGAAAAAAGTATTTGATCCCCTGCTGATTTTGTACGTTTGCCCACTGACAAAGAAATGATCTGTCTATAATTTTATTGGTAGGTTTATTTTAGTGAGAGAGAGAGAGAATAACAACAAAAATATCCAGAAAAAAAACATTTAAAAAAAAGTTTTATAAATTGATTTGCATTTTAATGCATGAAATAAGTATCAGCAAGATTTCTGTCTCCCAGGTGTCTTCTATACAGGTAATGAGCTGAGATTAGGAGCACTCTCTTAAAGGGAGTGCTCCTAATCTCAGCTTTTTACCTTTTATAAAAGACACCTGTCTACAGAATCAATCAGATTCCAATCTCTCCACCATGGCCAAGTCGTCCAAGGATGTCAGGGATACGATTGTAGACCTACACAAGGCTTGAATGGGCTACAAGACCATCGCCAAGCAGCTTGGTGAGAGGGTGACAACAGTTGGTGCGATTATTCGCAAATGAAAATTACTGTAAATCTCCCTCCCTCGGCATGGGGCTCCATGCAACATCTGACCTCGTGGAGTTTCAATGATCATGAGAATGGTGAGGAATCAGCCCAGAACTACACGGGAGAATCTTGTCAATGATCTCAAGGCAGCTGGGACCATAGTCACCAAGAAAACAATTCGTAACGCACTACGCTGTGAAGGACTGAAATCCTGCAGCGCTCGCAAGGTCCCCCTGCTCAAGAAAGCACATGTACAGACCTGTCTGAAGTTTGCTAATGAACATCTGAATGATTCAGAGGAGAACTGGGTGAAAGTGTTGTGGTCAGAGGAGACCAAAATCAAGCTCTTTGGCATCAACTCAACTCACCGTTATTGGAGGAAGAAGAATGCTGCCTATGACCCCAAGAACACCATCCCCACCGTCAAACATAAAGGTAGAAACATGCTTTGGGGTGTCTTGCTGCTAAGGGAACAGAACAACTTCACTGCATCAAAGGGACGATGGACAAGGCCATGTACCATCAAATCTTGGGTAAGAGCCTCCTTCCCTCAGCCAGGGCATTTAAAATGGGTCATGAATGGGTATTCCAGCATGACAATGGCCCAAAACACACGGCCAAAGCAACAAAGGATTGGCTCAAGAAGAAGCACATTAGGGTCCTGGAGTGGTCTAGCCAGTCTCCAGACCTTAATACCTTAGAAAATATGTGGAGGGAGCTGAAGGTTCAAGTTGCAAACCTGGTGGCCAACTACAAGAAACGTCTGACCTCTGTGATTGCCAACAAGGCTTTTGACACCATGTAGTAAGTCCTGTTTTGCATGGGGGGCAAATACTTTTTTCACTCATTAAAATGCAAATCAATTCATAACTTTTTGAAATGTGTTTTTCTGGATATTTTTGTTTTTATTCTGTCTCTCACTGTTGAAATAAACCTACCATTAAACTATAGACTATTCATTTCTTTGTCATGGGCAAACGTACAAAATCAGCAGGGGATCAAATACTTTTTTCCCTCACTGTACATGCTTGTACACGTGTTAATTAATATTTGGCATGAAAATCCCACTCAAGAACAGCTCCCAGTACCAAAAAACAGTATGCTGTATTTAAGTGGTTAAGAAGTAAAATGTTAAAGGAGAAGTATTGCCAAAGATTTTTTTGCTATACTTCTCCCATGGATCACAGGAGTGCAATCCATCATTCAGCTGGTCCAGGCTTGGAAAAGGAGCCAGACTTTACAGTCAGGATCCACCCAGATGCCTAGACCAGCAGCTGGCTCAGCCTCTAAGCATGCCGATGATGGCTTGAACCAGCTTCTCCCACCCCCTCCATAGCCCAGTGCTCCAGTGAGCGCCGGAGGGGCAGAGCAGAGAGACGGTAACTGACAGTCACACACTCTCTGCTCAGAGTGGAGGGGGAGAACTAAGTGATCAGTAATGTTTGTTTGATTGCTCAGTTCTCGGGGTAGAGCCAGCAGGGGAAAGCTGCAGCTGGAATTGGTGCTGCAGCCAATCTAGGTGAGTATGATTTTTTATTTTTCTGCATTTTCGAACTTCTCTTTTAACATTTGTTATCCTTTCATTTCACTTTTTTTTGAGAATTTTATGTACCACCAGTTTCTCTAGTGATAATAAATGTATGTTTTTTTTTTTTTTTTTTATATCCGCTATCGCACGTAAAAAATATGTAAAAGCTAAAAAAAAAACTATTTTATTTTTTTTCTATTTAGCTTAGGTAGTCATCTGTTTTTTTACAAGCAGGCACACAATGAAAAAATGACCTATATGTGTTTTTGGGTTTTCACCTCCCTGATACAGAGTGGCTCCAAAGCCATCAGTTTTCAGCATCAGTCCTGCTAGTTTTTGGCCTGAGGCACCCAATTCAAAAAACCGTGTCTCAAAAGTGACCTCTAAACTAAACCATAAAATGAACACATCCTGAACCCCAAAACTGGCATTAGCTTAGAGGTGTTTTTCCCAATGCCATAAGAGTAATCCCTGAAATGCCACACTTATTTTTTGTTAAAAAAAAATTCCTTTCTTTCTGTATAGATATCTGGAACTGAAGCAACAGAGTACTGAGCATGAACATGTCAGGTCAGTCCTGGAGCAACAGCTGAGGGAGGAACGTCAAAGAGCAGAGGACAGGATACAGGAATTGGAAGAAAATATAAACAGGTGAGTAAGACAGCTGGCCTAGACCATCCAAGGAGAATGGTGCTCAGGACAGATAAGATCGAGGTAGTCTAAAGTAGTCTTGATTATGGAGTGTTAAGCACAAAGTGTACCCTGCTTTATTGATCTAAATCTCTCCATTGGTTTTTAAGTACTGTGCTATGTACTTTCATGATGATTGTTTGATGGCTTTCATTTTTTATTTCTTTATCATACATCACGGGACACAGAATTAGGCTAATATTCATTACCTACTGGGTATACGCCATCTCTAGGCGAATGGACACTGCTAGACAAAGTCTTAGACAGGAAGTCTGCCCCTATATAAACCCTTCCATACAGGAAGTACTTTATTTTTTTTTCCAGTGTCTGCAAGATGGATGGGCATGTTTTGTTGAGCTCTCTGAGCTCCAGGTCTTTAGTCCCAAAAACGGTTCTTAAATGAATCAAGGAATTGACCAAGCTTCACAAAGAAGGCACAAGGATCCTGTGAGGTTTTGCCTGCATAGTGGAATCCTCGACACCCCGGCATTTCTGCAGGGTGCTGTACAGGTCCAAGGGAGTTGACCCTAAAACATGAAAGGGTACCCAGTCCTTGAAGGTCCCCAAGTGATGGAACCTGCCGTGATGGGTGAAGATTGGGCTCTTAGTTTCTACAGCTGCCCTGTGCCTGGATGGGTAAGGAACATGTTATGGGGTGCCCCAGTGATTGTAACAATCAGTCAAGCTAGCTAGAGGCTGGACACCTGTGTGCGGTGACCACAGGGGGCATTTTGGGCTAGCTGTGGGTGTTTGCAAAGAGTATCTTTTTTTCTCTTGATGGATGGTTCGCGCACGAGGTTGCGCCATTGTGCATCTTGGTTCGCCATGGTGCACGTGCGCTGGCCAAAGCGCACAAGTGTTCACGGCTGTTTAGTGGCCATGGCGCACGCGGCTTCGCCTTAGGCGTTGTGCGCACACAGAGCCGCGCATGCACCGTAGCTTGATCTCGTTGCTCGAAGATTCGCGCCATCTGCTAATACACCTGCATCTGTTCGCTGGAACCCGTGCAATCGTCCCAGGTCACAGCCAGCTTATTTAAGTGGAGTATGGCAGACATGCGGTGCTTCCAGGGGACCAGACATTTTCAGCAATTAATTTCTCCTTACCCAGTTCACGTAGGTCACCAGGTGTTGCTTGGCAGTCTAATGTGCTTGGCAGGATTGTTGCATAGGGGCTTGGTGAACCCTATTAAGGGGTCTTTCTTCTACGGTGTGTGAATACTAAACCGAGGTAGTCCCTTTTCGTGGCTTGCAATGTCTTTAAAAAAGAGGAGCGGGACTTGCACTACAGGGAGTAGTGTAGTGTCATCAGTGGCTCCCGAGGAGCCTATTTGAAACCCTAGTGTTTTATTCCCTGTAAGACCAGAGGCTTCTGGGCAATCTGAGCCGCTGCGTCTGTCTGGTATTGTGTCTATGGTCAACGCTGCTACTTCAGCCTTTATCACCAGGGATGATCTGCCCTCAGACAGGTTAGAGGACAGGATTGCTGACACGATTGCCTCTATCTCACAGGGTGGTAAGAAGCATGACAGATCCCCCTCCCCAAGCCTCCTATCTTGGAGCACAAATGGATTGAGGATGGGGAAGATCTAAATGCCAAGAATTCTGTGGAGGGCCTGGCAGATGAGTATGCTTCTAAACAATCTGGGCCAGAAGATGTCCAGTTGTTATCAGCCTCTCAGTCGCAGAGGCTTTTTTGATCCAGGCTCTTACCGAGATGGTTCGTTCTGCCTTTAAATTGCCTCCTGCAGAGGTTTCTGAGGCCCCCTGGTCCTCTTTGGGGTCCCTGATGCCTCTTCAGGCCGCACAGGCTTTCCCCTAGCACCCACTGTTGGAACAGGTGGTGTATGCTGGTTGGGAACATCCTGACAGGATTTTCATTCCTCCCAAGAGGTTTTCCCTTTTTTTAACCCATGGAGGAAAAGTTTGTTAAGAAATGGAGCAGCCATAGATGCGGCAGTCTCTTCCTTAACCACTTCAGTCCTGGAAGGATTTACCCCCTTTCTGACCAGAGCATTTTGCGCGGTAGTGCGGCATCGTACCCAAACAAAATTGACGTCCTTTTTTTTTTTTCTCCCACAAATAGAGCTTTCTTTTTGTGATATTTGATCACCTTTTTTGCTAAACAAATTAAAAAAATACAGAAAATGTAAAAAGACAAAAGTTTTTCTTTGTTTCTGTTATAAAATTTAGTAAAAAAGTTAGTTTTCTCCTGCACTGATGGGCACCAATGAGGTGGCACTTGTAGGTGGCACTGGTGGGCACTGAAGGGCTGCACTGGTGGGCACTTAAAGGCATCACTGATGGTCACTGAAAGGTATCACTGATGACACTGGCAGGCATTGTTAATGGGCACAGATTGACAGCTGCCTGGACACTGATTGACATATCCCTGGTGGTTTAGGGTGGCATACCTTGTGGGCGTCCTTTATGGCAATCCCTGGTGGTCCTGGGCAGGCATCCACGGAAGGGGGGGGGGGGGCTGCGCTGATGAACAATCAGCACAGACCCCGATGCGCACCCTGTACCGGGCTTATCCTGCTGGACGTCGTATGACGCCCAGTCAGGATAACTGAACTGAACAACCGCCCGTCAGGCAGCCTGACAGGCCTAACCAAGAGGATGATCCTGCTGAAAGCAGAGCAGATATACCTCAAGCACTGTGTTTTGCTGTTTTGGGCCAAAACACTTCTAGACCCGGTACCAGACCCTATGGTTCCCGCAGATTGTGAGATTGGCAATATATGGGCCATGGACGCTTCCGCGCCACCCCAATCTACTGTCTCGGGGTCCTATATTTCACCCCAATTTACAGTCTAAATTTGACGGCATGGCTATTGAAGCCAGGGTGCTGAAGGATCGTGGCATCTCGGAACCAGTGGTGTCTACCCTAGTGAATGCTAGGAAAGCGGTCACTAGGTCTGGAAGACTTGTATTGCTTGGTGATTGGGAGAATTCTCTATTTTCTACAGTCAGCTGTGGAAATCAGATTGACTGTCAGTATTGTTCCAAAGGCCTTTAGCCTCTCATTCGCTGGCCCGAACCTTTATGCAGGGGGCAACTCATTTGCTCCCCCCCCTTTAGGTCACCTATGTGTCCTTGGGACTTAAATTTGGTGCTGTCTGTGTTACAGAAACAACCATTTGAACCTATCCAAGAAATGCCATTAGTCTTGCTGTCATGCAAGCTAGCCTTCCTGATGGCCATCACCTCGGCTAGAAAGGGTGTCGGCCCTCTCATGTAGGGAACCATACCTAATTCTTCACCATGACAAGGTGGTGTTGTGTCCAATTCCATCCTTCTTGCCAAAGGTGGTGTCGGCCTTTCATTTAAATCAGGACATTATTTTGCCTTCTTTTTTATCTCAACCTCGTTCGGCGGAAGAGAGACAACTGCATTCCTTGGACGTTGTCTGGGCAGTCAGAGTTTATTTGTTCTGCAGAGAACCGAGGATCAGGTTCCTTTTTTGCTTTATCAGAAGGACCCAATGAGGGGCAGGCAGTTTCCAAAGCTTCCATTGCCAATTGGGTCTGCCAGTTGGTGATTTAGGCCTATGGTCTGAAACACAAGGCTCCTCCCTTTAGGGTGAGAGCTCATTCTACCAGGGGTGTAGGAACCTTCTTGGGCTTTTCGCCATCAGGTATCTGTGGCTCAGATTTGTAAAGCTGCTATCTGGTCTTTAGTGCATACGTTCACAAGATTTTATCAGGTAGATGTTAGTGCAGACAAAGATTTGCCTTTTGGCCGTAGTGTACTAAAGGTTGCAGTTTTAAAGTCTGATGGCTATTTCTGTTTGGCAGAGTGTCTCCCTCCCCTCAAGGCTATTGCTCTGGGATGTCCCAGTAGGTAATGAATATCAGCCTAACTTTGTGTCCCGTGATGTATGATAAAGTAAACTGGATTTTTTTCATCATACTTGCCTGTAAAATCCTTTTCTTTGAATATATCACAGGACACAGAGGTCCCTCAGTGCTTGCTACAAAACTGAAGTACTTCCTGTATGGGAGGGGTTATATAGGGGCAGACTTCCTGTCTAAGACTTTGTCTACCAATGTCCATTTACCTAGAGATGGTGTATAACCCAGTAGGTAATGAATATTAGCCTAACTCTGTGTCCTGTGATGTATTCAAAGAAAAGGATTTTACAGGTAAGTATGACGAAAACATTTTATCTCTTTTTTTTTTGTGTGTGTTGGTAAGTGATGGATTCTTTCTTTCATATCTGATAAAAACAAGGCCCAATGTTTTTGCTATTGTGGTTTGCAGTGAGCTAAATGTAGTTGAATTAAGGTCCTAACATGTTTTTTTGTTTTTCCTATGTAGATTGAGTTCACAGGATTGGTCAGTCCATGAGAAACCTGTTGCACCACATGAGCTGTCATTGCTAATGGAGCCACATGATGTACCAAATGTTAAGGTGAACAAGCCAAATTTGCTTTTAAACAGCTTGCCCAGATAAAGGTTTATTAGTTTTCTGTTACCCTTGTATTATTTGTACTTTGTGCTATTATCAGACATTCTCCAGCTCCACTGCGGCTGATTTCTCCTTCTGAAAATATTAAGTTTAGCTGGCTAAATAGTTGAATTACTTTGTTATTGACCTAGAACTGATATGTCAAATAACAGGGCTCCGTTGTTAGGGAACTAGAGAGGATAGATACATGAAACATGCCATTCTTGCTTTTTTTTTCATAATGGTGCATTCTCTGGGGCTTCATGCTGATCCAGACTTCCCTAACAAGTGAGTCACTGACCTGAGCAATGTAGCCAGACAAGACCAAATTCCGGTCCCTCATACTAGTTCCAAGGTCATGACTTACTTGATAGCAAAGCCAGAAACTAAGTAAGCAATGGACGCTTCCCATATTTTGTATGTGCACAGATTTTCTTTAAAGAAGAAGAATTCTAGATATGGATATTTTGACATAGTGACATTGGTCCAGCTTGGAGCATTGTAGCTCTACTATATACCAGGGGTCTCTAAATTTTTCAAAACAAAGGGCCAGTTTACTGCCCTTCAAACTTTAGGGGGGCTGGACTGTGGCCAGTAGGAGTAGAAAATGCCCTGGCTTCAGTGGTAGTAAACAATGTCATAGACTTGGTGGTCAGTGAGAGTATAAAATAATTACATCATTGGTGTCAGTGGAAAGAATAGTGCCCCATTTCTGGTGTCAGTGGGACAAATATTACCTTGTTGATGTCAGTAGGAGGGCTAGTGCACCATCTTTGGTGGAATAGTGCCTGGTATCACTGAAAAGAATAGTGCCCTAAGGGCTGGATAAAGGCAAACAAAAGGGCTACATCTGGCATGTGGGCTGCATTTGGACCCTGTCATATGCCATACCTGTGGGGTCCTCCAGGAAGCTGAAAATCACTGTAATCAGTCACCATGTCAGTGAGCGGCGGCTGCAGTGGAGAGGAGGGAGTGCCGACAACGACTTTGATATGACTATGAATGATGTCACTGCTCTTGGAATTCCCCACTGTTTGAGCATTCATTCCTCTCCCCTGCTGCCACCGCTTACTGACGCAGGGGATCACATGACCAGAGCAGACTAAAAAAAAAGAAAAGTATACTCCTCTTTTTTTACACAGGTTAGGTAACAGGAGAGGGGAGGGGGCATTAAGCATACTTGGTGTTAGGCTAGAATTCTATTTTAAAATCAAAGTATAAACCTAAGAGGTTATGGTTAAAGGATAAAGTCACCTTTAACAAAAAATAATAAATGCACATTTTTTTGCTGGTAAAATAATGTGCATTTACTGTTGAAGAAAACTGTTGTTTGTTTTAGGAGCCTGGATCACCATTGATCAGCAGATTGCTGGTGCTATGCAGGTCTCCTGCAGACTGTCAGTGTAAGCTGTCTGCCCATACATTGTATAGGCAGGAAGTTTTACACTGACAGAATTAATGAACTACCACAGTGCTTGACAGCACCGTGGTAGTTCATTGAGGACTATTAGCCAACAGCTGCAAAGGATGTTAGTTCTTGTAGTTGATTGATTCACAGGGATCTGTGACTCAATGATGCGGCCCTGCCATGCTCTTTGAATTGTGGCCGTGAGTACGGGGAGAAGATCCCCAGCTCACTGCTACAAGGAGGAGGGGGGAAGTGTTGTCTGATGCTGAAAATGTTAAATAATATGGGTGTAACATGTTCAGAAAGGTGAACTTATCCTTTAAGACACTAATATGCACTATGAGGAGTTAGGAGATAGTGTCGGGCATATGAGACTGCAGATCAATGAAATTTCAGCCCCAAATAAAAAAAAAAAAACGAGGAAGCAAATATGAATCTTTCATAAATTGAGTTGTATTAACCACTTCAGCCCCGGACCAATTGTCAGCTTAAGGACCAGAGGTCTTTTTTCAATTTCGCACTGCACTACTTTAACTGGTAATTGTGCGGTCATGCAATTTTGTAACGAAACGAAATTTGCGTCCTTTTCTTCCCACAAATAGAGCTTTCTTTTGATGGTATTTGATTGCCTCTGTGATTTTTATTTTTTGCGATATAAACGGAAAAAGAGCGAAAATTTTGAAAAAAAAAGAGATTTTCTACTTTTTGTTATAAGAAAAATCTAATAAACTCAATTTTAGTCAAACATTTGGGCCAAAATGTATTCAGCCACATGTCTTTAGTAAAAAAAAATGCCAATAAGCGTATATTGATTGGTTTGCGCAAAAGTTATAGCGTCTACAAACTAGAGTACATTTTCTGGAATTTACACCGCTTTTAATTTATGACTGCCTATTTCATTTCTTGAGGTGCTAAAAATGGCAGAGAAGTACAAAACCCCCCCAAATGACCCCATTTTGGAAAGTAGACACCCCAAGCTATTTGCTGAGAGGCATGTTGAGCCCATTGAATATTTTTTTTTTTAGTCCCAAGTGATTGAATAAAGACAAAAATAAAAAATAATTTTTTTTTTCTTCAAAAAGTTGTCACTAAATGATATATTGCTCACACATGCCATAGTTATATGTGGAATTGCACCCCAAAATACATTTTGCTGCTTCTCCTGAGTATGGGGATACCACATGTGTGGGACTTTTTGGGAGCCTAGCCGCGTACGGGGCCCCGAAACCCAAGCACCGCCTTCAGGATTTCTAAGGGTGCAAATTTTTGATTTCACTCCTCACTACCTATCACAGTTTCGAAGGCCATAAAATGCCAAAATAGCACAAAACCCCCCCAAATGACCCCATTTTGGAAAGTAGACACCCCAAGCTATTTGTTGAGAGGCATGGTGAGTATTTTACAGCTCTCATTTGTTTTTGAAAATGAAGAAAGTAAAGAAAAAAAAATTTTTTTTTTTCTTTTTTCAATTTTCAAAACTTTGTGACAAAAAGCGACATCTGCAAAATACTCACAATACCTCTCAGCAAATAGCTTGGGGTGTCTACTTTCCAAAATGGGGTCATTTTGGGGGGTTTTATGCCATCTGGGCATTCCATGGCCTCCGAAACTGTGATTGGCAGTGAGAAGTGAAATAAAAAAATTACTCCCTTAGAAAGCCTGAAGGCGGTGCTTGGATTTTGGGGTCCCGTACGCAGCTAGGCTCCCAAAAAGTCCCACACATGTGGTATCCCCGTACTCAGGAGAAGCAACAGAATGTATTTTGGGGTGTATTTCCACATATGCCCATGACATGTTTGAGCAATATATCATTTAGTGACAACTTTTTGTAAAAAAAATATATATATATTTTTTTTTTTTCATTATTCAATCTCTTGGGACAAAAAAAAAAAAATATTTAATGGGCTCAACATTGCTCTCAGCAAATAGCTTGGGGTGTCTACTTTCCAAAATGGGGTCATTTGGGGGGGGTTTGAACTGTCCTGGCATTTTATGCACAACATTTAGAAGCCTATGTCACACGTCACCCACTCTTCTAACCACTTGAAGACAAAGCCCTTTCTGACACTTTTTGTTTACATGAAAACATATTTTTTTTTTTTTGCAAGAAAATTACGTTGAACCCCCAAACACTATATATATTGTTAAAGCAAAGGCCCTACAGATTAAAATGGTGGGTGTTGCATTTTTTTTTTTCCACACAGTATTTGCGCAGCGATTTTTCAAACGCATTTTTTGTGGAAAAAATACACTTTTTTTTATTTTAATGCACTAAAACACACTATATTGCTCAAATTTTTGATGAAATAAAAAATATGATCTTAGGCCGAGTACATGGATACCAAACACGACATGCTTTAAAATTGCGCACAAACACGCAGTGGCGACAAACTACATACATTTTTAAAAGCCTTTAAAAGCCTTTACATGATACCACATTAGATTCACGGAGGAGGTCTACTGCTAAAATTACTGCCCTCGATCTGACCTTCGCGGTGATACCTCACATGCATGCTGCAATTGCTGTTTACATATGACGCCAGACCAACGCTTGTGTACGCCTTTGCGCAAGAGAAGGGGGGGCAGGGGTGCTTTTTTTTTTTTTTTTTTTTTAGTTTTTTTTTTATTTATTTAGCTTTTTTATTCTATTTTTAAACTGTTCCTTCCATTTTTTTTTCTTTGTTATGATTTTTATTGTTATCTCAGGGAATGTAAATATCCCCTATGATAGCAATAGGCAGTGACAGGTACTCTTTTTTTGAAAAAATTGGGGTCTATTAGACCCTAGATCTTTCCTCTGCCCTCAAAGCATCTGACCACACCAAGATTGGTGTGATAAAATGCTTTCCCAATTTCCCAATGGCGCGGTTTATATCCGGGAGGGGGGACATTCCCTCCCACTGCTTGTAAAAGCAGTCTAGAGGCTAATTACCCGCTAGAATTGCTTTTACATGAAAGCCGATCACTGGCTGAAAAGAATGATACCAAGATGATACCTAAACCTGCAGGCATCATTCTGGTATAACCATTCAAAGTCCAGCAACATACTGGACATATATTGTAATCTTTTTTTTTTTCATGCAGCCTCTTGGCTGAACGAAAAAAAGAGATTGATTGGTGGGTATGCCCACCATTAGAATACCTCCCTTCATCCACCCACTTCTAATGATGGGCATACATGCACCATTTATATATGCCGATGCATGGGGGCATCCTCCCGCAAAAGTTATGCCGTGTACACACGGTCGGAATTTCGACCGTATGTACGTGGCATTAGGAGCCAATCGCTCCTCCGCCCCCCCTGCTGCCCCCATGCTTCGGCACATATGCTCTTTTTTTTAACTGTGGTGGTGAAATCACCTCCTACAGCGTTGGAGTCGCGGCTTTATGTATCGTGGGAGCAAACGCTGTTGCTGTCAAGATAAATAAATCCGCGCTGCAACTGAATGGCGCACCTGAAAACAAAAAAATGCTTAACACTAAAACACAGTAAACAAAATTACATACCTGAAAAGCAAGCATGATAAAACATGATAAAACATAATAAAACATTGCAGAATAGAATGGAGTAAAAAAAGAGCAACAATAGAGAGAGAGAGAGAACAATAAAACGACAACTATTTTTGTTTTTTTTATTTTTTTGAGATTCACAGGTAAAAAAGCTCCTGACTGTTAGCGACTGAATCAAAACGCTACCACAAAAAAAAATGTTAGCGATCGCAGGGATCAGGCCTGACTCTGCGAACGCTGCAGTTATGTGTGCTTAGTGTTTTGTAAGTGACAGTGATCGATCGATACTGCACTTGGGTGGGCTGGGCTGGGCTGGGCGGAGGGGGAAAACGCAGGTGCTAGCAGGTATCTGGGCTGATCCCGCTAACAATGCGTTTTTTTGGAACCCTAAACTGCTGGGACGCTAGTATAGATCTGATCAGATCAGATATTGATCTGTTCAGATACTATACCACTAAGGGAGGTGTATGCTTTGCGCGTGGGTGTTTGCGGTACTGGCACTAACCTGGGGCGACGCAGACCTTATTTGACCCTAAAACCTAATTGATATCACCCGCCGGGCGATCAGGGGGTTAAACCGTTATTGGGTAATAAATGGCGGGTGCCCTGACAGTATAAAAAACAAGCTAACTAACCAGCGTCACCCGTAACAGTAATACAAAAAAAAACTGGTTACCTAGCGACACTAATGCAGCGATCAGAAAAACGATCGCTTAGTGACACTGGCAAAAGGGGGTGAAAGGGTTAACTAGGGGCAATCAGGGGGTTAAACCTTTATTAGGTAATATATGGGGGTACCTGACGCTATATAAAAACCTGACGGGGAACCTAAATAACGAAATAACTAACTGGCTAACCAGCGTCACCAGTGACATTTTATACGGTGATCACTGGTGAAAGGGTTAACTCTAGGGGCAATCAGGGGGTTAAAACCTTTATTTAGGTTGTAATATGGGGGTACCTGACCTATAAACCTATTTATGAACCTATATAAACATGGCGGTTAACCTAAAAAAAAAACTGGTTACCTAGCGACACTAATGCAGCGATCAGAAAAACGATCGCTTAGTGACACTGGCAAAAGGGGGTGAAAGGGTTAACTAGGGGCAATCAGGGGGTTAAACCTTTATTAGGTAATATATGGGGGTACCTGACGCTATATAAAAACCTGACGGGGAACCTAAATAACGAAATAACTAACTGGCTAACCAGCGTCACCAGTGACATTTTATACGGTGATTACTGGTGAAAGGGTTAACTCTAGGGGCAATCAGGGGGTTAAAACCTTTATTTAGGTTGTAATATGGGGGTACCTGACCTATAAAACTATTTATGAACCTATATAAAACATGGCGGTTAAAATAAAAAAAAAAAATGGTTACCTAGCGACACAATGCAGCGATCAGAAAAACGATCGCTTAGTGACACTGGCAAAAGGGGGTGAAGGGGTTAACTAGGGGCAATCAGGGGGTTAAACCTTTATTAGGGGGGGGTAGGGGGCTACCTAGGACCTAAAACTAACTGCCCTGACAGTTATTACAGTCACACTGACACTAAATGCAGTGATCAGTAAATAAATGATCACTGCAATTAGTGACACTGTGACTGGGGGGGGGGGGGTGGGGTGATCTGGGGGGTGATCTGGGGGTGACAGGGGGGTGGATTGTGTGCCTATGTGTACTGGTGTCAGTGTACTGTTTGTGCACTAACCTTTACATCTTCTCTGCTCGGCGTTCCGGTCACATAGACCGGCGCACCGAGCGTGACATCACTTCCGCCTTCCTGTCTATACAATAGACAGGAAGGGGAAGCTTTTCATTCGCCAGGAGCGATCGCGAGGGGGTGGCCAGAAACCACTGGCCGTCCCCTCGTCCCGGATCGCTCCTGAAGCGATGCCGACCGTCCCCGCCGGCGGAGGGGGGTCCGATCGGACCCCCCAACCGCCTGAAGAATGGCACGTACAGGTACGTGGTTCTGCCTGTACGTGCCATTCTGCCGACGTATATCTACATGGGGCGGTCGGCAAGTGGTTAAGTTGCGTTATATTATCTTAAAGTGAAGTTCCACCTGTTTTTTGAATGTCCAATCACTGTCATGCCCATCCTGAATTCTGTAATATAAATGGCAATACATTTTTTATTTATTTTTTCTCTCTTCTTTGTAAATACCTTTTTACTCTCTTGCTGCAGCCGCCTAGGCGATTACGTCACTAGGTGATTTGTAAGTGCTCCTGGGATAGCGGCATCCTGTATCCCAGGAGTCCTTGCGAATCGCCTAGTGATGAAATC
The DNA here is from genome assembly GCA_028564925.1 of Lithobates sylvaticus. Taxonomy (NCBI): domain Eukaryota; kingdom Metazoa; phylum Chordata; class Amphibia; order Anura; family Ranidae; genus Lithobates; species Lithobates sylvaticus. The sequence continues at coordinate 491,077,192 of CM053029.1, forward strand.
TCGTGTCATTTCCAGACTGGAAATGACGCAAACGGGAGGACTGGGATGTCATGATTGACAGGTTGCTATAGCAATGGGGCGGGAACTTCTGCCATTGCAATGGCAACCTGCCAAGAAGAGAGAGAGCCGCTTAGGGGCTTCACTGCGCAGGCATGAGATCAGGAGGTGCAAGCTGGGTAGCCAGCTGCATCAAATACCGGAAATCTAGAGAAGAGGGCATCAGATGCCCGCAGATGACTTGGAACCTGCCTGCTTCCGAGATCTGGTTAGTCTTCAAATATTTTAACACAAACTACAGGGACTACACATGACATGTTCTAAATGTTGCTAGATATGTTAAACAAGTACGGAGGAGTGGAAAGAAGAGAGAAAGTATTTGGGGGACTGGAACTCTGCTTTAAATCTGAATATACTGCATAAAGCCAAGCAAGATTCTTGCTCTAAATTCTTTTGACCTAAATGATCTTAAAACCTTTCATTGTCTCACTAAAAACTGTCTTTAGTTCCAAAACATACATGTGCCTTGTACTTCTCTCCAACAATCTTGCAATCATTCTATGGCATTTTTCGTTTCAGGCAAGAAGCTCACCACTGAAAAGACTACTGCGGCTTGTGTTCTGCTCTCGCACCAAAACCCCAGTGCTGGCTTCATTGTATCTATTACTTATTCATGCACTACTATTCTTATGCTTAACTGGGCATCTGTAAGAACATTTTTTACCCCGAAAGGGATGACATTGGAGTTGAAGAGCACCATTCCAGTCCTTATGCTGAATATAGTTGGGAATTGAGTTGAAGCCATGACTAGCACCAAGAGATTATTATTCTTATCTTAGTTGTGTCTTCACTGAAAGTGTGGAACGGCATCATATCTTGTACTCAGGGCTCCAGCACTATATATTCTGAAGATGTCAGCAGCATCACTGGATGCAACACACCGCTTTCTAAAAAGTCAGCATTTTTTTAAAAGGTTTTCAACCCCTTTGACTGATGGCAAGCATAGACATCTAACCCAGTTCACCTTTGTTGCCTTTTCCACAACTCTTAGGCTGGTTTAGTTCTCTCTGTGATCTCAGAAATAATGTTTATTCTATAGAAATTTGTTCTCACTTTGATTGTGCTAAATTGGGAGGGAGAGGTTGTGTAAACCTGTAAATCTGTTTAATAAGAATGTTGCATATTTATATATTACCAGTTACTGTTTTCTCTTTCTAAAAGAACCTTTTTGAAAGAGTTCGTATTTATTATTGCTAATGCACAAGTATTGTTTGTGCGCATTTGTAATATTTCATTCCTGTACGTGTGGGTTTCCCTAAAAATGCTGTTTGATTTTTTTTTTTTTTTTCTTGTATTTCTTTTTTTGCTTTTGTGTAATTTGCACAGAATTTTCTCATATGATCACGACTTTCTGCATCAGGAACTTCCAAAACCATGTAGATGACAAAGCCCAGTAAATGTGTTGATTGGCTATTCACTTTTAGGGAACCTAATGCTGGCCGTACCCTATATAACCGGATTGTAAAATCTCTGTACAAAAACAAACTTTGTAAATATGAGGACAAACCAAGGCAACCCTTTCAATTCATACAAAATCAGGCAGGCCCTTGCACTGCATAGTTGTAGTACAATTAGATTTGTATAGTGTATAGTCGGCTTTAGATCTATGGGCATCCAGGCTTAATTTTTCAAATGGGGGAACTAAAGGAATACTGTATGGAATAAGCTCCAAATTTTTTTTTTTTTTCCTAATGACTAGGTAATTATCCAAATAAAAACTCAGAACAACTAATGCCGCGTACACACGACCGGACTTTTCGACAGACTAGGTCCGACGGTCTTTCCGACAGACTTTCGGCGGAGTTCCGATGGACTTTCCGAATGAACGGACTTGGCCACACACAATCACACTAAAGTCCGACGGATTCGAACATGATGACGTACGACCGGACTAAAATAAGTAAGTTTGTAGCCAGTAGCCAATAGCTGCCCTTGCGTCGTTGTTTGTCCGTCGGACTAGCATACAGACGAGCGGATTTCTCAATGGGAACTGGGTCTGGTGGAGTTCCGGCGGAAAAATTTGAAACATGTTCTATTTCTAAAGTCCGCCAGATTTTTCAACAGCAAAAGTCCGATGGAGCCCACACACGATCGAATTGTCTGACGGATTTGTTCCGTCGGACCTTTACTGTCAAAAAGTCCGCTCGTGTGTATGCGGCATAAGGCCTCCTGGCGAAAGTGAAGTGACTCAAGCCTAACTCCATGTTTCATTGAACTTTAAATAGTTGTTTTCGATCAAGCTGGTTCAAACCTATGATTTCCTTCAAGAAATGCAGCGGCTGTCAGCACCATATGAACTTTTACTTTATGTAGGCTCAACATGCAGTATACAGCGCTGTGTTTCAGCAGCAGGACGGGGACTTTGACAAAATCAAGTAGAGCTGAGAGCTGCTCAGCCATTCATAGGAAGATTTGTATTTTCAAATGAATGTAAGGATTCCTGATTGGCTGAGGGCAGGTAGATGTCTCAATCTCTGCCTCAGGCAATCCGAGGAAGCTTTGTATTCATTCATACCTGTCACACTGCTGGAACATAGAGCTGCAAGATTCTGGCCAAAATGAGAATCACAATTTTTTTTTTGCTTAGAATAAAAAGATTGCGATTCTCGCGGCGTAAAATCTTCCACATTATACGAAAAAAAATTGGGCTAACTTTACTGGTTAGTTTTTTTTTTTTTTATTCATTAAAGTGTAATTTTTTTTTCTTCAACAATTGCATTTGAATGACTGCTGCGCAAATACAGCGTGACATAAAATATTGCAACAACCACCATTTTATTCTCTAGGGTCTCTACTAAAAACAAAAATAATGTTTGGGAGTTCTAAGTAATTTTCTAGCAAAAAAAAAAAAAAAATTATTTTAACTTGAAAGCAACAAATGTCAGAAAAAAGGTTTAGTGTTCAAGTGGTTAAACTTTCCTCATTTTCACACCAAAGTGTATTCCTTTGATCTAAAGGACCCATTTTTACAATGTTTCTACTTAAGTTCCACTGATAAAGAATGTTGTAATTCTTGGCAGACTGCCCCTTTTTTTTTTTTTTTTTTTTTCCTTTAGACGGCTGTCAAGCTTCAGCAGAGCAGAGAGAATTCTCTGCATAGAAAGAATCAGGAAATACTTTGTCAAGATCACAAGGGGGAAAAAATTGCGATAACGATTCTTCAAAGATTAATCGTGCAGCTCTACTGGAACACGGTGCTGTATGCTGAGGCTGATTACAGCACTGACAGCACTTGTTAGTGAAAAAATAGTTTGGACCAGCTTTGCCAAAAAAAACTATTTAAAGTTCACTAAAACTTAGAGTTAGCCTTTAAAGAGAACCTGTTGGGGTATAAATTTGAACTTGTTTTTAATGTTTCAGGCTCTTTCCATCTCTGCCTGGTAAGTCAGTTATCCAGAACCAGTATCCATGATGAAAGTTTAGACTTCATTGCATGCGTACGATTTCTCGATCACAGGGTAGTGGTGGTAAAAGCAGGACTGCCTTAGAGCTTGTAGCTTGTATCTTGTATCTTGTAAAAAACATCTAGCAATGGCATTTCATATTTCTCTCCTAATAGGTTTCCTTTGAAAATGTAATGTCCATTGATGTGAGTTTTTGTTGTGGTTTCTTTTTAAGTGATTTGGTAAATCACTATTATGATAAATTATGATGAAGTAATTTGTTCTGTAAAAATCAGAAAACTATCAGGTAGGACTGTCACACAGGAGAAGGGATATTGGGCAGGTAGCGAAGTGAAGGTTTACTGTGCACCATGCTTTTTGGACACCACTATCTCCAATGTGCGAGATTATGTAGTGTGTGTGTGAGATTATGTAGTGTGTGTGTGTGTGTGTATGTACATACAGTATATTACCAAAAGTATTGGGATGCCTGCCTTTACACGCACATGAACTTTAATAGCATCTCAGTCTTAGTCCATATGATTCAATATTGAGTTGGCCCACCCTTTGGAACTAGAACAGCTTAAACCCTTCTTAGAAGGCTCTCCATAAGGTTTAGGAGTGTGTCTATGGGAATGTTTGACCATTATTCCAGAAGCACATTTGTGAGGTCAGGCACTGATGTGGACAAGAAGACCTGGCTCAAAGTCGCCCCTCTAACTCATCCCAAAGGTGTTCTATCATGTTTAGGTCAGGTTTCTGTGCAGGCCAGTCAAGTTCCTCCACCCCAAACTTTTATTTATGTCTTCATGGACCTTGCTTTGTGCACTGGTGCACAGTTATGTTGGAACAGGAAGGGGCCATGCCCAAACTGTTCCCACAAAGTTAGGAGCTTGAAATTATCCAAAATGTCTTGGTATGCTGACGCCTTAAGAGGCCTAAGGGGCCAAGCCCAACCCCTGAAAAACAACCCCACACCGTAATCCCTCCTCCACGAATAGATTTGGACCAGTGCACAAAGCAAGGTCCATAAAGACATGGATGAGTGAGTTTGGGGTGGAGGAACTTGACTGGCCTGCACACAGTCCTGACCTCAACCCTATAGAATACCTTTGGGATGAATTAGAGCGGAGACTGCAAGCCAGGCCTTCTGTCTAACATCAGTGCCTGACCTCACAAATGCGCTTCTGGAAGAAAAATCAAACATACTCATAGAAACACTCCTAAACCTTGTGGACTGCCTTCCCAGAAGAGTTGAAGCTGTTAAAGCTGCAAAGGGTGGGCAAACCCAATATTGAACCCTACGGACTAAGACTGGGATGCCATTAAAGTTCATGTGTGTGTGTGTAAAGGCAGGTGTCCCAATACTCTTGGTAATTTAGCGTATGTGTGTGTATATATAATATGCATGCATACATACATACATACATACATACATACATACATACATACATACACTATATAGTTTCTGGTCTTCCTGATGTACTGAGAGAAGATGTCTCATCGTTAATTAATAGAATAATTATACATCTTGTTTAAGTGATTATTTCTGTTTGCCAAGTAATCAGTGTTATCATCTGAGTGTTTGTGAATGATTACCTTTTTAAACCACTTCAGTATGATTCCCCCAGTTTATCAAAGTGATGAAAGCGCATTCCATGGTGAACATTTTTTTTGAAAGCTGTCAGACATTTTCCCCCCAGTCTTGTTAGAAAAGATTTAAATTAAACCACCAAAATAAATGAGGATATAGTAAAAAGTCAGCAAAATTGCACTGACATCCAGAACACGGATTTGAATATCCGGTCTGACACATTGAAATAAGCAGCATGAGTTAACTGAGGGGATTTTAGGTAATGTCAGGAAGATGATCTGCTGGTACCTCTTTTAATGAGTTTGCTTTCTAAACTTCTAAGTTTTTTTCTCTATTTTGCTGTGCTAGTCTCCTTATTACTCTGATTCCAAAAGGTAATTACTAGCTTTTGAATGAAGACCTTCTTGAAAAAGCCTCTTTTGGCGCTCTTTCACTAGGTGGTGTTATGACTGTAATTCATAATACCTGTAAAATAGTATATTTTAGGCATTAGGTTACATTCGCCAAGACAGCACACCATGATGAGGATCGTTAATTTTTTATTTTTTTGTTCAGTTCAGCCAGTTAGATGTAAAAAATAGACGCATGGCTCAAGTAAAGCTTCTTAACCTTGTGGTAAAGCTTTGCAGGTTGATCCTTTTTTTGCCTCAGTCTCTATCCACAAAGGATAAGGCGTACCAGGATATCCTGAAAACCCATTTGCCTTGTAAGCACTACATTGTCTATAGCTATAGGACTGACAGCCATCATAACCCACAGAGATGTATAGATGTAGTTGGCTGTACGAGTACAGTTGGGGAGGCCAAAGTTAAGCCATGGTGTTGTATTTGGGCAGGTTTTCTGTATGCCTCAAGCATAATTGAAGGGCCAAAACAGCACCGGTTGTATACAGTTCTGGTTACTAAATGCAGTTATATTAAAAAAAGTCTACTAGGAATAAATGTCAAGAATGTATGGTGTAGCAGCTATTGCATCATGCCAGGAAGAGATTGTTATTCACCTATAATTCAAATATATACACACACACACACACCAATCGTATGTACATCTGTGGAGTTGACATAAAAAAAAAACAAGCAATTGGTAATTTTTCTGATAAGAACCAATCATTCGTGTTTAATTGGGCTCATTTTTTAATTATGAATTATAAAACAATCAACCTGGCTGGTTATTGTAGAATATCGCTTTCCTCTTTTCCTCTGTTTTTTTTTTTTTTTTATAAATAAACCAAAGTGTATGCATTTGTATTTTCATTCCATTATCTAAGGGACACTTGTCTTCTGTCTCATGATTAGAAACTGTAACACGCCAGGTTTCTGATTACCTCTGTGATGACAGGGCAGTGTTGATATACATTTTAATTACAAATAAAGTATTTTTTTTAATAAACCAGATTTGTTTGTTAAACTTTTTTTTTTTTTAGTTCCAACTAATATGTACATTTAATGAATATAAAGCATTTTGGGCCTTGCTTACTATAGCCTTTGGACACATACTGTATGAAAAAGCTGGTATACTATTGATCAGCGCTGAGTGCTTTTTAGCTGACTTGGCCATTCCATGAACCATTTACTTAGTGTTATCCGCTAATAATTCATTTTTAAATAGAGAAGCGTTAGTCTACATTCATTTCTTTAGCCCCTTCCTAACGTCTCTTTCAACTTTTTTGCTCAGGTACCTAAAAGGTTTCAGCCACAGGTAACAGATGGCTTTCATTGTCCAGCCACGATTACATCAGGTAATGGCTGGTTGTGCAAATAGTCACAAATAGCTGTGGCCGCCGACAGCCTGTCAATACAGTGCACAGTGTCATAGCTAGCCACTCTCAGCTGTCAAACCCAGGAACAGGAATTGGTAGATACCTGCTGCTGAAATTCGCACTGTGGCAAAACATCCTGTGCGAATGTATCCAAATACATTTATTTTCTACGATTGCCTGTGTCAGCCAGTGGCCATATTGCAGCATTTTCCTGATTGATATACTGTATTTCAGGAAATACTGCATTATGGCCACTAGATGGAGCTGATGATCATATGAAATCAACTTAAAAGGCAAATTTCGGAAATTATTTGTGATGTCTGTGTGAATGCTTGAAACATCAACACAGTTTTTTTTTTTTTTTTTAAATAGATTCGTAAGGGTAGAGCTTGCTCCAAACAGGATTATAATTCAGGTATACCTAGCACAGTGCCTTCTATAACCTTTACCATGCTCTTTGTGCCCCTCCTAAAAAGAGGTGAAATCTGGAGAATATCACTATTGAAGTTTCTGGAGACTTTTAGTGCAATTCAGGAAACCAGCTGCAGGTGTTGCAATATACAAGCCTAACATAATGAACTCACTTTCATGAAATAAACATATATGCTTCAAGAAACCCTGCCCACTTTTACATGATCTGCATGTATAAGAGTCTTCACGGCTGAATATTACATGACAGTTTCACACTCTGAGCGGATCTTACAAGCTTCACGATCTACTCAATGTGATACTGTCTCACAGGCAGCAGGGGCTACTCACTTCTCTAATGCAGCATTTCATAACGGCCCAGGCAGATCTCGGGACACTAACACACACACAGGGTGATTAGGGTGTGCCCAGGTACATTCGGCACACTCCATGCACGCGCCTATGTCCGTTCTTGTAACTGCCCCCCCGCCGCACCAATCATCCCCGATTGCCCCCTGTGTCCTCCCCAGGTCCTCCTCTGGTCCCCCCTTGTCGTGGATCTGTCAGGATGGAGAGCAGAGGAAGGAGCCAGTAAATCCGGTCATTTACTGGCTCCTTCCTTTTCCAAATACATGGAGTCCATGATCACTGACTCTGTCCATTCATAACTGAGCATCTTAAACTATGAGGGACTGGGGAATCTCTGTCCTCAGTCCCTTTCCTTGCCTCAAATGGGAGATGGCAGGCGTCTGTTTAATTTATTTATTAATTTATTGTAAAAATAATAAATTATAAAAATCGCTGACACTGACTACTGACACAGTCCACACCTCATCAGTGCCACCTGTTAGTGCCACTGTCACATGACATTAAAAACAGAATCGGTATCAGCTAGTACTTAAAGGTGTCAGTACTCGGTCTTAAAAAACTCCGGTCTTTTTTTTTTTATGTCATAATGTAGAGAATAAGATTTCCTTTCATTTGAGTCTTGCCACACAGATTTACTCGAGATCTGAGCAATCCTTTTATTGTTCAGTTAGAGAAATCTTGACAAAGTCTTGAAAACTTTGTCAAAAACGCCCCCTTGCTGTGAGTGACAGGTGATTTACATATCTCATGCACTAGCCTGAGACAGGCACATCCTGTGTAAAAAGTTCACAATTCACATCCCCTCCCCTCCAGCTCTCCCAGCTTTACTGTGTTTTGACTGAATGTTTCTCATCATGGGATGCAGTGAACAGTCAGCAGACTATAGACAGACAAGTGATAGACAGACAAGTGATTTAGGGGACATGTATGTAGTCAGAGCTGGGCAGAGTAGAACATCCAGTGATCTGATGATAACCTGTCTCCGGCTAGTTCATGAGATATGTAAAAACACCTGTCATAAAAAATTTTGGGTTTACATCCACTTTAACGTTCACTGGTGGTGAATCAATCACTGTCATTTAAAACACACTTGCTTAGTACATCTTCATGGCAGCATACAGTGGGTTGTAGCTCCGCCCCTGCAGTCCCATAGGACTAGTTAACTTTGCATTATGGCCCATTCATTTCTTATTCCATTCTTTGTAAATATTACCATTGTGGTGTATGCTATCATAAAGGTGCACAAAAAAATGTAAATTAAGGAAAGGTAAGTATACAGTTATTTTTTCATTTTTCTGGAACATCATGATAACATATGATGGGGATTAACTTGCAACAGCAGTAAGTTGCTCATAACAAGACAAAATTTATTGAAACGAATCATCAAACAGTTGAATCAGAAGCTGGTTATTGCTCTACTTGTCAAACTCAACAGTTGCTAAACAGGCTAGATCAATTCTGTAGTGAGAAATAAAGATATTTGCTGATGACCACGTTGCCTCCTTACTTATTATTTGTAGTGGGATGTAACAGGAGATAATGACATTGACATAGCCTGGGTGGAGTGTCCATTCAGATCTTCAGTTATTGGAAAACTTTGAGAGGCCTAAGAATTTTCAGTAGCTTTAATGGCCCAATAAGAAACTGTTCTTACTGACACTTCAGAAGATAAGATAAAGATGCTTTCAAAAATTGTGAATAAAGGGTCAACAATCTCTTGGTTAAGATAAAAAAAACTGAGGTGACATTGGGTACAGACTCTGTCACTGTCCTTAGGATTACGCTGTATTGATAGAACATCAAGTTGGGTTTGCGGCAGCCAACAGCTGTTCTGCCACTTTTATTGCTGAAGCTATAACTACCAGGATCAACATTTTTACCGTAACATTCAATGGATACATAGTACTGGTAGGGTGAAAGGGACTGTTCGTTAAGCAATCCAGGATAGACAAATCTGCCGTGGGAAAGGTTTGACTCTAAAGCCCCATACACACGGTCGGAAAATCCGACCACCAAATCCACCGGATTTGGTCCGACGGATTTAGTCCGACACTGGTGTTGCATACACACGGTCGGACAAAGTTGTCGGAAAATCCGATCATTCTGAACGTGGTGACGTTTGTTGCCTACGACGGGACTACGTAGAGGCTAGTAGCCAATAGCTTTGGTCTTGTAATGTGATCTGAGCATGCGTGGCACTTTGTCCGTCGGAATTCGATACACACGATCGGAATTGGTGTGATCGGACTTTGTTGTCGAAAAATCTATCCAGCAGGAGATAGGACTTTGTCCGTCGGACAATCCGTCGTACACTGTCCGATGGTGCCTACACACGGTTGGAATTTCCGACAACATTGTCCGATAGGACAGAATCCATCGGATAATCCGACCGTGTGTATGGGGCTTTAGGCTGGATTCACACCTATGCAGTTTTAGTGCTTTTTGCATTTAGCAGATTTGCACTACAGTCCATTTAACATGGTTTCCTATGGAACTTGTTCTGTAGTGCAAATCTGCAAAATGCAAAAAGCACTAAAAATGCATAAGTGTGAATCCAGCCTTTAGGAGTTTTAAACTTTGGGCATGATGTTAGTAATTATACAATCATCGGAAGAGATGCCCACCTGTAATTTGTTAGTGGTGATGTTGTTACATCTGCACCTTTAGGTCTGGTTCTGAGACAACAGGCGGGCTATGAAGCAAGGACATTTTGTATTTCTTATGCCGCGTACACACGAAGGGACTATCCCGCGGGATTGTCCGCTGGACTCAAGTCCACCGGACAATCCCCTCGTGTGTGGGCGCCGGCGGACTTTTTGGCGTCAAAAGTCCGGCGGACTAGGTTTTAAGTTCTGTTTTAAAATTGTCCGCTGGACTTGGCAGTCCGGCGGACAATCCCGCCGTTAGTAGGCTAGTCCGCCGGACTTTTGAAATGAACGGACTTGCCGCTCATCGGAAAGTCCATTCATTCCCGCGGACTTTTTCCAGCGGATTGTCCGCCGGAGAAGTCCGGGCGTGTGTAGGCAAGTCACACGCTCGAAAGTCCGGGCGTGTGTGGGGAAGTCCCGCCGGACTAGGTCCGGCGGACAATCCGCCGGACTAGGTCCGAACGTGTGTACGCGGCATTAGTGTTGCTGCAAGGTCCACCTCTAGTATTCCCCACAACCTGGAAATGTTTTACATTTTGTTCCACCACTGGTTGTTGGCAAAAAAAATGTACTCAACTTAGCTGTTTCTTAGCCCCAGAGTGAACACCACCTTTGATTCAGGGCATTCTGTTGGGCCCGGGTCATTAATTGGTTGTACCTCCCTCATCCCCCCACCCTAAGGAAAGCCCTGGATTATACAGTTTTCTCCCCATTAACATGGTCAGTGTTGATGGGGGAATCCTTCCCACAGCGCTATTGTGTTCTGCCTTCACCACTGGCGGAAGACAATGCTCACTGCTGGCGGCTATATATTATAAGCCAGCATAGCACTTAAGTTAAGTAAGCAGTCCTTTCCTAGCTTCTTTCCATCTGGAACAGAAATCTGAACACAGTGGAGACACAAGAGAGCAGGTACAGGCTCAGTACAAACAAAAGAACACCACATTACCAGCTGATGGAAAATTGCTCTCACCAGGGTGCAGGGACCAGTAAAATCTGATCTTTGCATGTATTCCTAATGTGCACATGGCATGCAGTACACACAAGCTGCAATGCGGAGGGGGCCCACTGTACACACACACACACACACACACACACACACACTGAGCATTCAATTTGGGGAAGGCTAGCTTTGTTGGACTTTACATAGTTCACTTGCTGTCAAGGGCAGTTATTATTATGACTAAGTGAACCTTGATTCGTGAAACACGTTAATATTGCCATGCCTGCATAGAAGTCTCATGATGTCTTATTATGGATCTTTATCTTCAATAAAGTATTTATCACTGCTTCATACCTGGGAGTGTGGTCAACCTTTCTTGAACCATTGGCAGTTACCATTAAGGCCCGTACACACGATCAGACTTTTTGACAACCAACATGCAAATTAGCTGTTTTGGACCAACATCCAACTTTTTCCAGGTTTCATCTGACTTTTGTTGGCTGTGCGAACGGACCAACTTTCTGCCAACAAAAGCCCGATGGACCAAAGTCCGACCGTGTGTACACAAAACCATCAGACTTTTGTACAAAGTACAAACACGCATGCTCAGAACCAATGCAAAAGATCAGACAACAATACAGAAGTTGACCAAAGGTGGCGCAGGAGTATTCGAACGTCCTCTTTTGAAGCGCCGTCAGTACGTTGAAACGTCACTATGTTCATGTTTGTTGCCTAAAAAGTCAGATCGTGTGTATGCAATACCAACTTGGGGCCAACGCCCTTTGGACAAAAATCCACGGGAAAGTTGGTCCAAGGTCCGATCGTGTGTATGAGGCTTTACATTGCAGTCTTCTTTTACAAATGCCTAGGCTTAGCTCCCTCATTGCAAGATCCCATTGGCAACTTAGCCTCTAGCTGTGTTGGTATCTATCTTGGTTGCCTATTACTGCTCATTTAGTGAGGAGAGCTACAGTGTATGCTGGTCAGATTTTAGTTTTCTGCAGTACCTTAAAGCGGAGCTCCACCCAAAAGGGGAAGCTCTGCTTGTTCGCACCCTCCACTGGAAAATTTGGCACTTTTTGGAGGGGAGCGGGTACCTGGTTTTGACAGATATCCGCTCCCACTTCCTGGCAAGATCGCTGCACAGCGATCTCCGTCACGTCCGGACCCTCCTCCTTCCCCTGCCTTCTGGGATCTGTGTGTGTCCCAGAAGATGGCGGGACCATTCAGAAAGCACAGCGTGATTTGTGAATGCGCAGCAGGAAACCGTTTGTGAAGCCTGAAGGCTTCACTGTCAGTTTCCCTTATTTGCAATGCCGACACCTGCACCCAAAGCCGATGGACGAATCGGCTTCGGGTGCCGACATCATGAGATCCCTGGACAGGTAAGTGTCCTTATATTAAAAAGTTCAGCCCCGAATAACGAACCCCATTAAAGTCAATGGGACCCGAACGTTAAAAATCAAAAGTGCCCATTGTAAAGGCTTAAAATATTAGGTTTATAAAAATCGTCATTTTTAAATGAGCAGTGATTTTTTTTGATTTTTAAAGTGAAATCATAAAATAAAAAAATCTTTCCAATATAGTGCCTGGGGGGGGGGGGGTCCCCTTAGTCTACCTGTAAAGTGGCAGATCTTTACCATGTCTAGAATCTGCTGCAGCAATAATTGCATTTATAAAGCCCAAAAAAATTATATTTTCCCTGCAAGCTGCCTTTATTTTACTCAGCAACAGCTGGGGAGCCATCATGAATCATGAGGCCACAATGTAGTGCACTGGGAACAAGATTTAGAGATTTTTTGGATACATTCTGGTGTCACTTTGACTTTGGATAGAAGAAAATGGTGTGTAAAAATTAGTCTTTGGGTGTTGGTGGCGCCTTCCCACTGTAGCCCTATAGAGGTACTCTTGATGAAAGCAAGAATTGGCCTTGCTGTAAAAAATTGCAATGATATGCACCTATCAGGTGCAGAAAAATTGGTCTTTGGGTGTTAATTGTGCCCATGAAACCTATACCAAAAACATTCTTCCAGATGAAATGATTGAACACCCTCAAAGCTAGGCAGCCTCGAAGTCCTGCAGAGATTCCTCATCCCAAAAAGACTTAATCAGTGACATCGGCATCAGGGGCTTCATAGCTGGTAATCCAGGACTGATTCATTTTTATAAAAGTCAAACAGTCCACGGAGTCTGTGGACAGATGCGTTCTATGATCAGTAACGAAACCTCCTGCAGCACTGAATGCACGTTCTGAAAGCACGCTGGATGCAGGGCAGCCCAACAACTCAATAGCATACTGGGTAAGTTCTGGCCAGTGTTTTATTCTCATGACCTAGTAAATTAGTGGATCGTCAGCTGGAAAGCTCTCCATCTCTGTTTTGGCCCCGAGGTAATCATACACCATGTGATGCAGACGCTGCCGACGGGATGTGGAAGCTTACAGCCCTGGGCAGCGAGGACTAAAAAAAATTCCAAAATGCCTCACTTAGGCGGACGCCTTCTCCAACGATCCTCTCTTGACCAACAGAAGACTCAAAACAACGTTTTCCACCACACTGTAACCTACTGGAGTCAGGAAATACATTCAATAAAATCCTCTTTAACGTGTCCTCAAGAGATTTTATCTTCTGCACTCTCTGTGACGGGATGAGTTCTGAGACCTTCCCCTTATAACAGTGGTCAAGGAGGGTTGCCAACCAGTAATCATCCTTCTCCTTTATGCCACGTATTCTTAGGTCCTTTCGCAGGCTTTGAAGCATGAGGTTGCCCAATGCACCTCAAATTTGCCAAGGCTTGAGAGGCAGACTCCTCTGGGTCACTCAGGATGACAGCATCTGGAACTTCCTCCTCCCAGCTACGTACTACTCCCAAGGGTTGGAAAGCCATCGCTTAGAGATTAACACATATCTTCCTCTTCTTCGAAGCTCATGAAAGTGCCAGAATCCTCCTCCTCTCTCTCCTCCTGTGTGTTCTGTGACATAGGAATGATGGTGTCTGGATAAAGTGGGCCTTGAGAGGAAAGGAAATCCTCCTCTTCCTCCTGCTGCTCTGCCTCCAGTGCCCTGTCCATAATGCCACGCAGAGTCTGCTCCAGCAGGAACACACCAGGGATTGTGTCACTGATGCATGCACTGTCACTGGTCACCATCCTTGTGGCCTCCTCAAATGGTGACAATACAGTGCATGCATCCTTATCAGTCATTGGCATGGGGAAAAAAAGCCTGTCGTCCTGCCGTACTGACACAGGTACTCGTTGACAGCCCTCTGCTGCATGTATAGATGCTGCAGCATTGCCAAAGTCGAGTTCCACCTGGTGGGCATGTCACAAATCAGGCTGTTTATGGGCAGGTGGAATTCCCGCTGAATTTCAGCCAACCTACCACTGGCTGTGTATGACCGCCTGAAATGGCTACAGACTCTTCTGGTCTGTTTTAGTACATCTTGCAATGCTGGGTACATACTTAGGAAATGCTGCACCACCAAATTGAGGACATGTGCCAGGCATGGCACATGTGTCAACCTTCCCTGTCCCCACCACCATTCCTGGCACCAGCTGGCGTGGTGTGAACCACCTCTGGGCCTGTCCCTGCAGAGCTGCAAGAATCTCTGCTCCGGTGTGGTTCCTTTCCCCTAAACACACCAGCTGAAGCACTGCATACCACCTTTTATCCTGACTCATGGAATAGCCCTTTGAGCGCTTAGGGTGTACCTGGTGTTCATAGGACAATTCTGCAGAGGAGGGCATGGAGGTGGCGGAGGAGGAGGGGGTAGAGCTCACAGGTCTGGCATCATCACCACCAGCTGTATGGAGACGTGGGGGCGTGTGCTGTGAACAAAATATATCGTCCCGGCCCATGCTTGCTGGACCACGTGTCAGCAGTATGGTGGATTTTATGACTGACTGCCTTGCCCAATGATGCCAGAACATTCCCTTCCACGTGATGTTAGAGAGGTGGAACGGCCTTACGTGAAAAGTAGTTGTGACTAGGAACCTGCCATTGTGGTACAGCACATTGTGCGAATTCACGGAAGGGGGCAGAATCCACAAGCTTGCATTTAAACGCTGGGCATGTGGGTGGCAGGGACTGTATTTTTTTTTTCCGCTGCAGCAGATGGGGCAGAGTAATTTGCCGGCTACAGTCTACAGCTGGTGATGTGCTGCTGGAAGATGTGCTGCTAGGACCTAGTACACCCTGTGCTATACCATCATCCCTGTCAGGGGAGGCTGCTGAAAGGTAATGACTCGGTATAGCAGGGCAGACTGAAGTGGGTAAGGAGGAGGAGGAGAGACAGATTTGTGCCCCTTTTTTTGTGGCTTTAAGGTGCTCTTGCAAACGGGCTGAGTGGTTGGAAGTTAAATGCCTTGTTAGGCATGTGGTACCCAAATAGTTGGTGTTTTTGCCATGTTTGATGTGCCTGAGACACAGTTTGCAGATAGCAACAGTGCAATCTGCTGCAGATGTGCTGGCAAAAGGCCCAGACAGCTGAGCTTTGGGGAGTGGGTCGTTAGATAACAGCTGCAGAATGTGAAGGAATAGGGTGGCTACTCTTTCTTGATGCCGGCCTCCTTGGGGTTGTGCCGCCTCACCTTCAGTTTCCTACTCTGCTCTATCTGGCACTCAATTCACATCAGTGACATCATCATCATCATCTCCATCTACTCCATCTTCATTACCACTGGAGACAACTTGGCAATACACTGTGGCTTGGGCAAAATTAATGCCAATTTGTCTACCAGTGTTCCTCCCTCGCTCTAGGCTCAGGTTCCTGTCATCCTCAACCTCAGAACCAACATCTAAATCCAGTACTGGCTAGGCATCATCAAGGAACAAGTGGCTGACGCTGTGGTCAAACAACTCAGCTGACTCCTCAATAGCTGATGTTGGGGCTATGGCAGGAATAGATGTGGATAAGGAGGCAGATGTATCCACTCTGGCAACTGCAGGGGACTGCACACTTGTCTCTGCTTGTGTGACAGAGGATGAGGAAGTTTTAGTAAGCCAGTCCACCACCTCTTCTGCATGCTGTGGCTGGATAGCACGGGCAAACTCACTACAGAGGAAATGATGCCCTGCCTGAGGAGTGACCACCACGTCCACCTTTGCCTGTGGACACATTTGTTGCTGGCCCCCTTACAGTGCCAAGGGAACATCTGCCTCTCCTTGTTGTCCTCCCAGACATTATTGGGATGGAGGGGGTGGTGCTTATAAGCAAATGTAAAGAAGAAGTTGAAATCTGTACGTCAATGCACTTTAATCAATGTAAAGAGGTGTCTGGTGCACTTTAATTTGAGTACTCAAGCTACACAGACACACTCCACGGATACACTATAATTTACTGCAATATAATGCACCAAACGTACAGTGACGCACAGAACTATATGGAGTTAAACTGGCAGTAATGCACGCAAAACGATATGGCAATAAACTGGCAGTAACGCACACAAAACGATATGGCGTTAAACTGGCAGTAACGCATACAAAACGATATGGCGTTAAACTGGCAGCAACGCACAAAACTATATGGCGTTAAACTGGCAGTAACGCACACAAAACCATTAAACTGGCAGTAACGCATACAAAACGATATGGCGTTAAACTGCCAGCAAAGCACAAAACTATATGGCGTTAAACTGACAGTAACGCACACAAAACCATATGGCGTAAACTCGCAGTAACACACAGAAGTAAATGGCGTTAAACTGGCAGTAACGCACACAAAACGATATGGCGTTAAACTGGCAGTAACGCACGCAAAACTATATGGCATTAAACTGGCAGTAACGCACACAGAACTATATGGCGTTAAGCTGGCAGTAAAGCACTCAAAACGATATGGCGTTAAACTGGCATTAAAGCACACAGAAGTAAATGGTGTTAAACTGGCAGTAACGCAATCAAATAGACATGTTCAACTACACTGACGCTGTCTGAACTGTCCCTACTTTAGCTATACACTAATGTCAAGATTAATGACATGGTCTCACTACACTACACTGAAACTATATGAGCTGTCCCTATTCCACACTAAGGTATGTATGAATGACACGGTCTCACAACACTACAGTGAAACTATCTGAGCTGTCCCTACTCTAGCTGCACACTATGCAAACCTGAATGATGGTCCTCCTCACTACACTCACACTATCTCTATACTGACACTGAACTAATATTCTACACTGATAATTGAAGCAAAATAGCACAGTATAGCACACTAACTGATAACACTGAACAGAGCCCTGTTCTATCTCTCCCCACGCCAAAATCACATTGAAAATGGAAAGTGGAGCGGGAAAGAGCCATGATTGGATAAAGTCATGATGACAATGTCCAATCATGACTCTGACAGTGCTCTGTGCCCTGATTGGCTGAAGCTTTCACTGCTTCAGCCAATCAGGGCTTGCAATGCACTGTTCAGCAACGCAATGCATTGTGGTCGGTTCGGGGGCCTAACAAATAGACATGTGCATTCGTTTTCGTCCGAATTTCAGGTATTTTCGTTATCATTTTAACAAACGATAACGAAAGTGCAGAATCCAAAAAACGAAAGATCCTTCATAAACAAATGCTTTATTTTAGTTTTCGTTGCGACAGCAGTTCGTTATAGATAGGAGATTCGACATGACGCTGACAATAACAATCTGTGTCTATCCAACCTGTGGTCGAATGTGCCTAACCTTAAAGTGGATGTAAACCCAATGTTGTCATAATGTAGAGAATAAGATTTCCTTTCATTTGAGCCCAGTCTTGCCACACAGATTTACTCCAGCCCTGAGAAATCCTCTTTTATTGTTCAGTTAGAAATATCTTGACAAAGTGCTGTGAGTGACAGGTGATTTACATATCTCATGCACTAGCCTGAGACAGGCACATCCTGTGTAAGTGAGAAATTCACCCCTCCCCCACATAACAAATCCTGGGTGATGGAAAGGAATGTTTTCTGTGATCAGGTGACCAGGAGACAGGCACAGACACACACACTGCACTATAACAATCATCAGATCACTGGATGTTCTACTCTGCCCAACTCTGACTACATACATCTCCCCTATATTCTTCTTGCTGTTCACTCGAGAATAAATTTTCTTTCACTCTGGTCTGTGGATCTGTAGTCTGTGCCTGTCTCAGGCTAGTGCATGAGATATGTAAATCACCTGTCACAGCAAAGGGGTGTTTTTGACAAAGTTTTCAGCACTTTGTCAAGATATTTCTAACTGAACAATAAAAGAGGATTTCTCAGGGCTGGAGTAAATCTGTGTGGCAAGACTGGGCTCAAATTAAAGGAAATCGTATTCTCTACATTATGACATAAAAATGGGGTTTACATCCACTTTAACTCTATTAGTCTAAGATTATTCTACATAGAGAGAAAAGATTCGACAGAGAGAAAAGATTCAACATAGAGAGAAAAGATTCGACATAGAGAGAAAAGATTCGACATAGAGAGAAAAGATTCGACATAGAGAGAAAAGATCGCTGCTGGAATTGGGTGGGGGAAGTAAAATAAAAATAATGATGATGACGATGAATGTTATTGGCTGATTGTAACCAAAGAGGAGGAGCAGTAAAATAGCGAAAACGAAGTACACACGTACAGCCAACTTACTTTCACTTACGATTGCTTGCAGAGAGAGACACACACACTGAATCATTTCAGAAGACAGTCAATCTTAGCTGGTCCATTTGTCAGAGAACCTGAATTATTTAGCAATTAAGCATAAGCACATCAGCAGAACAATGATGAAGCAAGCTACAGTTCAACTTAACTTTTTCATAATAATCTGCTGCTATTGTGTTAGTGTTGTGAACTTGATAGGGATACTAGTGTTGCTAGTGTTGTGATAGCCTCAGAGGCTGCCTGTGTTGTGGGGGGGGGGGGGGGGGGCTGGGATTTATTATTATAGATTCTATATTATAGATTGAGATTCTATATAGATTCTACATACCCTATCTTGTTACCTGTCTGATCAGCGATCACTATCACCAGTCCATTTTCTGTTTGAACTATATACATTCAACATGAACGACAAAGATTCGACAAAGCAACGAAAAACATACAAACCTCGAATCTTTGGCTTATGGTGTCTGTCGAAAGTTTTAAGAAGATTCGACGGAGCAGCTAAACTACACGGCGTCGTACAGTTTAGCTGCCCCGTCAAAACTTTTTTGAACATTCGACAGACACCATAAGCCTTCAATGACTGATTTGACCTTAATTCATTTGGATTTTTGGACAAATGCATTTTTTAACGAAAAAAAAACGAAATAAATAAAAATAATTTTAGTAAATTTAGTAACTAAATAAATTTATTTTTCGGACGAAAACGAAATCCCGAAACAAAATATTTCAGTGTGCACATGTCTACTAACAAACGGTTGAACTACATGTTTGTTCGGCCCGATCTTATGCTCGGGCCGAACCGTTTGCCCATCCCTAATTGTGTATGCTGTTAATTTTTTCTCCACTATACTCTGTCTTATCTGATAATTACCTGAAAATTTACTCTGTTATTTTCTACAAAGTCTCGGGTCTAATTTCAGGATGACCCTACGGTATTGAAAAATTACCTATCCTATCTCTGCTAAAGTGTGTAACCTGTGTTGTCAGTGGTGTTGAGGCATTTATCCGAGTCAAGGTAAGAACAGAGAACCCAACATAACTATCGGCTCGTGCGGGGGTGGTGCTACAGTTGGATTTTTTTGAAAAATCTGTTTATTGAAAGTGCTACAGTTGGGTAATGCTCTTGCTATAGGTGTAGGCCATATACAGTACATACCTCCCAAAGCTTGTCTGAAAAACGCCTAGAAATGGCATCATCTCATTCTGACTTGTTAGTAGTATGCTGCTAAGACACTCCCAATCATTGCTGCTGACCCCCAACATCACAGCTCTCAAACTCCCACACATGTGGTCCACTATCTTCTACATTGCAGCATTGCTGAGCTCAGAGCTACTGCGACTAGAAAGAATGAGCCCATGTGAGGGCGTTTGTATCAACTGGGAATGTTTTAGCAACACCCTAGCAACAAGGCAGGTTTTGATGATGCCATCTCTGGGAGCTTTTTGACCAGGCTTCAGGAGGCACTGTCCTATAGCAAGGACATTTTTTAACTTTGATCAAAGGTGCACAGTTCGTTTTTATCTACAGGCACCCCCGTACCAGCATATAATCATCTTTTTGGTAAAGGTGAACTAACCCTTTGCAGTGACATTTCATTCTGTATTTACATACTATATGAATATGGGCAACATTACTTTTTCTTCCTGTTTTTATTTAATCAGCCCTACTTAGTTTACTTGACACATAGGAAGAAGTCACTGAGAACTTTGGGGTTAACAAAATACTTCTAAACCAGTTTGCTCAAAAGGAAAGTGGCATGCTAAAAAGCAGTTTATTCAAATTTATTTAACAAACAGCAAAATCTAACTTGAAATATGATTTATTATCAGTTAACAAACGATGTCCCGTAGAGACCTGGGGTATATGCTCGTACGGGCACGTAAACATGCATATGAGTATTTAAGCTTAAAATTCTTTCTCATCCTCTTCTAGCTGCCAGTGTTGCAATACATACGCATATACATACACTATATTTTCAAAAGTATTGGGACTCCTGCCTTTACACGCACATGAACTTTAATGGCATCCCAGTCTTAGTCCGTAGGTTCAATATTGAGTTGGCCCATAACAGCTTCAACTCTTCTGAGAAGGCTGTCTGCAAGTTTTAGGAATATGTCTGACCATTCTTCCAGAAGCGCATTTGTGAGGTCATGCACTGATGTTGGACGAGAATGTCTGGCTTGCAGTCTACACTCTAATTCATCCCAAAGGTGTTCTGTTGGGTTACGGTCAGGACTTTGTGCAGGCCAGTCAAGTTCCTCCACCCCAAACTCGCTTATCCATGTCTTTATGGACCTTGCTTTGTGCACTGGTCCAAATCATTTGGTGGAGGGAGGGTTATGGTGTGGGGTTGGTTTTCAGGGGTTGGGCTTGACCCCTTTCTGTTCCAACATGACTGTGCAGCGGTGGACAAAGCAAGTTCAGTAAAGACATGGATGAGCGAGTTTTGGGTAGAGGGAATTAAATAGCTTGCACAGAGTCCTGACCTCAATCCGATATGAACACCTTTGGGATGAACTAGAGAGGAGACTGCGAGCCAGGCTTTCTCATCCAACATCAGTGCCTGAACTCACAAATGCGCTTCTGGAAGAATGGTCAAACATTCTCATAGACACACTCCTAAATCTTGAATTATTTACGTGGTTGGAGTTATAACAGAATAGTATAATGGCACCATCCCATAAAGGCAACAATGGAAGGAAAACTCGACTACTCACAAATTGAACCCTACGGACTTATGCCCCGTACACACGGCCGGAAATTCCAACGGAAAATGTCCGATCGAACCGTGTTGTCGGAAAATCCGACCGTGTGTGGGCTTTATCGGACTTTTTCCGTCGGAAATTCAGATGGAAAAAATTTGAGATCCTGCTCTCAAATTTTCCGACAACAAAATCTGATCAGACTTTTTCCGATCATGTGTAGAGAATTCCGACGGACAAAGTGCCACGCATGCTCAGATCAAATTAGGAGACCAAACCTATTGACTAATAGCCTCTACATAGTTCCGTTGTATGCAACGAACATCACCACGTTCAGAATGATTGGATTTTCCGACAACTTTGTCCGACAGTGTGTATGCAACACCAGTGTCAGACAAAATCCTTCGGAAAAAATCCGATGGATTTTGTGGTCAGAATTTCCGACCGTGTGTACGAGGCATAAGACTGGGATGCCGTTAAAGTTTATGTGCATGTAAAGGCAGGCGTCCCAATACTTTTGATAATATAATATACATATGTATGTACTGTATGTAAATGACTGCATATTTTTTTTATGACTGTGAACACATTACTTCATTACAGATCTTTAGGAAGCTGTGTGCATTGACTAGGGCTGTCTTTAACCACTTCAATACAGGGCATTTTCACCCCCTTCCTGCCCAAGGCCAATTTTCAGCTTTCATCGCTGTAACATTTTCAATGACATGCGTGGTCATGTAACACTGTACCCTAATGAATCTCTGCAGTTTTTATTTTTTGCACTATAAAGAAAAAGAGAGCGACAATTTTGAAAAAAAACACAATATTTTTTACTTTTTGCTATAATAAATATCCCCAATTTTGTTTCTCAGTTTAGGCCGATACGTATTCTTCTACATATTTTTGGTAAAAAAAAATCGCAATAAGCGTATAATGACTGGTTTGCGCAAACGTTATAGCGCCTACAAAATAGGTTATTGATTTATGGCATTTTTATTATTTTAATTTTTTTTACTAGTAATGGCGGTGATCTGCGATTTTTATCATGACTGTGACATTGCGGTGGACAGATCGGACACTTTTGACACTATTTTGGGACCATTGACATTTATACAGTGATCAGTGCTATAAATATGTACTGATTACTGTATAAATGTCACTGGCAATGAAGGAATTAACACTAGGGGGTGCACAAGGGGTTAAATGTGTTACCTAGGGAGTGATTCTAACTGCGGGGGGATGGGACTGACTAGGGGAGGAGACCAATCGGTGTTCCTATATACTAGGAACACACGATCTGTCTCCTCTACCCTGCAGGACGTGGATCCTGATCTGTCACGAGCGATCGAGGGTGCCCGGCGGACATCGCAGCCACCGGGCACGTGCACCAGCTCCTCAGTGACGCGGGACACGTGCCTCCTATACCGTTGGGATGCAGAGGACACCAAATGACGCCTGCCCAGGATGGGAGATCTAATCTGTGAACGTCATATGACTATGGGCGGGGAAGGAAGTGGACCCTGGGCAATAATTTTCTTGGGTCCTCCAAAATCCACTTGTTAACTATTTTCAGGCAGTGAAGGCTCAAGGGGCAGCTACTTTGGGCCCCACAACAATGACTGGGCCCAAGGCAGCTGCCAATTTTTTACCTGCATTAGACCCCTTTCACACTGGGGCGTTTTTCAGGCGCTTTAGCGTTAAAAAAAGAGCATGTAAAGCGCTTGAAAGGAGCCTCATCTGCAATCCCAAAGTGAAAACCCAAGTGTTTTAAGAGCCCTTTCACACTGCCAGCGCCCGAAAAATGCTTGTAAAGCACCGCTTAAAATAGCGGTGCTTTACCAGTGTTTTTCGAGCACTAGTAGGGTGCTTTTAACCCCTGCTAGTGGCCAAATAAAGGTTTAAAAGCGCCCACAAAGCACCGCTGCTAAAAGTGATTTGCAGGCGCTTTTCATGCGTTTTGCAGGCGCTTCCCATTGATTGCAATGGCAAGGGGCGCTTTAGGAGTGGTGTATTCAGTGCTCCAAAAGCGCTGCAAAGAAGCTGCTTGCAGGACTTTTTTTGACGCCCTGCCAGTGCAGCGCCTCGGTGTGAAAGCACTCGGGCTTTCACATTGGGATTGCAGTTGCGGCTTCTTTCAGGCGCTTTACAGGCGCTTATTTTAACGCTACATCGCCTGAAAAATGCCATAGTGTGAAAGGGGTCTCAGTGTGAAAGCAATTGGGCTTTCAAATTGGGATTGCAGTTGCGGCTTCTTTCAGGCGCTTTACATGCGCTTTTTTAACGCTAAAGCACCTGAAAAACGCCCCAGTGTGAAAGGGGTCTTAAAGATGGCTCTGGCATTGACCCACAGACAACAAGGCACCTGTGGTCAGATCCCTAAAAAAAAAAGAAAATGCAAACACAAACGTTGTGTTTTTTCGCCCATGTGCAAGAGGTCTTTTTTATGAAATTACTGCAGGAAACAAAACAGATGTACTTCCTGGCTTCATTATAGCTTACATTGCAAAGCATTTCTTTACTCTCTACCTTATCATTGCACTGCCTGTATGCCTACCTGTCACTGAACTTTACTGCAAGAACAAATAGGTAATGCATTAATGTTTCATTTTAAGGCATTATATTTAACTTTCTTTTTTGTAACCTAAATATTAGCATGAGTAAACTACTTAAAAACTTTAAAAAAAAAATCTCTTCTACCAGTTGTTTTCCTTCAATTGACATTAACAATGTTACTACATCAAAATAATAGCATACCGACTGGAGTTAGATCTATACACTTGATCGTGTACACTGACACGAGAACCACAGAAGGGGAAGTCAAATTTTAGAGCAATGAAATGAAAGAGAGGAACTGTGACAACAGGAAGTCAGCAGAGACGAAATAGTCATCCAACCACATAGTATAAGAAACAGGACAACTTTGACAGATTAACAAATACAGCACATCGAAGAGAGATAAACTTAAACTAAAAGACCAAGACATAAGACAATCTGAACGGTAAGCAAAAGATTACTTTATTTATGTCGATATGTTTTGTAGTTAAAAAATGGTAGTCATATAAATGCTTGCATAGTTGTCAGCCGTTCTCAGATACATTGATTAAGCATGTCTGCATATGGGAAACCATAACTGAGAATAATACAGGGGCGGCCATTGGTGATCTTATGAAAATGTTAGTTGCCGGGTTAGTTGCCGGGTTGTCTCTATTTTCTGTCAGTTACCTGGAACGAGCAGGCAGATTAGATAAGCAGAATGAAATCCGGGTTCCTAATCTATTTACATGTTCCAGATCAGTGCTTCAACAAGAATGTAAACGACTGGATTAGTGTGACAGCCAGCTAACATTATATAAAATACAGAAAAGTGCAGTGCCAGTCAAATGTCCTAAAAGTCAATATAAATCTGCCAACAAAAGATGGTAAACTGATAGAGATGATATCCCGTCACCAGCAGAGGTGGAAAGGAATAGAATGCACTCGTCACCCCAGTGCATGAAGGGGCAATCCTGCTTACCAGAATGTGTATAGAACGCCCCCCCCCGGAAACATCATTCCCTAATTGTGTGATTGACTCAGTGATTTTCTGCACTAAGTTACAAGTCAGATATCAGGCATCCCCGCAACAAAATGTAATTTTTGGTGAGATACTCACAATAGGGAATCATGTCTAAAGAGATGCAGAGCCTCACCTGCCATGAACATAAATTTTTTTTTTATAAATTTAAAAAGAATTGAGCTTCGAGGGTCATAGCTTGGTGACCTGAGGTTACAGAGACAACAAATTTGTGGAGTAGGTAGCCTAAGTCCTCCTCCACCACTGGTAAAAATTGGGGCTCCTACGATCTATGGTTCTGGAGATACAGGGTTCCTTATGCAGCCTGTCAGAAGCTACATACTGCATCCAGTTTAAATACAAGCTGGCATATTCTGTTTGCAGCAGACCGAGAGGCTGAACTCACAGTGCCTCTCCTCAATTCTTGTCAGCAGGACTGAGCTCAATGGACAGCTTGGAGTCTTGGACCAATGGTAAAGTACCATTAGCCCGGCTGTCCAATAAAAATGCTGCAGTGGAGGCTGTCCTCTCACTGCAGTATCATAGAAGGTGCATGTGTCTAAAAAAAACACAAGTAAATACATGGGTTTATGGGTATAAGGTTTACCCACAATCCCATGTTTTTCTCACACAGTTAGGAGGGAGAATGAGAATCTGCTGCTGTTGAAAGGGTACTGTTATAATCAAGCTAAATAATATATTATTATGCTATATGTTATATGTGACGGACCTCGTACCCAAGATGTCCGCCGTAACTGCTTCCTCTGTCCGGTACCACACAATCCAAGACCCCCTTAGCTTACCCAGTCACCAGACAACACCAGTGTAGGCTACATCAGGAATGAATCTTTATTTGACATGTCACACTTATATACAGTTGACAGATGACTCAAGCCTAACCTAATTAGCATGAGCTAATTATCTTAATCAACACTGGGCTCCTTCATTCAATTGCAGGGTTAATTAGCACACACAACAATAGGTGAAACACTTCTACAAGCCAGACTATACTCAATTACATAACACAGGTGGCTGGAGTTCATGTCATTAGCGTCTCTTGCTAATATGCCAAATACACATACAGATTCTATGTGTATTGGGGGGCCAGCATGGACCTGAATCCAAGTATCACCAGCTCAGGGGTCCCAGGCTTGCAGCTCAAAGAGCACTGTTCCCCCAAATGCCAGGGCCCATAGTCGCAAGGCAGCAGGCTCACACTCAGTCCCCTCCAACAGCCCGTGTCCCGGCTAGGTCCGTCACATTATAACATAACAAAATCGTATCCAAGTTGCACCCATCCAAAGTTGCACAAGGTTGCATCAAAGTTGCATCAGAGTTGCACTGCAAAGTTGGTGCAACTTTGGAGTTGTCAAGTGTACATAGAGCCTAAGTGAGTTCAACTGAACCTGTTTGCTGTGATCTACAAATAGTTATTGAGGGATCAAGAAAATAGGCTTGTTTTCACAGATACCTGTAGACTAATGCCGCGTACACACGAGCGGACTTTTTGACGGACTTGGTCCGGCGGACTATCCAACGGACTTTGCAGCGGAGGTCTGCTGGACTTTCAAATGAACGGACTTGCCCACACACGATCACTCCAAAAGTCTGACAGATTCGAACGTGATGACGTATGACCGGACTAGAATAAGGAAGTTCATAGCCAGTAGCAAATAGCTGCCCTAGCATCGGTTTTTGTCTGTTGGACAAACACACCGGTTTTTTTTGACCGGACTCGAGTCCGTCGGAAAGATTTGAAACGTGTTTTATTTCTCGGTCCGTCGGACTTTTGGGAATGAAAAGTCTGCTGGAGCTCACACGCGATCGAATTGTCTGACGGATTCTGGTCCGAGGGACCTAGTCCGTCAAAGTCTGATCGTGTGTACACAGCATAAAACTCACTGTTAGTAGCTGCCAAGATTCCAATTTCATGGCATTGTATTAGTCTATTCCTTAAAGATGGACAAAATAGTTTATGAACACAAGGCTGGTTAGACTGTAATGTTTTCCTATGAAATTGTATTGGGATTATATAAAATTTTTAGTTTAGTGCAGTGTTTAGCTGAATTATAAAATATAATTACATGGAGTAATATGATGACTTTCCTATATGTTAAACTATCATTGCTTTTTATGCAGCCTGTGCATTTATTTAATTGTTTCCACTAAGGTTTTAGGTCATGTTGTACTTTCCTCTATTTGTAGTTTACAGAAATGATAGCTCGGTAGCAATATGACTGTGCATTTAATTAAAAGGAAATGGCTAGCAACTGTAAAGAAATCTAGCGTTGTGGTGGCTGTTTTTACTTTTTCCTTAGAACATGGAGAAATTTAAATTTAAATGTGTGTGTTTAAGTGTCATCCTATAGCCAAGCAGGAAAAAGGTCACCTTGTTTGATGCAATAAAAGCTTTCTCAGCTTTTCTGTATGAAAGCTTATTTATCATCATGAAGGCAAGACCTAGGCAAAAAATTACAATTTTCAAGGGTTAGCATAAAGTCTATAAATAAGCTGTTTGAAATGTACAGCTGGACAAAGGGCAGAAAGGCATGGTTTGTATGGCTCTGCCCACTATCCTAAATTGAGGAACAAATCCCTTGTTTTTGGGATTTGGGATGAAAGAGAAATATACAGTAGATATCATCTGCTTTGAAAAAGCTCTACAATGCTTTGCATAGGTAAAGAACGGCATTTGATTGTGCCTCTGAAGAAGCAGGTGGAGACTGGCGAAACCTGTCAGGTTATTCCATTGTGCATCTCTTGATTTTGACCACTTGATATTCATACTTACCTCTATGGCACCTCAGACCCTGCAGAAAATGATCACCCCACTCCTTTAAAGACATCGGTGCTCCATGGGACCTGATAAGTATACCTACAATACATCTTGGATGTGAAACTGCTTCACTATCTTGGGTACTCTTACCGTGGATTACAAATCGGGATTGGTAGGTTGAGTTTGTCATATGACTTATCACAGGTCAACAGTACAGTGCAGTCTGAGGGAGGCAATTTAGGACTTGGTATGCATTAACAGCTGACTATGTGAAAATTTTCATTTAACATCATACCACATCAACCCTGGTCATTATACAGGGTTCATATCCCTTGCAATTTTCCACATTTTGTCATGTTACAACCAAAAACGTAAATGTATTTTATTGGGATTTTATGTGATAGACCAACACAAAGTGGCACACAATTGTAAAATAGAAGGAAAATTATAAATGGTTTTCAAACTTTTTTTCAAATAAATATCTGAAAAGTATGGCGTGCATTTGTATTTAGTCCCCTTTACTTTGATACCCCTAACTAAAATCTAGTAGAACCAATTGCCTTCAGAAGTCACCAAATTAGTAAATAGGGTCCACCTGTGTGTAATTTATTATCAGTATAAATACAGCTGTTCTGCGAAGCCTTCAGAGGTTTGTTAGAGAACTTTAGTGAACAAACAGCATCATGAAGGCCAAGGAACACACCAGACAGGTCAAGAATAAAGTTGTGGAGAAGTTTAAAGCAGGGTTACATTATAAAAAAATATCCCAAGCTTTGAACATCTCACGGAGCACTGCCAAGACATGGCCATCCACCTAAACTGACAGGCTGGGAAAGGAGAGCATTTATCAGAGAAGCAGCCAAGAGGCCCATGGTAACTCTGGAGGATCTGCAGAGATCCACAGCTCAGGTGGGAGAATCTCTCCACAGGACAACTATTGGTCGTGTACTACACAAATCTGGCCTTTATGGAAGAGTGGCAAGAAGAAAGCTATTGTTGAAAGAAAGCCATAAGAAGTCATGTTTGCAGTTTACGAGAAGCCATGTGGGGGACACAGCAAACATGTGGAGCATATTGATGTTGATAGATACACCCAATAATAATAAAAGCATGCAATCTGGTTTTTGTTCACACAGCATGCTGTAGCAGACGTCATACTCTCAAACTACTGCCTAGATGTTATCCTTAAATAGAACATTTAAATATGGGAGCCACATTCACTCCCAACCAATCTATGTATTGCCAAATGGGAGGAGTATGTGTTTTTTTTAAGAATCTTATTCCTTGTTTTGCTGTCAGGAAAAGATATATTGATGATGTATTTTATTTTTTATCTGGGATGGAGCTATAACAGTATTAGAAGCATTAAATCATGAGGGGATAGAATTAACCTTTGATATTGGGAAACATTATAAAAAAATATCCCAAGCTTTGAACATCTCACGGAGCACTGCCAAGACATGGCCATCCACCTAAACTGACAGGCTGGGAAAGGAGAGCATTTATCAGAGAAGCAGCCAAGAGGCCCATGGTAACTCTGGAGGATCTGCAGAGATCCACAGCTCAGGTGGGAGAATCTCTCCACAGGACAACTATTGGTCGTGTACTACACAAATCTGGCCTTTATGGAAGAGTGGCAAGAAGAAAGCTATTGTTGAAAGAAAGCCATAAGAAGTCATGTTTGCAGTTTACGAGAAGCCATGTGGGGGACACAGCAAACATGTGGAAGAAGGGGCTCCGGCCAAATAAGACCAAAATTGAACTTTTTGGCAGAAAACTAACACTGCACTTAACCCTGAACATACCATCCCCACCGTGAAACATGGTGGTGGCAGCATCATGTTGTGGGGATGATTTTCTTCAGCAGGGACAGGGAAGATGGTCAGAGTTTATGGGAATATGGATGGAGCCAAGTACAGGGCAATCTTAGAAGAAAATCTGTTAGAGTCTACAAAAGACTTAAGACTTGGACAGATGTTCATCTTCCAGCAGGACAATCACCCTAAACATACAGCCAGAGCTACAATGGAATGGTTTCATCAAAGCATATTCATGTGTTAGAATGGCCAACTCAAAGTCCAGAGCTAAATCCAAATGTAAATCTGTGGCAACACTGGAAAATTGCTGTTCACAGACGCTCTCCATCCAATCTGACGGAGCTTGAGCTATTTTGCAAAGAAGGATGGGCAAAAAATTCACTCTCTAGATGTGCAAAGCTGGTAGAGACATCCCCAAAAAGACTTGCAGCTGTAATTGCAGCGAAAGGTGGTTCTACAAAGTATTGACTCGGGGGGGCTGAATACAAATGCACCCCACACTTTTCGCATATTTATTTGTAAAAAAAATTGAGAACCATATATTATTTATTATTCCACTTCACAATTATGTGCCGCTTTGTGCTGGTCTATCACATAAAATCCCAATAAAGTACATTTACGTTTTTGCTTGTAACATGAAAAAATTTCAAGGGGTATGACTACTTTTTTAAGGGACTATACCTCCTCTGGACCACTGTTATTACCAACTTTTCTCAGATACCCTACCATTATTCATCTTTGTCATCTTCCAGCATGAACTTTGGCATTTCCTTTTAGCCTTTTCAAGATACAGACCTGATTGTGGAGCAATCCAGTGAATGGGATGAATAACCTTACTACATGATACTAGCCAAATATTTTGGTTTTGCACACAGGAAGCAGTATGAGCCAGGGGGTGATACTATAATATATCTCCCTAAATGTGTTACATTTGTGGTCATATCCACATGGTTATAAGAGGTGGACATGGTGTTTTAGCTGTATGCATGTCATTGGTTGAATGATACTGATTTTAAAGTTGATTTTTAATTTTTTTCATTTGTGTTGATACCAATAAATATTTTTTGTACTTTCATGATGTGCACAGTGAGTGGTGTAAAATAGTTTATTGTGATGGTTGAGCATAATCAGGTTTTTTATTTTTGAGTTAAAGATATTGTATTTACCGAGAGCTCCCATCACACTCCTCCTCACCCGTTTTTCTTTTTTTAAATAATATATATATATATATATATATATATATATATATATATATATATATATATGGAAACTCTGTAATAGTATTTGTAAGAGGCAGTACCTTGAGGGCCTTTTTTTCTTTAGTATATGAAGCGGTACAGAGCTTTTTGGTTTTCTTGGCCTTATTTAGCACCAACAATTTATGCAGCACATTACATATATTGTACATTCACAGTTCCTGCCCTCAGAGAGCTTACAATCTAAGGTCCCTAACTCACATTCATACATACACATACCAGGGCCAATTTAGACAGGAGCCAAAGAACCTACCAGCTTGTCTTTGGAGTGTGGGAGGAAACCGGAGTACCCACAAAAATCCACGCAGATATCTTTATTCTAATAAGCTCCAAAAAATTGACATTCTAGATACTGTAAATATTTTCAAATGTTATTA
This sequence comes from Lithobates sylvaticus, assembly GCA_028564925.1. Lineage (NCBI taxonomy): Eukaryota > Metazoa > Chordata > Amphibia > Anura > Ranidae > Lithobates > Lithobates sylvaticus. The sequence goes on from CM053029.1 coordinate 491,108,455, forward strand.
GGGCAACCCAGCAAGACCAGCATAACAACATCTTAAGGACCTTTCACTTATACTAGTAGACTGTAAACTATTGTAAACAGTGGCCTTTTTCCCTTTGAGTCACTGTTTGTTGCCTGTGCATTGAAATGATTGCATGTCTATCAATTAAATTTTGGTTTTGGTTAGTCAGCAGCATTTATTGAGGCACGCTAAGATTTAATTTTACTGGCCCACTATTAAATGCAGTTTTAACTTAAAAATGGTTTAATTACTTAACTCAGTCGCTATTGTAGAAGTAGTAAGAATTAGCTTGAGTCATACACTCTATTCATTGTTCACAATAATCCAGAACAAATGCATACATAGATTTCATGCTGAAAAAAGGAAACAACATTTTGTACACTTCCTCCTGCACTATAAATAGGAATTACTTTATTAGAACAAATGTAATGTGGGGTACTACAGCAGATTAATGGAGCATATTGATGTTGATAGATACACCCAATAATAATAAAAGCATGCAATCTGGTTTTTGTTCACACAGCATGCTGTAGCAGACGTCATACTCTCAAACTACTGCCTAGATGTTATCCTTAAATAGAACATTTAAATATGGGAGCCACATTCACTCCCAACCAATCTATGTATTGCCAAATGGGAGGAGTATGTGTTTTTTTTAAGAATCTTATTCCTTGTTTTGCTGTCAGGAAAAGATATATTGATGATGTATTTTATTTTTTATCTGGGATGGAGCTATAGCAGTATTAGAAGCATTAAATCATGAGGGGATAGAATTAACCTTTGATATTGGGAAACAAAGGGTTCATATTTTGGAGTAAACTATTTAAGGTTTCAGCTAAGTTACATGCAGCATCTTATGTTAACCACTTCCCGACCGTCGGCCGTCATATGACGGCCTCCAGTTTGCGGGGGTATATCTAAATGATGCCTGTAGCTACAGACATCATTCAGATATTGCCGGTTTCAGCCGGCGATTCCCTGCACCATAAGAACGATCATAGCGGCTGTTCCGCCGCTTGATCGTTCTTATGGGCGGCGGGAGGGGACGCCCCCCCTCCCGCCGCCCTCCGGTGCTTCTACCGACTCACCGCTTCCATCGGTGAGTCGGACACAGGAACCGCCGGCCCCGGATGATCACTATAGAGATTTCCGGCGGACCAGATGGTCGCCAGAGTCTCTATGATTGTTCGGAGGCCGGGTGCGATGTGATGACGTCACGCCCGGCCTCTGCATTCGAATAACGGCGCCGCCTCCGCTGGGAAGCGGTGATCTTTTTTTAATTTTTTTTTTATTTTAGGCTTTCCAGCCTAGAGGTGAGATGTGGGGTCTTATTGACCCCATATCTCACTGTTAATAGGTCCGATCAGGTAATATTCCTATTACAAGGGATGTTTACATTCCTTGTAATAGGAATAAAAGTAATCAATTTTTTTTTTTTTTAAACTGTCAAATTTAAAAAATAAAAGTCAAATTAACAATAATAAAAAAAAAAATTTTTTTTAAAGCGCCCCTGTCCCCGTGAGCTCGTACACAGAAGTGGACGCATACGTAAGCCCCGCCCACATATGAAAACGGTGTTCAAACCACACATGTGAGGTATCGCCGCGAACGTTAGAGCGAGAGAAATAATTCTAGCCCTAGACCTCCTCTGTAACTCAAAACATGTAACCAGTAAAAAATGTTAAAGCGTCGCTTATGGGGATTTTTCAATACCAAAGTTTGGCACCATTCCACGAGCGCGTGCAATTTTGAAGCGTGACATGTTGGGTATCTATTTACTCGGCGTATCTTCATCTTTCACATTATCCAAAAAAAATTGGGGTAACTTTACTGTTTTGTTTTTTTTTAAGCATGAAATTGTTTTTTTTCTGAAAAAAACGTGTTCGAAAAATTGCTGCGCAAATACCGTGCGAGATAAAAAGTTGCAACGAGCGTCATTGTATTCTCTAGGGTCTTTGCTAAAAAAACATATATAATGTTTGGGGGTTCTATGTAATTTTCGAGCAAAAAAATTATGAATTTTACATGTAGGAGAGAAATGTCAGAATTGGCCTGGTTGCGAAGTGGTTAAGCTTACTGACCATAATTGCTATATTTCCATTGTTCCAATGAGTTGTCATCACCCATCTTTTGGTTAATAACATACCCAAAGGTCAGTTTATGAGAATTAGGCATACTTAGAGCAGGGGTCTCCAAACTTTCTAAACAAGGGGCCAGTTTACTGTCCTTCATATTTTAAGGGGGCCGCACTGTGGCCAGTGGGAGTAGAAAAGGTACCAAAGACAGTGGGGAAAAAACAATGCCCCATCTTTGGTATCAGTGGAAGGAATTGTGCCCTATCGTTAATGTCAGTGGGAGGAATAGTGCCCCACCAATTGTATCAGTGGGAGGAATAGTGCCCCAGCAATGGTATCATTGGGAGGAATAGTACCCCATCATTGGTGTCAGTGGGAGGAATTGTGCCCCATCATTGGTGTTACTGGGAGGAATAGTGCCCCATTGTTGGAGTCAGTGGGACGGGATTATGCCCCATCGTTGGTTTCAGGGGATAAAATTAAGCCCCAGGAGCCAGATAAAAGCAAGCAAAGGGCTGCATCTGGGCCCCAGGCCACAGTTAGGAGACCACTGCATTAAAAAACTAAAGGATTGTAGGTCACAATCTGTAATAATTCAAAAAATATTTATAAAAAACGTTTTGATAGGGTTAGACTAGAACAGAATATCAAACTGGTAGGGAATGTGGACAGGAATACCCTCCTGTTGGAAAAAACGCATTAAATGGGCAACGAAGATCATTTCAGACATGCATTTGCCTATGTAATAAATTTCTTATCCTAATTTAAGGAGATTAGTTAAATTATTGGGAAACATTAGACCATTTTAGGTTGAATATGTATTTATTGAGTTTCAGCAAAAATACAATAAAAGGAAAAAAGTCAAAAGTTGCAATTAAGAACTCCATATTAACATTGCCAATTTAAAAAAAGGATATAGTATTAGGGCAAATTTTACCAGAAGTTCTTTCAATATAAAAAAATATGTTCCTTATGGAATACCTTAGAGCTTAACTGTGTTGATAAGCCCCAACAAATTACTATGTTTCTACATTTATGTAGAAGAAGTTCAGTATGTACACTTAAATAAAAAAAAAGAAAATGGTCTTCATTTCTAACAGGAACTTTACAAGAGTATTTCTAACTCCAGGACGGTAAATGATGGTGAATCTAGTAAGAATATTGACAGAGGTTTTAACTCTTCCTCTTCCAAAAAGATAAAAGAGATTTATCTGGTAATATTCAACAACATCTCTATCCTATACGTGTTTTTACAACAGATGTGGAAGGCAGCTGCGGGACACAAAGTTTCAGTAACTCAGAATGATGGTGGAGATGACTGGGAAACTGATCCAGATTTTGTGGTAAGTCAAATTGCTATGAATTCATTATTTTAGGCAATAGTATCTGTATCTTTTTTTTTTTTACCTTTTTTTTACCTATACTGTTGAAGTCTAGCAAAATAGGTGTAGTAATAGTATTTTACATTACTTTTAATCTATGTTGATTTCAGCTAGCTCAGTTGGTTTCTATGACTAGAGACCAAAACTGTTGCATGGACCAAGAGGATTTATTGTAATAGTTTATTAAGTGTTCTTTGTGGGGACAGGGAGGCAGGGAGGTATACCCACATGATTATTTCAGTCTGTTATCTTTTATTTATTTTTTTAATTTTTTTTAGACTGCTGCAACCACACTTATTCTTTCTTACTCTATTATAAAAATGTCAACTACTACCACTATGCAGTAACTGTTCAATTGGTACTCATCATCTACCTTAAATACTTTTAAGGAAGTAAGACACATTTTTCCCATACTTGGATGCCCCAGGATTTATGCACTACAATATAATATACCAGGGGAGGTAGAACCACAACCTTACTGAAACATAACTGAAATACCAGAAGACATCAAAAGCCAAAGATCAAAACACAAAGAGTCAAAGTTGAAGTTGGCCAGGTCAGAGAAGATTGATCAGTGTATACTTCAAGCAACAAAGTCTCACTTAATTTGCTCCCTAATAGCAATGAGGCAGAGTTTTGGTGCAGGCTGCAAAGGTCAAATGTCAGATTCAAGCAAAGTTGGCAGTAGATTAACAAACTAGAAAACGAGTCAGTATAAATTGTGAAAGGGGGAACCAGTCATCCAGGCTAAAGCTTGCCGTACATGGTTCAGTTTTTTTTGTTTCGCCAGTGGCTGCAAGAAACAAAAGTGAACAAATTCTCCGATCTACCCATTCGAGGAGGATGTAGAAACCTTCCCCATGGTTCTATTGTACTCTGACAGCAGGGAGACCCACCCTCCTGTCAGAACACACAGATCAGCGCTGCAGCCATTCTGCAGTCCTATTCAATTACTTTGAGGACTCTCTTCCAAGGCAGCCAATGGAACGGTTTACTTGAGAATATGCATTGATATGCGAGGGAGGCTATGTTCACAAAATCCACCTTGGTCCAACTACAGGACTATACAGATATATGCTCTAGATATCAATTGACTTTTCTTATTTAGTAAAAATTCACCCTCCTCTGGACCATATTAATTCATCTCTCCCTTACCACTATGGGAGTTCTCACAATATGAGTTAACCAGGGTTCCATGTTTCTCCACCTGTTCCTTCACCTGGCACCTTGGAGTTTTGATATTTATCATCTTTTTTTTACAAGGATATCCTCATTGAATGGCTATTGGCTTGTCTTCCTTTTGCATTACAATGCATTGAACTCTGCCTCCATAGTTTCATTTATCTACCATGCATGGGATTACCATTACTAACTTTGATTATTTGATATTTTGACTACTAAATCACCATGCAATGTTTGTATTGAGTATTTTGTATACAGTGAGAGAGGTGGTTGCATGTTTTTAGGTGTGTATGATATGGGTTTTGGTACCATTTTAATGCATTACACAATTTCCAGTTATTTATCTTTTGTTATATTTCTGTTTAATAAAATGTAAATGTATACAGTCCATTATATACATTCTATGTAGTTCTTTGGTGGTTGAGTTCAAATCAGTTTTTTAAGTTGTATATTTATCAATATACTCCCACCGTTTAGACCATTCACCCTTATCCTTACTATCTCTGTAGGCAATCCATGGGGCAATCATTGAGTGCCAGTGTTCATTGTAAACCTCTGACATGAAATATGAACAAATCCTAATCCCAATATAGTGTGTACTTATCTCAATACAGAGCACTAAGTGTCATTTCTGACTGCTGCTTTTTTCCTCTGCTATCTGTATGAATCATTTCTGACAGGTTTTCCTGAAAACTAGAGGAAAAAAGGTAACAGTGTAGAGACCTCTAGCACACAGCCTGTAATTGGCAGCCTCAGCTCCATTCATGTGTTGTGTGAAGAAGGATGTGCCCCATCCCTCCATTCAGCTTTCAGAGCTTTCCTCAATGAGCTCTGCGGTGTGTAACTTCAGCTCCCCACCTCCTGTTTTCTGAAAGCTCAGACAAGCTTTATAAATTCTGCACTTTGAACAGCTGTAGAGGAGAAGGCTGCAGATAAACAGGTACAAATTATGTGGGATGTAATTGTAATTCTGTATTACCTGAGACTAGTCACTTCAGTGGGTATATGTAAGGGTTTACAACCACTTTAAGGCTCTTTATTTGTATGGCAAAAAGTATTAATAGGGCATATCAGAAGTTGGCAGGGGAGGGCAATACCGATGGTAAATGATATTTTATCTACAATACCTGAAGCAAGTTAAACTTTCTCATTTTGTTTCTATATTTATATTCTTTATGCCTTGTGCACATGGGGCTGTCTAGCAGCTAACTGCTCTGCGTCCCTCCCAGCATTTTAGTGCACCTGGGGAACATTTCTATTTAAAATGCTGCTTTATTGACTGAACAGTATATAGTGAATAGTATATAGTAACTACAATATATTTAAGGGGTGGTCCTAGGGTTGCCACCTCATCCCATACAAAAAGTGAGGCGTCCAACCCCACTGACAAAATCTATGGCAAGCTGATGCTGGGTGGAGCTGAAAGCTATAGTGGCAATAACACTAAAGGTTTTCATTATCTCTCTTTTAGAGATCACATTGCCCAATCACCCGGGTCTTCATCTTGCTTTGCACCATCTTTTGCATCATCCAGGGTCAACATCCACTTCCTAGACTGAGATGGTGACTCAGAGATGACACAATGATGTAAATACTTGTGTCTGTACAGAACTTGACTGTATTAATAAATGTCTAAAATAGATCAGCTTATGTTGGAGCATCTCACCTTACTACAAAGTTACAATGTTGCAGTCAGAGCAATCACAGGAGAAGAGGAGCCTTCTGCCTGCAGCACATTGATGACATCATTTTAGCTTAGGAAATGTCACTTGCTTGAAATTCAAGTGTTGCTTTTTTTTGATTTTAAAAGGTATAGATTTTTTTTTTTTTTTAAATGATGCTGCTGTACTGTATATTGTTACAGGCCAGAAATATATTCATTAGAGATGTGCATGACGGAAAAATTTGTTTAGTTTTGGATTTGTTCGTTAAGTTAATCATTTTGTTTCGTCATAGTCTTTAGAATGATCAGTTTTTGAAATTTGTTTAGTATATTTGTATTAGGTTTCGTTTTTTTTTTTTTTTTTTAAATTGATTCAAAATTTGAATTTCAGAAGATGGCTATAATATATATATATATTGTTCTATTTTATTCTTTTCTGTTCTATTTTTTATATTCTATTCCATTCTATTCTTGTGTTTTCTTTTCTATTCCATTCTATTCTTGTGTTTTCTATTATATTATATTCTTTTCTATTCTATTCTGTTTTATTATATTATATTCTGTTTTATTTTATTCTATAAAGCGGCCTAAGTAGGAATCATAATCTTATTTCACTCTTATACCTTACTGTATTTATTGTAATATGTTTCCATTTCGAATTTGAATTCATTTTCGAATTAGGATAATTCGTTTTGATATAATTTATTTTGGACTCATTGAAATTCATTACTATTGTGATTCAGAAATTCGGATACATCCAAATATCCAAATAATGAAAATTTTTCGCATATGTCTAATATTCATGCAAAATTGTAAAGTTACTGAAAATGTCCACATTAAAATGCCTCTAGTCACCTTTAGTATTCAATAGCCAATATGTCCAACTTAACTACAGCTAATTAGACTTGAGTCTGTACATTTTTTCCACAACCATTTGAGCATTTACATACATAACCCCCTGTCTACCAAGGTAGGTCCTGGCATTCAAGGCGCTAAAGCATGCTCATGACTGCTGCTACAGCAGTAAGCTTGAATGGATTTTTACAGCCAACGATTTGCTTTTTATAAAGAGAATCTTTGCTTTTGTAGCTCTCATTATGTGAATTGATCTTTACACAATGTGAACTCCAACAGCAAAAATAAAAACATCTTTATTTGTATTTTTGATCTGCACAGTGGTGGCTGGTGTTTTTTTTTTTGGGGGGGGGGGGGGGTGGGGCAAACACCCCCCCCCCCCCCCCCGGACCGCCGGTGGAACAGCACTAGCACAACTGCCCCTAACCCTCCCACGCGGTGTGGCACTAATACCCCATAGCAACCCCCCCCGCACACGCGCAGCGTGGCACTAACACCCCAGCAAACCCCCCCACTCGCTGTCTGGTCAGTCCTTACCCTGGATGTGGCCATCTTCCTGCCTGTCCCTGATCTTAAGTGTGGCGGGCTCGGGGAAAGCTGCTCACGGTGTTCTCTCCTGGAGCAGCTTTCGCTGTGTGTCTCCTCTCTGCTCCTCCCGACTCTGGGCATCCAATAGGATCGCCTGACGTTTTGTCCAATCAGGAAACAGGTTTCATTCCTGCTTCCCAATTGGCCGGGAGGAGGATGAGTGTTGCAATAGGGAATATTAATTTGCTGTTGCAACACACCTGGGAGGGATCGGAGCGCATCCTCTTCCACTTGAGCCCACCCTATTTTGAAACCTATTTTGAAACCAATTAGAGCCTCTGGAATCCATGAAAAGGGCCAGACGCATGAATAGGGGGTAGTCACGGTGGCCATGGATAGATTCATG